>OY992880.1:119378135-119382550 GCA_963921405.1 Cepaea hortensis
AGGACTACATGTCAGGTTAGTATTATAAAACATTAGTCCCCACCTCGGTATCACGAGTCACTAATTTGTACACTACCTAGTATATGTGACGGTTTTGCGAACCCTGAATTAAAAAGGTGTTCTTCTTTTCCAAGCTTCGGCATTGTACTTTCTTCCTTGTTCGCCAGAGTTCTTCAAGCATTATTACACCGTTTCTTTAATGAGCCAAGATCCATGTTGTATGTTAATCTGATGATAGTTCCATGGCATATTGGAGGAAAGGTGACATACAATATGGCAGACGCTTGATGGCAAAAGTGGAAGATGATGATGACTAACACGTGGAGGACATAGATAGAGGACGGCAGGAGATCAGAATGTGTCTAGCATGTTTGGGTTCTGGAGTACACACACTGGGATCCTACACGGGAACACGGAGTTTGTGCACTGTGTTCATAACCTGCTTGTGTGATCTATGGGAGAGACCAATGGCGGCATCCGTGTCAGCTAGATTTACTAGAGCAATACTTAGCAAACCTCAAGCTGTTCCAAGGTTAAAAGGCCAGATTTAAAAGATAAATATAAAACCTGGTACATATTGCGATGGAGCAACGCTAGCGCAGTAGTTAGTACTCTTACCTGATGGCCTAATGGTCATGTGTTCGAAACCCCATCTTAAACCAGCCAAAAATGGTACCAGAAAATTTACGGGGATGTAAAGGTGAATGATATTCACCACATCACTCATCGATTGCCGACTGGTCTATTAAATATTGTGTCACTAGTACATCAACAGCAGCTGAAAAATGCTGGTGTTGACTGCAACGTCCTGTAAGGGATATGCAACATACAAAACCACCATATATCCGATACACCTGCCTCAACGTGTAAAATGATCCCTTGTTGTATTTGTTTAATGTTGTGAAGCGTGATTCCTTCACACACATAACAATATTATTTGAGGTGACTTGTTCACTAAGCCTATACCTTTCTTTTTAATATCAACTATCACCCATACTGAAACACCCTTATTTAATATATATCCTCAAAACAGCAGATACTAAATAATATATGCATAGCAACCCTATAATATCAATGACAAACTTGGACATTGTCCAAATCATATTTATGAAACCTCAACACCTTAGAAGAGCCGCCAACTTGACTAGTCTCCGTGGCGAAGGGTCAAGCCATCTGCCTCGAGCTACGAAGGTCGTGAGTTCGATTCCGGGCTATGTCTTTCAGTTCACGAGTACTTTTTTCTCGGAGAATCCTGAGGGTCGTCGCTGGAGCTACGGAGCTCGTGCTCTGTGCGACGCTTTCGGTAGGCCACCCTGCGGAAAGAGACCGAGCTATATGGGATAACACCCGGTGCAATGAAGTCGACCCTCTCGACTGTTAAGACTTTTCTATACCTGTCGTTTCATAGAAAAACTCCTCGTATCCGCTCTACAAGGCTGGTTGACTCTAGAGTTGTATGTGGTCCGAAAGCATAAAGTGGATTTGAACCCGCATCTAGTTGCTAGCTAACTAATATATTATTCAATGTGCCATTACCACCATCACTAAATATGCACAAGGAGTTAACATCCTGAATCTCCGACACAAACCCTGGACGCAACGTTTGTTGAAAGATAACATTACACCGCAATTGTAAGCTTATCTTACACAACACCGGAACCATACAATCTCGGTTATAAGTGCACACAAAACAGGCCCACTGTACTGTACGTCTGAATACAGTGAAGGGTGTGTCCCGAAAGATAAGTGGCCGCGATAAAAAGGATTTCTCTTCTCTTCAGCAAGCGGACAAATGGTCGGTCTATAGTCATTGATTCCCCCCTCAGTAATCAATGCAATCATATAGTACATGCACATTGTTCAGAGAGGCGTGCGTACGCGATCAAATGACTGCGCCATGTTATTGTTTAGGAATGTTGGAAAGATTAGATAAGATGTGTTGGAGACTAAGGTGAATGTATGTGTTAGTACGGGTGTAGTGAAGTCGGGTCTCGTATCTTTAAAATTTAATTTACAATATTAAATCCCTTTAAACCTTTTTTTAAGAATCACATACTCCACAATTCAAGTAGTTTATTATTGTGATTTACAGTATAGGCCTTAAATGTCGCTGACTTGGCAGTTTTTTCTTTCGTTCGCTCGTTTTGAACTCAAACTTAGTCCATACTACTACATCTAGTAGTTGCCACTACTAGGAAGTGCAATTGACTGATTTTCCATGGGGGATTAGCATATCCTATTACTATTGGCCCTCGCGATAAGGCGAACCAACTCTGACTTCTAAAGTACTTGTAATTTACGTCCCCAAGTCAAGGACGAGAAGCCAACATTTTAGTCCAGCTGACTCGTGTAGGGGCTGAACTCGCTACCTCGGCATCAGCACACCGGAAGTCCATTAGCCATCTTGACCTCTTGTCAGAATTGAAAATGAAAAAAAAAAAAACACCTATATTATCAGACATTGTCATCCACCATCGACGTCACGGCACTGAGGACATGCCCAAATATGCTTCATTTTCCTCAGAAAATGTCGAGGAGTAAGGATACTTATAATCCCAGTGGCCAGATGGTAACGCACATATATTCTCCGTCCTCTACCACGTTTCTTCCTGCTGGTTGCTGAATTGGATTGCTGATCAGTCACAAAAGAATGGTTAAAATATGTTTAAATAGGTGGTAGGCAACACTGGTTTAAATGATGCCGTTCTGCATTTCGAATGTGTCTGTCAAAAGAGGTGAATATCGCAGTTTTGTTGCAAACAGACACAACGGAACTAACGCGCTTCTCGAGGCGAAGGTGTCAAGATATGTCTGGTTCTTGTGATTTGCATACTGGAATAACTCGACAAGTGCTCGTTCTTTTTCATATATCAAACAAGGGAGTTTTCATAACAGCTCACGAACTCCGTGGCATCATAATGTGTGCAAATTAGAACCGCACGTGCTATACTTATTCTAATATGGGTGGGTTTACTAATTTTGAAGTTTAGTATGAGTGTTGGCCTTTTCGACCGACTCTTGTCAATTTTCAACAATCTAGGGATTTTAAATACATAAAACATGTGAAGAAAACATTACTAGCTTAGGCTTGGTCCCTAGTTGAGTTGAGTTGAGTCAAGAACCGAGACCACAGCACTCGGAGCATTCCCATACGTTCTCCGCCTTCTTTTGCCACAGCCAGCGAAGAGTTTCAATACTAGTGGTACCTGTAGCAGTCTGATTATGTGTGCGTCTAGCCCAGTGTTTCCCAACCTTTTTTGTGCTATGCCCCACCTAAGCCTTTCTAAAATTCGTATGCCCCCCCCCCCACCCGCCGCCGCCCCCCCCCCCCCAACATATACATTATTTTTAACATTCAAAAATTGAAATGTTTACTAAAGAAACTTGAATGATAGGTTTTAGGAAGAAATCACTAGGAAATTATTTAGCAAACACAGTAAGTAAATTTTCAAAACATATAATGGAAAACTGAAATTCAAGTACAAAATAATTTTAATGAAAGATTTTCTCTATGATTTTAATTATTAGTAATTATTTATTATTTAAATTTAGTGAGATCCTTGCGCTTGATGCTTGCTGCAAAGAGATCTTATGTCAGGTTCCAATTTAGTTAACTTCAGTCTGAAGTCTCCCCATTTTCTTATATCCAGCCGATTTCTTCCATTTTCGAATTGCCCCCCTTAACAACCGAATTGCTCCCCTGTGGTGCGTGGGCCCCACGTTGGGAAACACTGGTCTAGCCTGTCTTCGGCCAGATCCTCTTGTCGCACCACCATTCTTTCCAGCCCGTAATGATCTCCCCGTTCTTCTGCACTTTGCACACTATTCCCAAGAGCCCCGACCACATCTGCCTGATCATGCACCAATACCCCACCAAGGGATGCAGACCCAGCCAATCTGTCCGTTTAGTCTTTCCCCACTACACCAGCAATTCCTGGGAGGGGAGGGGGGTGTCCCAAGAAAACTGGTATCCCGAAAGGCGGTTGGCTGTTACTGAGCTGATACTGGAGTCCCAATAGTTTCTTGATAAAGACAATTCGGAATCGTGTTCGAAACGCTTGCCTGTATGGGTGGGTGGGTGGGTGTGTGTGTGTGTGTGTGTGTGTGTGTGTGTGTGTGTGCGTGCGTGTGTGTGTGTGTTCCACAGGCTCAAGACCCACCTGCCCTACACTGCAAGGTACTATAGGCAGCAAATTACAAGTTTTTTTTTTTTTCTTACAGTTTGAAATTGCTTTCTGAACCACGGGCTCTCACACCATTGTATGAAAACCAGAGCAAAGCAGTCTACTTCCAAATCGCTGGCAGCTGTGTTTCGAACGCGGTGTGTGGGATTACGAATAACGTTCGTAACCCCTTCGCTACAGTGCCGGCAACCAAGCAGCAAACCCAGTAAATACAAATAAAAACAGATGCCG
>OY992880.1:119382750-119556560 GCA_963921405.1 Cepaea hortensis
TTCCCCCCCCCCCCCCCGTGCGGGATTCTCACGGGTAAGAATTCCCCACCCCCCCCCCTCCCACCCCAAGTTCATACGAATTCTTACCCATTTGTGTATCCCTACGGGATTCATCTCGCCCCCCCCCCCTTTCTCTCTCTTCTTTCTCTCTCTCTCTCTCTCTCTCTCTCTCTCCTCTCTCTTCTGGAACTTTCCCTCCCTCTCTCTCTCTCTCTCTCTCTCTCTCTCTCTCTCTCTCTCTCTTTCGCTGTGTTCCTCCGGAATTTATCCCTCCCTCCCACCTTCTCTCTCTTTCTCTCTCTCTCTCTCTTTCGCTGTGTTCATACCGAACTTATCCTCCCCCCCCCCCTGTTTTTGTTCATACGGGATTCCCCCCCCCTCTGTATATCGGGTTGGATCGGTTGCCAGTGAGATATCTATAACCCATGGCATATCCCCCCCCTTTTTTTTCCACCCCACTTAATCCCAAATGAGCCAGTATGTGCTTGCTGAATCATGCCCTGGTGACATCCTGATATACCTCTCCGCAGATGTCAGGTGCCAGTACCGGTCTTGCACACCTCTCTGGCTGATGAGTTTGGAGAGGGGAATGAGAGCTCCCGGTGGACATTGTACTGTGGGACAGGGTCAGGAGGGATATCTCTACCCCAACATCAATCAGATAGACGCAGCCGTTTGTAGGCTCAAAAGACCCCATCGCTAATGGATCGACTAAAGAATTAAAGCTCAGTCTTCGCGACGATTCACCAACTTACCAATCAATCAGTCAGCCTACCTATCTGCTTCTTCCAGTTTATCTCATGATATGTTTCTACATATCAGAGTCCGAAATTTAGGAGGTTTTTGGTAATCGGGCTTGCATCAAGAGGCTTAAATGCTTGAACACACAATTTAACTAGAAAGCTCGACGAAAGAAAAGACACACTCACATATGAACGAACGTTTCAGCCAAAGTCTATTTATCAGTGAAAAATAATACTTAGCTAGAAAACTGGCATATTAAGATAAGCATTATGTTGCAACGAAACCACAAACAGGGTCCTAAGAGAGGACAGCGAATATACGGGAAAAGCCGAACGAGATAGGAAAGCTGAATGATGACACAAAAAACGGGGGGGGGGGGGGTGTTACGGTGTGTGTGGCGTGCAGTGCAGGATTTACGTATAAGCTACACAAGCTATAGCTTGGGGCCCCCAAGAAAGTGGGGGACCCCAAAATATTGTCCGAGTGAGCAATTGTCATATATGTATACTTAAATATACTGCAGTAATTGTCATATATGTATACTTAAATATACTGCAGCATTATTAGTCCCACTGCTGCACATCCGGGACGTCCCATACTCTTCACCCAATTTTTTTTAGCGCGTCTTTTCGAAGAACAAAGCGCTATTTGCCTAGGGTTTGCATTACCGATAACCGGGCTCCATAAAGGGGCCCCTTATAAAAGGCCCCATATTTCAAATAGCTTAGGGCCTTATCAAGTCTAAATCCGGCCCTGGTGGCGTCAGACTCAAGACCCCCCGCCATACACCGCAAGGTACCATCTAAGCAGTAAATGACAGCTTTGATAGTTGACTATCTTCACTGAGAACAGTTCATGGCGACGAGGCGTTGAGCTACACACGTATCAAGTCCATAATAAGGAAACAGGACATCGCTGTCAACACCAGCATCTTTCAGCTGATCGTTGATTTCTTGGCAAGATTACGCTCAGTAGTTTGCCATTGCTTTCTGAGTGACCGGCTCACATACCCCTAAGTTACCGACGCGGAGAGAACCGTTACCAATTCTTACGCACGTCACGTCACTCACGAGAGTATACGGGATTACGGAGAAAGTCGTGTAATTCCTAGACCAGGGAGACCAGCAAACAGATTATTACCGAGTGTATATATTTCCATGTAGAGCAGTGTTTCCCAACCTTTTTTGTGCTATGCCCCACATAAGCCTTTCTAAAATTCTTATGCCCCCCCCCCCCCCATATGCATCATTTTTAATATTCAAAAATTGAAATGTTCACTAAAGAAACTTGAATTTTTTTTTAGAAGGGCTCACGGTTCCCGGAGGCGCCAGAGGCGCCCCCCCCCCCCCCCCCAAGGTCCCGCGCCCCTGTGTGTCGGTTGTGTTGGGTGAATTTGTTTGTTTTGGTTTGGCGGTTACCCCAGACAAGCTGGTTCCGCCGCCTCCCCCTTTTTTGTGTGAACCCTTAGTCTCACTGTGAGCTATTGCCCACAGTGGTCCACCAGGCCCACATCTAAGGTGAAAATATGTGATGGGTTTTTATTTGATCATTCCGGCCCCCGACCAGACCAGGCGCACTACTGGGGGGAGAGCAGCAAATGCACTCGATCCTAGCCAAAGGACCGATAGGTTTTTGAAAGAAATCACTTATTGAGCAAACACAGTAAGTAAATTTTCAAAACATATAATGGAGAACTGAAATTCAAGTACAAAATAATTTTAATGAAAGATTTTTCTATATTATTTTAATTATTAGCAATTATTTAAATTTAGTCAGATCCTTGCGCTTGATGCTTGCTGCAAAAAGATTTTATTTCAGGTTCCAATTTAGTTAACTTCAGTCTAAAGTCTCCCCGTTTTGTTATATCCAGCCGATTTCTTCTATTTTCGAATAGCCCCCCTTAACAATCGAATTGCCCCCCCCCCCCCCCTGTGGGGCGTGGGCCCCACGTTGGGAAACACTGATGTAGAGTTTTTCATGTAGCTGTTTGTGTGCAGACGAAGGCTTTATCCGTAACGTCCATTTTGCTACGTGTTATCGTGTTCTACCAGATTTTACTTCACGTTTTTGCTGATTGTATTTTTGCGAGTCACATGTTTCGCATATTCTAGATCGAAATTAATCTGTTCTGCAACTGAATTTAATCTGAAATGACCGCTGAGAATAAAGACTAAAGGCCAGCAGAGTCGCTTCATTGCATTGGGTGTTATCCCATGTGATTCGGTCTCTCTACCTAGAGCGGCCAGCAACCTCTCGAGAGCATTGCACAAAGCACGAACTCCGTAGCTCTAGCGACGACGTCCAGGGGCCTAGGGGTAAATTAAACTTGTGGTCTAAACGACACTTTCCGAAAATGAACAAATGTCCTTCAAAGAGCGAGGCAAACCGTTTTGCAACGTCGTCACTGAGTCCTCCCAGCCCATAATATGAGGTTATTCACTGTAACGAATGAACCAATGTCCAGATTTGAGTATAGGCATACAATTACCGCCAAGTGCTGGCGCGTACAGCTGATATTTTCGGTCAGTTTGTAGCACACCAATTGCTTCAGCTCGAATGGATTCGTTGCCATTCATAAAATCCAGGGACCGTAAGTTAGTGGTAATATTAGAACAGACTAGCTAAATTACAATGATCTATTGCAGCCTCTGGTATTTGAAGATGAAGGAAAGAAGAAGGTAAATAAAGACATTCAAAAGAGCTTTATCTATAAGAATCATGGCCAGGATAAAAGAGGAGACATGGATACAACCTAACACAACATCCTTCCCCGTTAAAAAAAAATATATGGAATGTGCTCGCCGGCAAAGTAGTTTTTACAGCATTACCAACAAGACAGTGTAGATCGGTTCGTGGAGGAGAAAATTTGTTGAAATCTTGTCAAGTTCGACATATTAAGTTGAGAACAGGGAATTCAAGCCAATAAATCTCCCTTTCATCTGAAAATAGACCAGGAACAAGACCTAAAACTGTCTAGGCTGGAATCTTTCATGAAGAACAACATTTTTATCCTTTGTGTTGGGATCCCAGAAGATGTAGCATATGGGATGTATCATGTTAGAGGACGTGCCCTTGGTTAGTTTAGTTTAGTTTAGGTTAGTTTGGTTTAGTCGCCGGATCAACATCACGGTACACGGGTGTAACCCATAAGTGCTCCGTTCTACTCCTAACTCAAGCCTGAGTCCGGAGAATCTCAGCTCAGTGCACGAACTCCAATGCACCGGCGAGGATCCTGAAATACTTTGAGTAGATTTTTAATTCAAAATATTGAATTTTAAGACGAAATAGTTGAAGACTACATTGGCACCTTGCCGTCTTGACAGACGATAGTTTGTGCTTTAAAAAGGCATAATAACTTTTACCTATGGCGGTAGCGAATGTGACTGATAAGGCCAATTCGAGCTGTAAATGTCCATAGCACAAAGCCTGGGTTAAAATAAAGAGATCATGTGTTGCCCATGCAGCATGATCCCTCTCTCGGCCTGCCTAGTTCACTCCAGAGGAAAGGTAACACCCCTACATCTGGAACAAGACAAACTGCAGAAGCTGCCGGATCAACAAAGCAATGCTCTAACTGTCCGCCTGTCGGAGCTTCGATCCTAGACCAGCCGCCAACCAAGGCTTAGGGCCTGGTCTGCCCTGCCATGACATTTTGTCTTTAGGTTGCATTTCCTCGCACCAGGATAAGGCTTGTACCCTCCCAATTGCGCTCTTCCGTCCGAAGCCGTTGGCACAGTGTGATGTAAAAATATTTTGATCATAAAAAATGAGGTCATGTCATGTATTGATTGTATTTTTACTTGTCATAGTCAAATTGTTTTAAACTACTCTAGATAGAATTAATTAGTTGGTAGAGAAGAGGCAAGGAACCACTTAAAGGATATTTTGGGTATAAAAGGGAATACAACTTTTTCAGTTATTCCCTGTTTCTCTAAAACTCTATTTCTGGTCTCAAACAATTGAGTCAGTGTCAGAAGTCGGGGTGCCCCACCGGCTAGATGAATGTATTATTCACTGGCGAGCAACCCCAGATAGTCAGAAACTGACTAGGGACCAAATCTATATGGCTGAACTACAGATTAAGCCCTTGAATATCCAACGTACAGTTCCTAGTGGCTCGTTACAAAATTGAAATGAACTGTGCTGAATATTCGCCAAGGATCAGGAAAGAGAAGTTTAGCTGAGATAGATGTTTAAGTCTAAATATATGAATATAGACGACTATTCTCAGTACAGGTTTTTCTCCCTGACTGCTCCCTTCCTTGGTGTGTAAGTGAACCCCCACCAATGTACACACACAACACGTATGCACAATTGGAATTAAAAGATAACGACAGAACTATGAGTTACAATACTACAACATTTATTTACTAATCATAATCATAGACATCTGATGGTTCAAGATGAGGATGATGAAATCATATACATATTGTGATGAGAAACATTACGTAACTTTACTTGTTACTTCATCTATCTGGAACTGTGGTCCAGATCCCCACTCTCCCGTAGACTCAACAAAAGAAAAAGAACAGCTTGCCGGTATTCTGAGATCCTGTCAGTCCTGACACTCCTAGTCAGTAGTCTCTAGTCTTGAGATCTATAACATAGGGCTCCTTGTGAGAGCTTGAAAGAAAGTCAAGAATGTGTTATATCAGTTCTACATCAGCGCAATCCTAATTAAAACATATCATAACACAAACATATACAATGACCAGTCTGGCCAAGTTTATCTTCCAGCTCTACTGTGTTCACCATCCTCCTTCTCCCTACTGTCTTTAGTCTGGGACGGGCTTTTCAATTGTCTCACACGCCTGTAATGGTTACATTTCTGCCGCCCCATGTCCATATCGCTAATACAGAAATTCTGTGTCGTACAGCCGCTCCAATGTTAGTTTAGCAGCTCACAGGGTCGGTAAGGGTATTATAACAATGCCTGATCATCCGGGCTTACAAGCCGTGACCAATAGCTGTGCCAGGGTTCCATGCATTACCGTGGACGCACGCCCACAATACACTGAGAAAGTTTAGCACCATATACCCCATAACACTTGTGGGTAATGTCTGTACCATTACACCTCTGCTACAAATGCAATCGATGGTTAGTGTGCCAATGCGCACACCATAATATAACACGTCATATTGATAGGCTAGCATATGACAAATCAATATACCAAACATGAAATACACATAAAACATTAATTAAACTAGACATATTATGATACTTTAACATAATAGCATAATGCACTAGTTAGTTTGTAGGTATACGAAATGAGATGTATATACACAAAAAGAATATGTACGAAGCATATTCCTAGCATCGTATATTCATATGAAATTACACATACATACATCCAACATATCCGTAAACATTATATTACTTCAAGATAGACATCTAATTATACTCAACATAATAGCATCAGTCATTATTAATGAGTACTAATATTGTATAGCTACAAAATGAGATATACAACAAGTCTAATTGAAGTTACCACACAGACCAGCCATATTTGCTGAGCTGCCCGGTTTAATCACACTTAGTTACTGCTGTTGTAAGAATTAAATAAATAGTCAGTTGACTATATTCTGTACAACAAATGCACACACCAAAACGAGACTAGTCTGGTTTAGAAAGAGATGGCAAGCATCTGCTACGACACCTCAAGTATATCTAGACAAGACCTGCCTTCCATAAGTTTCTACTTCTCAGAAGAGTAGCACTTACAGCACAATGATATTGAACACAGAACTCAGAAAGAACACTCAAGTAACCTATGACAATGATAGTTCTTGCAATAACCTAGATCAGATATAGACTGAAAATCGGTCCATCCATCTACGAAACTAAGAGAATTACTAAGGGACTAGTTACTAAGAAATAATTCCTAGAAGCCAACAAAAAAAATCATGCATATGACTACAGACATTGAGATAGTTCCTACCTGTTCTGAAGTCAACTTTAATCTAACATAAAACAGGCTAGGGACCCTTATTTAAGCTGAGTCTAGCAGACAGTGTCTGAGACACTATTATCTCTTTGGCATTCCCGTCATAAATTCTTCTTATCTCCTCCTGACAATGATTGCAATTAACCCCAAGTCTGTCCAGTCATAAAAATTCTTTTAACCACTAACCCTCACCATAGTGTCACACCTGGATGGTTTTGCGTTGCCAGCCCCAGATCAGTTTCACAGTCTTATCAGTGATTTCACACCTTGCAGAGTCTGCCAGTCCGAGTGGACGGGGCTTGTGTACCGCCCTGGGGCCATTATCTCTCCCTGTGTCAATGTTGTTCACGCCTGGGTGGTTTTATTTCACTCACTGGCCCAGTTCATTGTTGATTCAGCATGTCTGGGTCAGCAGTTTCCCAAGGTGTATACTAATTATCTAGTTGCCATTTTACTTGCCATCTGCAAGCTTACGTCATGGCTAGAGGCTTTTTGTGAATAATCTTACCTCACGACTAGATAATTTTGGAGTAGTGTGATTAATTCATTCTTTCTCAATTTGGCCTCTCAAATTTGGAGACTGAGAAAAATATTCTGGGATGTTAAGGAGGCCAATTCGTGACAGAGCTTTCCCCTTAAAAAAAAAGTTTCTGCCAGAAATCTTTTGTCAAAGCACGCCGTACATCCCAGAATAATGCCTAAGCACTCTCCGTTCTGTATCTGCCTAAAGGTTTCCAATATTCCTTGTGGCAGTGGGTTGTCCTGCATCTGCATAAAGACGTTCCATTTCCATACTCCCATGATACTTTGGATAGGTCCTTGTACCTGGTTTTCGGCCGGGATTCCATGCAATAGCTTGGTAAAATCCGGTAATTGTCAGGAGGTTGTAATTTTACCCCTCTGGGAAAGATCACAATCAACGGGATTCTTCTACGCCTCTGGGCAGCAATTGTTTTACACCATTCACTCACGTGATTTACTCCTTTCAGCCGAGGATGTACCCGTAGTGAGGTCTTGCATAAGCTGGCCACAGCAAAGCTTGTCTCCGTGATTTTCCTCCATCCATTATAGATTCTCAACTGATCCATCAATATCTTCCTTTTGAAAGGAATAATGTTACACATCATGGTCCCATGATATAAATTCAACTGGCGCTTTCCTCCTTCAAAGTCGGGAGTAACAATCGTCCCTCCTCGGTGTCGCGGTTTCTTCCCCTGATAATCAGTTAATGGGCTGAGTTTCTCTACATTAGAGTTTCTTGTAAAAACCGTGCTAGAAATTGGAAATTTAGTGTGCCAAGTTGTCCTGCCTTGAGAAATAACATAGTTACTCCAGGGCGATAAAGTGGAGTTACTTTGGAATAAAGTATCCACAACTAGCTGATCTACTCCTATCAAATCGACCTGACTGAAGGGTAGATTGAGTCCTAAGAGTGTTGATTCCAAACCACTCTTGACTTCTGTTACTTCAGGTTCCTGTTGCTGGAATTCCCTGATAACTTCAGCTAATGAGATGATAGGCGTTTCTTCCTCCATCTTGTGCAAAGAATTTTCTTCTTTAGCAACTACAGACAATGTTGTCTGCACAATATCAGAGTCCATATTCTGGCTCCTAACAATTCCCTGTGTTTCCTGAGTCTCCGAACTGGTATACTGTGAGATAACAACTGGAAATGTTTCCTGGTCTGGATGTTCCTCTCTGGTCGTGCTTTCATGGGCTAAGTCCAGTTGAGGTAAATCCTGTGATGGGCTGGTGTCTACACAATCCATCCCACTACGTAAATCATTTGAACTGATGTCTAGTGTCTTTTCCTGAGCTGCAGCCTCAAAGATCACAAAGGGTTCCGGGTCATCCTTCATCCCGCTGTCAGTCAAATTTAATCCCACTTCTTCCTCGTCTGGGCTGAAGGGAATAATAAAGTCGGTTACCTTTCGATCTCCGACCTCCTTAAAAGATGTCCTCAGGTCATCTTCCTCTTGAGTTTCACCTCTCGTTGAAGTAAAATGAGATTCCTGGGAGTCTTGTACTGGCGAACCGTAGTGCAAACAGTTGTCCTCTGGGTAACTGTTACTAGGTAAATTCTCTGAACTGATAATTAGTGACTCTTCCCGCGTTGCAGCAGTGAAAGTCACCTGGGCTTCTGTTCCTTCCTTCCTCCCTATTTCAGTCAGATGTAATTCCACTTCGTGATTCTGTGACCAGAAGGGAATGTGAGAATCGGCTAGGTCTCCGCCTGCGACCTCATTAAAGGTTGTCTTCAGTTCCTCTTTCTCTCGAGATTCATTTCTCGTAGCAGTCAAGTGGTTTTCCTGAAGGTCCTCTACTGTCAAACGACTATTGCCGTGGTGCAAACAGTTATCACGTTTGTGACTGTTTGAAATGCCCTTGGCACGTTTTTTCTTCCCTCTTTTCCGTTTAGGACTGGGTCGAATGAGAACCTGTAGTTCCCGGTCCACTAACTCTGATTCTGCGGTGGGTGGCAAAGATGTCCCTTCCTTCCTGGTTGGATGAGCATCCATATCTCCTACCTTATGTTCCGCTAGAAAGGTTAGCTTCTCTGCATTGACTACTTCAATATGCTGTTTATTAATCTCTGCTTCTTCAGTTTTGCTACGCTCTTGTGCTCCAAAGAACTCATCATTTTCTTTAAACATAATTTCTTCTTCTTGGTCCCACCATTCTAACTCAGCTATGATATACATTTCTAGTTGCTCCCCCTTTAAGCCTTTTCTTATGCCCCACCCTTTCGCGGACTCTGAGAAATCTGCGCGCGCCTTCATGTCCTCTTCGGGATTCCGGTAACGTAAGGCCATAATTGCTAAGGACTATATTCCGGTAAGCTCCTATGTATATATCAAAAATCAGATCTAAGCTAGAACGACAAGAGTTAACTACTGACAGTCTACGCTATCCAATGTGTATAGTTTAGCCTCAGCAGTGAAAGACAACTGAAAATAATATTCAAGTAGTATCTGGCGACAGCAGTGAAGTAAGTGTGAGAGATATACTACACAGTAATCAACAATAATATTTACCTAAATAAACATTAAAATGCACTGCATACATGTCAAAATGAACATAGCATATATTAGCATAAAATTGCAAATCAGTCAAGCAGTTAAATCATCAAACACATCAATGTAAATATGATTAAAGTGTTCAATTATCAATAAATGATTAATGGTAACACTAATTGATAATAGTTACAAACAGTTATCAATAAATGATAGATGATGGTAGTTTTCTCATAAGTTCTTATCTGTTATACTTTTGAAAAGTTATATATGTACTCTGAAACTTCCTCAACTAAAAGTAGCTACATTTGATGATAGCCTATTTTGATGACTGAAGATTACAAGAGTTAACTTTTAAAATCGTATGTCTAGGGTCTAGTACCGGAGTCTTTTGAAAGCGAGAAGTCCGAATTCAAATAGAAGCCCAATCAGTAGGATTGGGTTAAAATTAAATCCCGGAGACGAGACACCAATCTGTCAGAAGTCGGGGTGCCCCACCGGCTAGATGAATGTATTATTCACTGGCGAGCAACCCCAGATAGTCAGAAACTGACTAGGGACCAAATCTATATGGCTGAACTACAGATTAAGCCCTTGAATATCCAACGTACAGTTCCTAGTGGCTCGTTACAAAATTGAAATGAACTGTGCTGAATATTCGCCAAGGATCAGGAAAGAGAAGTTTAGCTGAGATAGATGTTTAAGTCTAAATATATGAATATAGACGACTATTCTCAGTACAGGTTTTTCTCCCTGACTGCTCCCTTCCTTGGTGTGTAAGTGAACCCCCACCAATGTACACACACAACACGTATGCACAATTGGAATTAAAAGATAACGACAGAACTATGAGTTACAATACTACAACATTTATTTACTAATCATAATCATAGACATCTGATGGTTCAAGATGAGGATGATGAAATCATATACATATTGTGATGAGAAACATTACGTAACTTTACTTGTTACTTCATCTATCTGGAACTGTGGTCCAGATCCCCACTCTCCCGTAGACTCAACAAAAGAAAAAGAACAGCTTGCCGGTATTCTGAGATCCTGTCAGTCCTGACACTCCTAGTCAGTAGTCTCTAGTCTTGAGATCTATAACATAGGGCTCCTTGTGAGAGCTTGAAAGAAAGTCAAGAATGTGTTATATCAGTTCTACATCAGCGCAATCCTAATTAAAACATATCATAACACAAACATATACAATGACCAGTCTGGCCAAGTTTATCTTCCAGCTCTACTGTGTTCACCATCCTCCTTCTCCCTACTGTCTTTAGTCTGGGACGGGCTTTTCAATTGTCTCACACGCCTGTAATGGTTACATTTCTGCCGCCCCATGTCCATATCGCTAATACAGAAATTCTGTGTCGTACAGCCGCTCCAATGTTAGTTTAGCAGCTCACAGGGTCGGTAAGGGTATTATAACAATGCCTGATCATCCGGGCTTACAAGCCGTGACCAATAGCTGTGCCAGGGTTCCATGCATTACCGTGGACGCACGCCCACAATACACTGAGAAAGTTTAGCACCATATACCCCATAACACTTGTGGGTAATGTCTGTACCATTACACCTCTGCTACAAATGCAATCGATGGTTAGTGTGCCAATGCGCACACCATAATATAACACGTCATATTGATAGGCTAGCATATGACAAATCAATATACCAAACATGAAATACACATAAAACATTAATTAAACTAGACATATTATGATACTTTAACATAATAGCATAATGCACTAGTTAGTTTGTAGGTATACGAAATGAGATGTATATACACAAAAAGAATATGTACGAAGCATATTCCTAGCATCGTATATTCATATGAAATTACACATACATACATCCAACATATCCGTAAACATTATATTACTTCAAGATAGACATCTAATTATACTCAACATAATAGCATCAGTCATTATTAATGAGTACTAATATTGTATAGCTACAAAATGAGATATACAACAAGTCTAATTGAAGTTACCACACAGACCAGCCATATTTGCTGAGCTGCCCGGTTTAATCACACTTAGTTACTGCTGTTGTAAGAATTAAATAAATAGTCAGTTGACTATATTCTGTACAACAAATGCACACACCAAAACGAGACTAGTCTGGTTTAGAAAGAGATGGCAAGCATCTGCTACGACACCTCAAGTATATCTAGACAAGACCTGCCTTCCATAAGTTTCTACTTCTCAGAAGAGTAGCACTTACAGCACAATGATATTGAACACAGAACTCAGAAAGAACACTCAAGTAACCTATGACAATGATAGTTCTTGCAATAACCTAGATCAGATATAGACTGAAAATCGGTCCATCCATCTACGAAACTAAGAGAATTACTAAGGGACTAGTTACTAAGAAATAATTCCTAGAAGCCAACAAAAAAAATCATGCATATGACTACAGACATTGAGATAGTTCCTACCTGTTCTGAAGTCAACTTTAATCTAACATAAAACAGGCTAGGGACCCTTATTTAAGCTGAGTCTAGCAGACAGTGTCTGAGACACTATTATCTCTTTGGCATTCCCGTCATAAATTCTTCTTATCTCCTCCTGACAATGATTGCAATTAACCCCAAGTCTGTCCAGTCATAAAAATTCTTTTAACCACTAACCCTCACCATAGTGTCACACCTGGATGGTTTTGCGTTGCCAGCCCCAGATCAGTTTCACAGTCTTATCAGTGATTTCACACCTTGCAGAGTCTGCCAGTCCGAGTGGACGGGGCTTGTGTACCGCCCTGGGGCCATTATCTCTCCCTGTGTCAATGTTGTTCACGCCTGGGTGGTTTTATTTCACTCACTGGCCCAGTTCATTGTTGATTCAGCATGTCTGGGTCAGCAGTTTCCCAAGGTGTATACTAATTATCTAGTTGCCATTTTACTTGCCATCTGCAAGCTTACGTCATGGCTAGAGGCTTTTTGTGAATAATCTTACCTCACGACTAGATAATTTTGGAGTAGTGTGATTAATTCATTCTTTCTCAATTTGGCCTCTCAAATTTGGAGACTGAGAAAAATATTCTGGGATGTTAAGGAGGCCAATTCGTGACAGTCTGTACAGCTAAATTAATTAAACGGGCAGGATCACATTGGGAAAAAGTATGTTGCATCCTTGATCTCTTTGGGGTTGGGCCATCAATCTCGACGTACCCGACACACCCATACAAAAGTATAGGTTCTATGTAGCACTTCAACACTCTTTTTCTCGTTTCAATTGATATCTTTTATTGGTCAGTATGTTTTTCATCTTGCAAAAGGCTACCTTCGCAACGGCAATTCCTGTTCTAATCTCTTCAAGGCATCTCCCATCAGATGTTATGACTGTGCCGAGATAACTGTATCGATTCACTTGTTGAAGAATATGCCCATTTACTCGCATATCACATTGTGGTATTTCCTTCTTCCCAGTGACGACCATAATCTGCGTCTTCTTAATATTCAGTTCTAACCCTAGTTGTTCACTGTGTGCAACAACCGCATCTGCTAAATTTTGCAGGTCCTGTTCATTGTCTGGAATCAAGACTGTATCGTCTGCATATCTAATGTTATTGATGTATCGTCCCCCAATGTTGGTTACTTCCATATCTTCTATATTTCTGAAAATATTCTCACTGTACAGGAAAAAAAAACTGGAAACAATTCACATCCCTGTTCACACCTCTTTTAATAGGCTGATATTGACCTACATCGTTAACAATTCTGATGTCAGCTTGTTGTTTCCAATATATATTTTTTACAAGTCTAAAGTCTTTTCCATCAATTTGTAGACCTTCAAGCATCCTTATCATGTCGACGTCTCTCTCTCTCTCTCTCTCTCTCTCTCTCTCTCTCTCTCTATATATATATATATATATATATATATATATATATATATATATATATATATATATATATAAAAGGCAATGTCTGTATGTCTGTATGTGACAGAGCACAATGGTCTTGCCACCTCCCAAGAATGTCTGATACCATCTACTACAAAGAGCGACATGAAAGAAATATAAAGGATACAGAACAAGCGGAAGACTACGTCAAAGTTTGATTGATGGCATGAAGAACTTCAGAGAAATGAAGACCAACCTGCAAAGCGCATTGGAAAGAGCAAACAAAAGATCCGCCCCCCCCCCCCCTTTTCCCCTCTACAAAAAAACCCCCACTTCACCGAGGTAAACAGAGGAAGAGAAGGAGAGAAAGAATGAATCCTTATTGCAGAAATACACACATATATATCGTATCCTCCTCTGCAAACCTTACCAACCGTTGGTTATATGAGGCAAACAGTGCACGGAAAGCCTTCTCTTTGTCAGTCACCTGGCCTTGGTTTCGCTATAAATTTAAATATAACGGACATTGAGCACCTCAATCCGCAGAAATGTCTAACAGTTGCACGATTTGGAAAATGCACGTTCCTTCATATTTCTTATTTAAATTGGGCTCCCATAATTTTATTTTATTTGTTTCGCTATCAATGTATGGGTAACGGGGATTGTGTACCTCGATACGTCGAGAATTTCACTAGCAATATCCAACCATGAACAAGTCAATAAAGAGCTAGATGCGAGTTGACTGAGTGCTCATGCTGCACCGGGAGACGAATGGAAGAAGCACAAGAAGAAGAGTGCGCCCCATAATGTCTACTTTTCGCCTCTGTGTTTGAAGAGAGCCTATGATTACTTTTGAATGTATCTTTCCAATCATTTTTTTTTTGTCCCTTACAAAATACAACCTGGCATAGATTACAGTGAATAGTGAGGAACATTTTCCTCACCTTAAGGTGTAATGGGTAAATAACATTAGCCCACTGTTTTATAAACCCATGGGCACTGGATAGGTCATGAGGTCAATATCACGACGGTTGTTTTTATCTTCTTGAATATTTCCTGGTACCTATTTTAAGCTGGGTCTACCTAGAAGCCCAGTTTAAATTTAAAAATTATCCCAACCACGACTGGTATTCGAACACATTACTACTGGGCAAGCGTGCTGGCCGCAGCGCTACCTTGACTCCCAGCCATATCGTGTAACAGATCATGTAGGCTCAGTGTAGAAGGCCAAGCCCAGGTAGACGAGAGAGTATGAGTAATTCACGTATCCGTGTCAGCTGTGTCAGCTTAAAAAAAAAAATAGAAAGCATTAAGAAATACGGAATTTAGTCACATGCGGAAAAACACAGACAAGCGCGTTATTAAGTATTTATAGCACGACGTGACAATTAATTATTACTTGGATGAACTAGGAACGCCCGAGATGACAGCAATAAGAACAAATACAATATGAATTCACGGGGTCAACAGAGTAGTAGGGTGTTACACAGTGGCAGTAGTTTAGCCTGCTCTTATGCTGAATAACTATTGGAACCATGAGATCATTTCCATGAAAAATAAATAGTTGATCAAGAGTTTTAACAGAATTCAGTTCTTCTTCTTTTTTTTTTCTATCTGAAATATCGTTATTTATAACGGACTACAGTTAAAGTTTATTGCATGCCGATTACATGACATCGACATCAACCCCATCATGTTTGGCTGTTTGTGATTTAGTAATGCAATTTTCATGTTCAGTAGTTTGCCTTTTCTGAAAGACCGACACCCATACCGTCGAAATCAACGCAATGCGACTCTGCTTCCAAAACGTCTGCAGCTGATTTCTAACCTCGATATTGTATGTCGGGTAGTTGTTAAATCAGTTCACGGTCCCTAAGCCACAGAGTTGGCTTAAATGACCAAAGTGGTTAAAGTAGCAACTTGGATAGACTGGGTTAAAGTAACAGTTTGGATCGAGAGGAATAAAATGACAATTGGGGGTGGAATTAAAGTAACAGATGTTTGGTAAAAGAAGAGACTAAAATAGGGTTGGCTAAAGTAACAACTGGGCTAGAGCTGGTAAATGTAACGACTGGAATAGCATTGTGTGTTTTAACTTAAAAATAATTGAATAAAATTGATTGAAGTAGACTGGGATAGAGTTGGTTAAAGAAATAACATGGATAAAGTAAGTTAAAGTAGCAAATGTTATACATTTTATGCCTTGTCGATGGTACAGTGATTCCTGGAGACTAATTAGCTCTCTTTTCCTCTTTTTCAACGCACAATAAACGATTAGTCCGATTACTCACATAGGCCTAGGTAATAAGGTGTCTAAAACCTAGGTTATGCAGACAGACAAACACCATATTGGCTCTGCGATTACCAGGGGATAACGAATGTTCCACATTCGAACAGTGCAAGTCACAATGTGTGTAATGTATTTAATAAAATAATTGTATAAAGTTGGCCAAAGTAACAACTAATCTGTAAATAAAGGAAGCGATATTTATTGGTGCATTGTTCGCTGTGCAGTCGACAGATCATAAATCGTTGAAGTCGGCCATCATGGAACATTTGCTTATTAGCAATAATAGAGTTAATAATTAAAACGCGTTTCGAATACTGTATTCGACGAACAATAATCGTTTGCTCAAATATACCGAAGCATTATCGATTAAGCGATTTCAGTAGTTGCTATCAGAAGGACTTCCTGTTAAATCTTAGACTTCCGTTGGGATAACGTACTCCGCATTCGAATAATATCAGCGGACTATGCACTTAGTAATTCAGCCAGAGTATTATTCATTTTTTCACTTCATAAGATATAGCTCTGCATTATACACCAGCCTAGATGAAGCGAAATATTCCAAGCAAGAAATCGTGCTATATACAGTGAAACGTTGATTAACCGTCACTCGTTTAACAGGCAGTTTTTGTTATCCGCCATCGATTAACAAAAAAAAAAAAAAAAAGAAAGAAAGAAAGAAAAAGAATAAGAGATACAAAAGGAGGTTATTTTCAATGTCGCCATTGCCTAGGCTGACATTACAGTGTCTAACCGCTGTGGTGGAATAGACCCTTGCCTGAACCTATTGGCGAAACTGAAGGAACTGAGACTGTTAGTGTTGACAAAATTGTACAAATGTGCGACAATGTCGGACTAAACAGTGAAAACGTTACGCCACAAGAAGTAACAGATTTATTGGGATGTAACAACATGGATGGAGGCTTTGAAATTTTGCACGATGATTAAATTGTTTCTAGTGTGACTACCATTGAAGAAGAAGAAATTGATGACGATGAAGGACATGTTTTTAACCAAAAACCTACAACTTGCCACTCAGAAGCAGAAACAGGACTGTCAAAGTGCATCGACTGGCAAACTTCTGACGATAAAATTGTCTACAAAATCAACGCCAGGTTGATCGCACATCTCGATATGTATATACGCTTGCCTGCCGGCCCTATTTTAGTCTGTTCGAATCTTTCTAGTGGATTTTTTTAAATTGACGCGGAATCTCAGGTCGACAGAGCCTAAGACGGGTCCTTGGAAATATCACGGGAAGTAAAGGTCACAGGTGTGATACTGACCACATCTCACACCGATTGTCATTATGTCTGTGTTACTGACCACATCTCACAACGATTGCCATTATTATTATGCCTATGCATTTAATATAGGTATAGCAGTGGGTGGGTGGGTGTGTGTGTGTGTGTGTGTGTGTGTGTGTGCATTCTAGCGACGACATTGTGTACAGTGAAATGTTTCTTTACACCTGTCCGAGGTTGTTTTGTTGCGTGAGCTGCATTTCGGAGACAAAATGGCGTGGCTGGCAAGAAAACATCTAGAAACGGAGCAACAACATCTAAAAATATCGAGACTAGGCGAATATCTGGTTGGGGAAGTGACTGCCGCTTCCATCAAGGATGAACTGTATGTTTCGTAGAGGACTTTTGTGTGGCATTCTAGCGACGGCATTATGTACAGTGAATTGTTTTTACATCTGTCCGAGGTTGTTTTGTTGCGTGAACTGCATTTCGGAGGGAAAATGGCGTGGCTGGCTAGAAAACAACTAGAAACGGAACACCAACATCTAGAAACATCGAGACATTGTAGGTGAACATCTGGTTGGGAAAGTGACTGCCGCTTCTATCAAGGATGAACTGTATGTTTCGTAGAGGACTTTTGTGTGGCATTCTGGCGGCGGCATTATGCACAGTTTAACTGAGCGGGCCGTTGTTTGTCGACACTCCTGTCTTTTCCACTTGTCACATTGGGCAGTGGGGAAATTTTATGTTATATTCACTGGCACAGGAACGGAGCATACTGGGGACGACCCTTTGCTGTGATGTTGGAACCGCGACTAATGACTAATGACTAATATATATATATATATATATATATATATATATATATATATATATATATATATATATATAGAGAGAGAGAGAGAGAGAGAGAGAGAGAGAGAGAGAGTGAGCGGGCGCTCGCGCGCGCTCGCGTGTGTGTATATATAATATATAATCTTATCTTGTTCCTCTTGTACCATGCTATGTCGAGGCGAAGCTGGAAAGATTCAAGATTCCTTTGGTCTCTGTTATTCCCTCTGTCCGTCGTTTACATGGTAGGCCTCTTATTCTGTACATCATTGCTTGTTGTGATATGTTGTCAGCTGGTAGCCTAATTATGTTCCAGAACCATTTCACTTGCTGTTTTCTAATGAAATCTAGCGCTGCAATTACCCCTACTTTAATCTTGATTTCATGGTTATTGATTATCTCTATGCACAACACACACACACACACACACACACACACGCGCGCGCGCGCGCACGCACGCACGCACGCACACAGAAAGAGAGAGAGAGAGAGAGAAGAGGGAGGAGGGAGGAGGGTAGCCCCATGTTAGAACATTCCTTTGGAATGTTAGGTCTACAATAGTTCCGAGGCCAAGTGGTCAAACTGCCTGTATCGCGTTTCACACAGATTGGGTTCGTTCTCGGATTCAGTCGTTCTGTTTACCGGAAACACATTGGGATCGTCGCTGAAGCTGCGGAGTGTTGGCTCTCTGTGACGCTTTCGGCAGGCCGCTGTACGGACAGAGACCGAGCCTTTGGGGATAAATCCCAGTGAAATGCTATCGACCTTCTTGACTTTAAACTCCATTTTTAAACTGTACACAGTTACACAAAATAAAAGGCAAAAATAAATAGCAGAAACAGTATGCGGAATAGTAACAGATGCCATGGAATGAGGGATAGTGACAGATGCCGTTGGTTAGGGATAGTAACAGATACTGTGGTTTAGGGGATAGTGAGACGCGCAGTTTCAGAATTCCCCGACATACCGTGCCGAGGGTTCGAAAACAGCCGTCGGCCATTTGGAGCTAAGCCCCGCCGCATTGTTTTCTATGGTATGAGGCATCGGCCGTTCACAAGGCAATGACAAGCTGGTGAACTAAATTGCCTAGTAAATTACAAACAGCCAATACATGCTGGGATTGATTGCAACGTCCTGCCAACCACATGCTTCATTATATAGTTTTCTTATAGCTAAAATCAGGTCTTAGTTAGATATGACTGAGCTACTGTATGACATTTGAAGGTACTACCTGCTTTCTGTTAGCACCGAATGTTGGGTGGCGCTCATCTAATGCAACATCTCACATTGTGCTAACGGCTTCGAGCTGAGTTGCGCAATTGCTAGGTTGCTAGTCTAACCCTAGTGCCAGGGATTGCAACCTAAAGCTAAAACGCCATGGCAGGGCAGACCTGGCCCTCGGCCTTGATCAGCAACTGGTCTAGGATGGTAGCTCCCACAGGTGGACAGATAAAGCATTGCATTGTTAATCCGGCAGCTTCTGCAACTTGTTTTGTTCCAGACGTATTGGTGTTACCTTTCCTCTGCAGTAAACTAGGCAGGTCGAGAGAGATATAATGCTGCATGGGCAACACACGGTCTCTAAATTCAGCCCAAGCTTGTGCTATGGAGACGGCAAAGTGCCAATGAGTCTTATAGCATTGTAATAATTGAAAACATGCAACTGGTACATATTAAAATGTGAATGTGAAGATAACTGTAAAGTTTTTTTTTTTAAATTACCTACACTTAAATTACCTACAGTTTACCGTGTTTACGGTGTTATGTTATGGTTTTTCCATTCAGAAATGCAAAATCAAGGTGCCCTCTAGAATGTGTATGCCATAACTATCATAAAATTACGTTGGCGAAAGAAGATACTGAAGACTTCAGGCAGGTATCATTGAGCAAGGGGAAACAACTAGCTTGTCAGGTGATTCTGGTGGTATCAGTTTGTCAGCCTAATCCAATATGGCGCTTCGTTATGTCCTCTCGTCTGACGCTGTCGCTTCTGCTGCGGTATTAAATGATAGCGTGGATAAGGGGACTCGAATGTATCTTGGTTTTATACAGTATCACGTTCATTGTATGCAGATGAATCCATAAGTGCTCCAGTCTCCTCTCATGGATCTCACCAAAATAGAGTTTTAGTACAGTGCATGGGTTTGGTAGCAGCGGCGAGAATCCAAATGTGTATGCTAGTATCACAGATGTTTTTTTTTTTTTTTTGCGCTCGCTCACTTTGAACTCAAGCGTAGTCCATACACACTATCTATAGTAGTGATGGACTGAATTGTGCGTGTGGGTTAGCTTTCCCTATTAACAGTGTCCCTCGCCATCAGGCGAACCCACTCCGACTTCAGAGATAACTTGTAATTTACGTCCCCAAGTCAAAGACGACGGATCAACATTTTAGTCCAGCTGTCCGGTGTAGGGCTTGAACCGCTTACCTCGGCGTCAGTACAACAAATGTTTAAGAACACGAGTGCTTTTGTAAATAGGCGATACAATTGTAAAATGTAGTTTCGGTAGCGAAATATAAGGCCTGATCTGTTAGATTTTCACCTGCCAGGGAGTTGGTTTGTTTGTTGGTTGGTTTATTGATTGATTGGTTGGTTTGTTGGTTGGATCGTTCTTTGGTTTGGTGTTTGACCAGGTGCTTTTTTCAACGGTTGTTTGGTTTAATTCTTGGATGGTTGGGTTAATTGTTGGTTAGTTGGGTGACTGCTTTGTTGGTTCATTTCAGTGATATGTTGGTTGGGTGGTTGCTTGATTGGTTGGTAAGGTGGTTTGTTGATTGTATGGATAGTTAGCTGGATGAGTGGGTTGTTGGTTGATTAGATGGTTAGCTGGTTGTTTGCTCTTCATTTTTTTTTTTTTTTTTTTTGGTATGGTTGACTGATTAGTTGGTTAGATGGTTGGTTGGTTGATTGGCTGTTTGGTTGAATGTTTAATTGGAGAGAGAGAGAGAGAGAGAGAGAGAGAGAGAGAGAGAGAGAGAGAGAGAGAGAGAGAGAGTGGTGACAGTGTGAATCGGTCACCCCCTCTGGATCGGTCAACCCTCCGGATCGGTCAGATATCGAAGCAGACTTCTACCATTTCGTTTTTTTCCCCTACATCTATACCGCAATTAAACTCATGTGATTTATTTATGTCCACATGCCCGGAAGTGTATTCCCAAGAATGGCCTCGCAAAAAAAAAAAAAAAGGGATAGTTTTCGATTTCGTACATTAAGTGGTAATTCTTCCTTAGGTACTTGTTAATCAACTGTTATATTTGAATTAAACTTTTAAATTCATGTGTTACCAAAATGTTACTATGTCCCGTTTTCCTTTTAAATATCTAATTCCGGATGCCTGCTGAGTTTAAAACACCTGTTAACTGGTCGTTGCTGTTGACTTGACATCACACAAGAGGGGTTACACATAGGGTTGCCTGACATCCGGCAAAGAGAGGACATGTCCTCCTATTTAGCCAAATGTCCTCCGTCCGGCAGGCAAAGCTAAAAACCTTTAAAATGTCCGGCTTTTATAAATATTTTATGTTATCATTTTTTAATGTATTGTTGTTACAACTTACAATGTATCTACACTCTGTGTTTACATTCTTGATTAAAACCCATTGCTTAATAATATTTATTTAATTTTCCTATTTATACCAAATGTCAAACACCAATTATTTGTATAATTTGATTTTAACTGTTGCTCTATTCGGGAACACTAACAATGCTGTAGTCTCTATGGTCAAAATGTTAATTTATTTCCGGTTCCGGTAGCAGAGACGCCACTTAAAATTGTTTTTTAAATTTGTAATTTTTGCCGTCTATGTTTATGAAAATGGCTTCTACAAAGGGAAAATGCAAATTCTCGAACACTATGAAAAATAAGCTTCCATGCTTCGCTGAAGGACGCAACGAGGATGAGGCAAAGTGTACGATTTGCGATAGTTACTTGTCCGTTGCCAACAAAGGAACTACTGACTTGGAGCGCTATCTTGACAGTGAGAGACATATAAATCTAATCAAAGTGCCCGTGTCATCTAGCGCATTGACGTCTGTTTTTTTCCAGCCTAATTACTCTAATATGTTGCTGAAAGCGCATACGGCTGAAGCAACTTTGGCATTTCATACAGTTTGTCATCATCAGTCCTACAACTCGATGACCTGCACAGCTGGTTTGATGCACACATTATTTGAAGATTCAGAAATTGCTAAAATTATTGCTTGTGCAAATACAAAGACTGAAGCAAAAATAAGCCAGGTGATTGGCCCCCCACACTGTTGATGAATTGGATACATCTTTAAGTTGTATTTCATGTTTCGGTCTTTCGACAGATGCTAGCAATCACGGTTCGCAGAAAATATTTCCGATCGTTGTTCAGTACTTTGACTGGAAAGCAGGTGGAATCCAAACTTATATTCTCGAGTTAGACAACACACCAAATGAAACCTACTATTGGGGTTGGAACTCTTCGCTGGCTTCTGAGGATGGGGACGGAGTGCTTATGGGAATGCCCCGAATGCTGTGATGTCGGTTCTTAAATCAATCAATCAATCAATCAATCAATCAATCAAACCAAATGAAACCTCAGAAACTATATCACAGTATATTTTGAGAACACTCCAAAAAACATGATTTGTACTCCAAATGCTTTTGCTGGTGATAATGCCAATGTGAATTTTGGAGGCATTAACAAAAGAGAATGTAGAATTGTGTTCTCGCATTTGAAGGAAGCCTTGAGCAAGCCATTAGTAGGCTTTGGATGTTCTGCTCATGTTCTGCACAACTGCATCCAACACGGCGCAGATTTAATCCAGATTGACGTTGAATCTATTGTCTTGAAGATATTCAATTAATTTTCTATATAGACTGTCAGAACAAAAACTTTAAAGGATTTTTGTGACTATGTCAACATTAACTATCAGCAACTACTCTATCACTCTAAAACTAGATGGCTCAGTTTGTTTCCAGCTGTTGAGAGGCTGTTGAGGCTGTTTACTGCCCTGAAAGAATATTTTCTTTCTGTAAACCAACCACCTGCTATGATAAAAAAAAAAAAGTATTGGCAGCTATTGTAATAAAATTGTACTGATTGTGGGTTTAATCTGAAACGATTTAAATGAAACATTCAATATGTCCTCCTTTATCCTCCTTTTGTCTTATTATGTCCTCCTTTTGGCGCCCACGTATCTGTCAACCCTAGTTACACAGTACATGCTAAGTACCGCCAGAAATGGGAATGAGGCAGAATAAGTGACAGAAGTTAACATTAGCCATTAACACATTCATAAACTTGATGACAGAGAAAATTAATTGCACCGTTTAGTTAGAGCAACACGAGCGCCGTGAGCAAACCTGTTGATCTAGATTTATGTTCTGTACTTCAGTGAGTGCGAATCAATACATGTTAATTTATTTATCATGTTATTTCTCATATTATTATACAAGTGACTGAAGAGTATCCCCCCAAAAAACTAGTATATCTTTGTTATTACGCATAAAATAGTGCAATAATCATGTTAAGTTATAAATGGTCTTAATATACTCATCATCATCATGTGCCATGCTGATAAGCGTGGGCGGCGGGTCATGTATCCAACCACACACCATCACCAGAGTCGTGGATCAACTAAGAGTTCTGTTCTCGACCATATCATGTGGCCAAGCCAGTTCATTACCATCATGTATCATGCCACCTGACGTAGGCGATGATGCAGCTTCACAGATAGCAATCCCTGTGGTCTGGTTTAAATTCACTGATGATATTCCTCCCAGTCACCGTCCCAATCCATTCGACATCAGTCTCTGTTAGTTAGTCGTTAGTTAGTCGACAGATCATCCTTATTGCACATCAAACCATTCAGCCCATAAGTGCTCGGATCCCCTCCTCAGCAAATCCCGCAGAGTGTAGCGGCTAACGACGCCAGTTCTGTGTTGGTTTATCAATCTTCTTTGGCTTCCTGCGTAGTGTTCTTGTTTGGTCACACCTCAGTCTCTGTGTCTGCCCCTGCGTCTTGTCTCTCCTGATTTCTCCAGTTGTCGCGATGTTCTCCACTGCCTCTATTCTTATTGCCCGCTCTGTAGCGAAGGTGTAACGGACGCATTCGAGAAACAGCTGCGGGAGATTTGACAGCAGATCGCCTTGTGATGGTTTTCATACAATGATATGAGTGTCGGTCGTTCAGAAAGCAACGGTAAACTACTCAACGTAAATTTTCCAGGAAATCAAAAACAGCCAAAAAATGATGGGATTGACTTCAACATCCTGTAAAGGATATGCAACTAACTATTCTCATTGCACGACTATGGAACGCTGTTTGTCTTCGTCTCATATCTGTATTTAAGGTTCTAATATAATAGCAATATTATATTCTGATACAATTCTAATGTTCATATAATGTTAACATGTTCTACTTTTATTGGTCTTTGCTAGACAATCATTGTTAGTTACTTTGACAGCCCAAAGTATCATCATCGTCATTATCATCAAGTGCTATGCCTGCTGGCGTAGGCGTTCATGTCTCTCCACAGATCTCGGTCTTTGGTGTTCTGGATCGACTCTGCTGATGATATTTCTCCATGCCACCGTCTCAATCCATCTACCATCATTTCTTTTGGTTGGCCTCTGCCTCTCTACCCTTTAATCTTCCTATACGTCACGATGTTCTCCAATGCCTCTCTTCTCATCACATGACCAAAGAAAGCGGTTTGTCTCTTTCTTATTGTTGTATATGATGTTCTAGTTTCACTAGCCTCTTTCAGGCTAGTTACACTAACAGTCCGCGGAATTTGCATCATTCGTATCAGGAACCACCTCTCTGTTGTTTCCAAGTTCTTCCCATTTTGTTAATGTATATTCTAAGATTCACTGACATACAGCAAAACATACGCTATATAAATGGTTGGGCAAGAGTTATCATAACTCAGTTATGTGTATATTTCATAGTTATCCGTTCACGTCCATGATAAGCCTGTGTAGTGACGACACCATTTCTGGGGTGTCTATTTTGTCTTGTGTCGAAGTTCATCTGTTCTTCAGATATAGCTTTCATTTGTTATTTTACCTAGTATTGCCACCGCAGCACAGTGGCCAGCACGTTAGCTTATCGGCCCAGTGGTCACAGGTTTGAATTCGCATTGAGGCACATTTTTAAAATGGACATGGTCTAGTAAAGGCGGTCAGCTTGATAATGACCACATCAAGACTCCAATACCGGCTATAAAAATATGGGGCTTGCATCATATGTGTAATGCTTATTTACCAGTATGCCCCCAATCTCTACTTTTCTTTACTTCTATGAGTGTTTTAACAATATCTATGAAATTATTTCTAATTTTTCTTCCGACCAATACTGCTGTGAGGGGCTGAGTAGAGGACCACCCTACTACGATTGGAAGCCGCCTTGGCTCAGTGACTAAAACATTTGTCTGCCAGCCTGAAGGTCATATGTTCGTATTACCCTCGAGGCGTTGATGTTTAAGTGATTTTATTGGGCAGAGTGGTCTCGAGGTATGGTATCCACCTCGAGTGCTGGAGGTCCCGGGTTCAAGCCCTAGTGAGGGCTGGGATTTTTTTTGCGTTGACTTCTGGAACAAAATTTCCCCTGGTCTCTGGGTAGTGAGATCGGACGCCCGTGTGTATTGCTGCGAATAGTGGTTTACGTTGTAACTAATTAGTATTTCAGGATTGACCTCTAAGGATTGATCCGAATCCTTTTCGGTCTCGGATCCTGGGCGGGTAGGGTAGGGTTGAGTAAGGTAGGATATTTAGGTCACATGTAAGGGTCGATAATTCTAATAAAAGACATGTTTTTCTAAGAGCAGATAACTGAGTGTGTGTGTATAATATTTTAAATAATTTTAAAAAATAAAATAAAAATAAAAGACAACTAAAGGCACGCGGGGGCGGGCGCGGGCGACGGACGCGGGGCGGGCGCCGGGTGCGGGCGTGGGTGCGGTTCGAACCCCATAAAATACGTCACATAAGTAGGTAGGTGGTCATTACTGAGTACCCACACGACTGGTCATTGACGACTGCCGACTAGTCCGGTCATCGGTGTAACGAGTAGCGGGATATCTACTGGTGCTAACAACGACAACCGACTGTGTCCTTAAAATGTCAAAACTTAAAAAACACAGATGTACATGCACAATCTGGGACAAAAAATCAATACTGATTCTAGTAACAACTAATCCAGGAGCTTATTGTCGTCGTAATGAACTAGGTGGGTTATTAATAATGCTTTATATAAACCGGGCGGGGTGGTCGGGGCCAGCGCGTGCGACGGACGTGGGGGCGACCACGACCGGGTGGTCGTGTTGGCGCGGGTTCGAACCATCGAGCCGCTCCGGGTGTTATATGAAAGTTGTAATAAGTAAAAATGTAAATAATTCGGATGTATGAGCTATAGTGGTTCGTAGTGGTTTATACATTATCATCATATAAATTACACCGCTTCAAATGAAAACCTTAGCAAAGAAAAGATGGCCGAAGTAAAGGTTGTGGTGGGCGTGGTTTAGTGTTATACATTGTTACGGAGTGGGTGAGTGAAAGCGTAGCTAGGTAAGTGCTTCCAAATATTTTCTCCATACGGTATCAGATCGTTAATGAAACAAGTAAAGATGGCCGTCGGTGTCCTCCGTAGGTGCCGAGTTCGAATCCCAGTTGGGGAGGTCGAGCGGGGTAGAAGAAATATTGATAATGTTTTTGTTACTTAGTTGTGATGGCGATAGCTGGTGGTAGTAACAGGCTATGTGTAGCAAAGGAGAGGTGGTGTGTTGGTTGAAGTTTAGGTGGTACCCCAGACGAGATGACAGGTTCGAATCTCGGTGCTGTGCCACTGGTAAGGGTAATAGGCGTCAACGTGTGGGGTGTCTAGCTGGTCATACGGGTTATGATTAGGGACATCTCTCCGTGTCGCTGTGTCCACAAGTCCAAGGGAAAAACAGGCATCCGACTTCACAGCTTAACTTAACATAACAAATTGGAGAACATAAGATACCCATACACGTAGCCAGCTGTTACAAAACCAATAATAGCCAGGTGTATATATGAATAATCCTGGGGGGGGGGGGGGATTATCGCCGTGGATAGAAAGGGGTTGGGAAAGCAATAATACTCGTCATATCTTCGGGGAGGGGCTTATAACATATGTCGTCTAAGCTCAAGGTATATCTCCTGTAATATAAGGTGGTCGGAAAACCAATATCACTAGCCTCGATTCGTCTCATAATCGCGACCAGTGGCTTAAATACTTAACCGTTATTGCAGACGCAGCTGTGTGCAGACTAATCTACCAGGTCACGTGGTCTAGGCCATATCGACAAAAACGGGGTGTAAATGCTAAGGAATATTCACTGTACAAAACAGTTTCTACCAGCCGATCAGAGCGAGGAAACCAGACAGGACAACCTCTTGATACGAGTCCACAACAGCAGATATCGTATATAAAAGACGACCAGCCTATATCATATACACCAAAAACAGAGCTCACCATGTGGCAAGGCATTAATGGTAAGGTGGACTTTGATAAATCTTTCACAGTTTTGTTATGTTTCTTCACATCGACACGTCGTTAACCTAACAATACTAGTATAATACAGGGGGATATATAGGCCTAGGCGTATATAACAGCTGAGGAACAACACAATAGGTTCGTAACAGTTCATATTAGGCTGTGTCAAAATGATGTGAACATAGCGTTACGGTGGTACCTTAATATACACTAGTAGTATTGGGTAGTCGTATGGGGAGTCAGAATTGTTTCTGGTGAGGTCTACATGGCCATGTTCGCTATGACTTTACGTTCTTACAAAAAGGATGGGCCATATCCGATCCAGAGCTAATAATGATATTAGGTGTTCCCTGTACAGATGGTATAGTACCTTATATTTATCTATGTTTTACAGATACGGATGAACAGGAAGTCCTAATTCGGAAACTGTGGGGTCTATTAAGAGCAGAACCACACAGCGATTGCCTGGACTGCGCTATTCGCAATATGCAGCAAGCCCAACCACTCATGGATTCGCTTATGGAGTCTTGGGTTAAAAGTGATAGTTTTTATGATCTAGTAAAGTGTCGACTGCAGTCTGTACTACAAGAACACTTTACCAAGGAGGACATAATCACGCTAAGTCTCATTAGACTTGAGGCATGTCTCCACGAATATAACGACGAACACGCAACTCCCGAGCCCTCGCCAACCAACAACGAACGTCCATCGCCACCAACATCACCGACCTCATTAACGTTCAGTCAATCCACACTGGTGGATGGGTGGTAAGCGGCTACATTTAGGTCGTCAATAACTGAACAAAGCTCAATATAAATATACGTCGTTGTAGTGTTCTGTCTTCTCACGGTGTGTTCCATAGGGGTGGCTACAGAGTGGTATATCACTCGAATGATCGTTTACTGACACAAACACCCCACATTCATCAGGGCTCTCACTAGTGGTAAATCGATGTCTCCTAGTGTGAAAAGAGTGAATATCAGCGCACAAGCTATCACAGTGTTGTGCCCAAGTGCAACTGTTATTATTCGTGAAGAACACAGACTAAGCCCGCGTTATAAGTTCGTGACATTGGTATCAATTCCTAAGTCGGTCAACAAGAAAAAAGATGTCTACGCCACCAACAGACCCTCATCAGGCTGCCCTAAGACCGGTTGGCACTAAAAATTATACACTGAACCAAGAAAGAGTAGTTAGGAACAAAATCAACAGAGATGCAACCCGGCTGGTTTACTCGTTAAACGTACAAACTCCGGTCAATGTGGCACTATAACATTTGACAGTACAAGTCACTATGAGTCGTTTTGAACCCGTATGTTTAGCTATTACAAGAGGCAACGCATTGAAACCAAACAAGGCCTGAATGGGGTGCCAGTGGAAGACCTGTTTTCAACACCGTTGGCTAAATCCCCTATATAGCACAGGACATATGAAACTTTTTCGCTCAAGGAAAGATTGACAATATTAATTCTTGGTTAGAAATAGACGTTATCGGTCTTGAAGGACGCGATACAGACGAGTAGACACACAAACAACCTGCCCAAGTCAAAGATATGATCGGTCAGTAGATCAGTAAACAACTTGAACATTAAAATAATCTTGGACACTGAAAATTCTTGTGCTTGCTGTTTTCACAGGTGTGGTAAACTGATCAACTAGGTGAAATATAAAGACTCTGCATTCTCACAGACCGTGTACCAAGCTACTGCTATCAACCAACTAGTATCAAGACATCGTATTGGCACCCAGAAGCATTATGCCCACTCCTAAGAAAGACGGCCACTTGTGTATCACCTGTGGGAAAGTATTTACCGAAAAATACAATCTCACACGTCACGCTAATACAGTTCACAATTCCACAACCCACAAATGCCACAGCTGTGGGTGTTTGTATCAACGAAAAGACAATTTACAACGTCATATAAGAACACAACATCAGACACCCTTAGACACCTCTCAAGCAGGGAAAAACACTACTATTCACATAGTAACAGAGGAAACGGATATCCAACAAAAGGATGAGACAAATTGACGGCCCTTAGGAATTACTGCAAGGCGCTGTCGATCATGTTACCCAACCAGGTATTCGTATTAGAAAAAAGAGAAGACCAACAACAATGGGTGCCCATGGACACGTATGATATTAGCGACTGACTACTCAGACAAGTGTATACCACTGGGTGATTGAAAATTAAAAGAGAAAACAAATGAAAATCTCTGTTTTTGTTATTTGATTTGTATCATTTTTGTAAACATTTGTCCTTTTGTACTTGTAACATTCTTCTAGTGTACTTGGCTCGTTGGCAGACATTTGTGTATTTGTACTTTTGTGGTATTGTACTTGTGTATGTGATTCTGTCTCGCTATACCAATGTGTATTTATTCCTGTCTCTCTGTTCCAATGTGTACTGGTTTTCCACTGTGTGCATGTCTCGTTTATTATTGTTTGTGTGCATCAATTGTTCCACAACCAACATTTCACATCCAGACAAAAGTACAGGTTCTATGTACCACTCCAACAGTCAAATAAGAAAAACTGCTAGCCAAACTGACAAAACAGTTGGCCAAATACAGAAATATCTCGACCAAACTATTAAACATTAGGAAAATGTGCTAGCCAAAGGTGAAAAATATTGGTCAAGCAAAGAAATATCTCATCCGAATTTATGACAAGTAAGAAAACATGTTAGTAAAATCAAGAAATATGTCGACCGAAGTAATACAATAGGCAAAACGATGGACAAACTTATAAAGATGTCGACCGTTATTTTTTATTGCGCAAGATGTAAGCTCGATATACGTCCTATACCTAACTTACACCTATACTTAGGCTATATCTGTATATTAACTGAAGCGGGCAATAAAATTGCGATTTATTAGTTTTAAATTTTAATTAAATTTTAACTTTTCACATTTCTAACACTGGTTTGTATCTATGTCAGAGTTTGTTGTGTTTGCTGTATAGTTAGGGTTAGGGTTAGGGGTTAAAGTTAGGGTTAGGGGTTAGGGTTAGGGTTAGATGATGTATAGTTAGGGTTAGCGTTAGTAAGAAAGAGTTTGTTGTATTTGATGTATATAAGGCTCTATGTTTTGTAGGCTCATTTAGGCGATCAGCGTTAGTTACTCTGGTAGTCCAAGGAATTCGTCTCAGGAACCCAATCTCTGTTGCTGTTTTCAAGTTCTTCTTAGGGGTGATGGTTGATGACCATATTCATTGTCTAGAATACCGCCTAGTATGTTAGGGGGACAGGTGATGTATCTCCATTAGATTGGGAAACCTGCCTAGTCAGCAGAAAATCGGTTGTTCTGTAATCAAAGAGAGTGTTAATGTTATTTGGTATGAAACGTTGAAAGTCGGTTATAAGATCTGGTAGAGGGTATTCAAGGGCTCATTAAGACAGACGTGGTTTTAAGAAAGGTCGACTTCATAACAGACAGTGTTGGTTGCAGACTTGTCGTTATTGCAGCTGTGAAATGACAAAGTGTGAAAGCGGTGGACAAAGTACGAAATGTTATGTTAGCTAAACTTCGAGACCACCCTTTGTATTGTTGAAAGATGGAACAATGGAAGGTTAGTGTAGAAGTCATTGTGGTATAGAAAGTTGAAGATGTCAGCCATGGGTAATAGCTCTTTGCTGATGAATACTCAGATGATATTGAAACTATCCCAGGTGGAGCCACAGATTGCATTACCATAAATGTTGTTATGACTGTTTCATTAGAACTCATGTGCAACGAAGGTTTGGAGTATCTTGGTGATGTGACATGGAAAAGTTGTGAAGTTATCTATGAAAGACAGAGACACTTTGTGTTAGAAAGAAAGAACAAAGAGTGTGAAGAGATGGGTGATTAGTATGTATAAGTGCGTCTTTAGCAGATACGTTGGAATGGTAAGTTGAAACTTTCGGTAATGTAAAAGAGGGAAAGTGTTGACGTTGATGATTATGTCTTGTGAAATGTCTGTTCAGATAAAAGTTCAAGATACTTTTGACATAACTACAGAAGCAATATTTTTTTTTCCTACTTATTTAAAAGTTTACACGAGATATTTATAAGTTTGGTTAAGATGTTTCATGTTTTGGCCAACATTCCCCCCCCCCCCCCCCCCCTTTGGCTAACATATTTTCTTACTTGGGTCAACATATTTCATACTTTAGCCCATATTTTTTCCCCTTTGGTTAACAAATTTTCCTACTTTTCATAAGTTTGGTGTAAATTTGTCTTCACTTGGTCAATATTTTTCTCCTTAGGTTAACACATTTTCCTAAGTTTTATAAGTTTTGTGTAAATTTTTTCTTCACTTTTGCGATATTTTCCCCATTAGGTTACCACATTTTCCTAATTTTTATAAGAATGGATGAGATATTTCTTCACTTCGCAAATGTTTTTCCCATTAGGTTAATACATTTTCCTCCTTTTCATAAGTATGGTTGAGATATTTCTTCACTTGGTCAATATTTTTCCCATTTGGTTAACACATTTTCCTAATGTTTATAAGTTTGGGCGATATATTTATAAGATTAGTTGAAACCTGTCTTTACTTGGAACAATATTTTTTCACATTTGGTTAACAAAGTTTCCTACCTTTTTATGAGTTTGGCCGAGAAGTTTCTTTACTTGTCAACAGTTTTCACCTTTGGCTAACACATTTTCATACATTTTAAAAAGTTTGGATGCGATATTTCTTTACTTGGCCACTATTTTTCATCTTTGGCTAACAAATATTCCTACTGTAGTCGACATATTTTCCTACTGTTTGTAAGTTTGGTCGAGATATTTCAAAACTTGGGCAATATTTTTTTCCTAATTTGGGTAACACATATTCTTATAACTGTCGACATCTTTATAAGTTTGTCCACCGTTTTGCCTATTGTATTACTTCGGTCGACATATTTCTTGATTTTACTAGCATGTTTTTTTACTTGTCATAAATTCGGATGAGATATTTCTTTACTTGACCAATATTTTTCACCTTTGGCTAGCACATTTTCCTAATGTTTAATAGTTTGTTCGAGATATTTCTGTATTTGGCCAACTGTTTTGTCAGTTTGGCTAGCAGTTTTTCTTATTTGACTGTTGGAGTGGTACATAGAACCTGTACTTTTGTCTGGATGTGAAATGTTGGTTGTGGAACAATTGATGCACACAAACAATAATAAACGAGACATGCACACAGTGGACCACCAGTACACATTTGAACAGAGAGACAGGAATAAATACACATTGGTATAGCGAAACAGAATCACATACACAAGTACAATACCACAAAAGTACAAATACACAAATATCTGCCAACGAGCCAAGTACACCAGAAGAATGTCACAAGTACAAAAGGACAAATGTTTACAAAAATGATACAAATCAAATAACAAAAACAGAGATTTTCATTTGTTTTCTCTTTTAATTTTCAATCACCCAGTGGTATACACTTGTCTGAGTAGTCAGTCGCTAATATCATACGTGTCCATGGGCACCCATTGTTGTTGGTCTTCTCTTTTTTCTAATACGAATACCTGGTTGGGTAACATGATCGACAGCGCCTTGCAGTAATTCCTAAGGGCTGTCAATTTGGCTCATCTTTTTGTTGGATATCCGTTTCCTCTGTTACTATGTGAGCAGTAGTGTTTTTCCCTGCTTGAGAGGTGTCTAAGGGTGTCTGATGTTGTGTTCTTATATGACGTTGTAAATTGTCTTTTCGTTGATACAAACGCCCACAGCTGTGGCATTTGTGGGTTGTGGAATTGTGAACTGTATTAGCGTGACGTGTGAGATTGTATTTTTCGGTAAATACTTTCCCACAGGCGATACACAAGTGGCCTTCTTTCTTAGGAGTGGGCATAATGCTTCTGGGTGCCAATACGATGTCTTGATACTAGTTGGTTGATAGCAGTAGCTTGGTACACGGTCTGTGAGAATGCAGAGTCTTTATATTTCACCTAGTTGATCAGTTTACCATACCTGTGAAAACAGCAAGCACAAGAATTTTCAGTGTCCAAGATTATTTTAATGTTCAAGTTGTTTACTGATCTACTGACCGATCATATCTTTGACTTGGGCAGGTTGTTTGTGTGTCTACTCGTCTGTATCGCGTCCTTCAAGACCGATAACGTCTATTTCTAACCAAGAATTAATATTGTCAATCTTTCCTTGAGCGAAAAAGTTTCATATGTCCTGTGCTATATAGGGAATTTAGCCAACGGTGTTGAAAACAGGTCTTCCACTGGCACCCCATTCAGGCCTTGTTTGGTTTCAATGCGTTGCCTCTTGTAATAGCTAAACATACGGGTTCAAAACGACTCATAGTGACTTGTACTGTCAAATGTTATAGTGCCACATTGACCGGAGTTTGTACGTTTAACGAGTAAACCAGCCGGGTTGCATCCCTGTTGATTTTGTTCCTAACTACTCTTTCTTGGTTCAGTGTATAATTTTTAGTGACAACCGGTCTTAGGGCAGCCTGAAGAGGGTCTGTTGGTGGCGTAGACATCTTTTTTCTTGTTGACCGACTTAGGAATTGATACCAATGTCACGAACTTATAACGCGGGCTTAGTCTGTGTTCTTCACGAATAATAACAGTTGCACTTGGTCACAACACTGTGATAGCTTGTGCGCTGATATTCACTCTTTTCACACTAGGAGACATCGATTTACCACTAGTGAGAGCCCTGATGAATGTGGGGTGTTTGTGTCAGTAAACGATCATTCGAGTGATATACCACTCTGTAGCCACCCCTATGGAACACACCGTGAGAAGACAGAACACTACAACGACGTATATTTATATTGAGCATTGTTCCGTTATTGACGACCTAAATGTAGCCGCTTACCACCCATCCACCAGTGTGGATTGACTGAACGTTAATGAGGTCGGTGATGTTGGTGGCGATGGACGTTCGTTGTTGGTTGGCGAGGGCTCGGGAGTTGCGTGTTCGTCGTTATATTCGTGGAGACATGCCTCAAGTCTACTGAGACTTAGCGTGATTATGTCCTCCTTGGTAAAGTGTTCTTGTAGTACAGACTGCAGTCGACACTTTACTAGATCATAAAAACTATCACTTTTAACCCAAGACTCCATAAGTGAATCCATGAGTGGCTGGGCTTGCTGCATATTGCGAATAGCGCAGTCCAGGCAATCGCTGTGTGGTTCCGCTCTTAATAGACCCCACAGTTTCCGAATTAGGACTTCCTGGTCATCCGTATCTGTAAAACATAGATAAAAATAAGGTACTATACCATCTGTACAGGGAACACCTAATATCATTATTAGCTCTGGATCGGATATGACCCATCCTTTTTGTAAGAACGTAAAGTCATAGCGAACATGGCCATGTAGACCTCACCAGAAACAATTCTGACTCCCCATACGACTACCCAACACTACTAGTGTATATTAAGGTACCACCGTAACGCTATGTTCACATCATTTTGACACAGCCTAATATGAACTGTTACGAACCTATTGTGTTGTTTCCACAGCTGTTATATACGCCTAGGACTATATATCCCCCTGTATTATACTAGTATTGTTAGGTTAACGACGTGTCCATGTGAAGAAACATAACAAAACTGTGAAAGATTTATCAAAGTCCACCTTACCATTAATGCCTTGCCACATGGTGAGCTCTGTTTTTGGTGTATATGATATAGGCTGGTCGTCTTTTATACACGATATCTGCTGTTGTGGACTCGTATCAAGAGGTTGTCCTGTCTGGTTTCCTCGCTCTGATCGGCTGGTAAAAACTGTTTTGTACAGTGAATATTCCTTAGCATTTATACCCCGTTTTTGTCGATATGGCCTAGACCACGTGACCTGGTAGATTAGTCTGCACACAGCTGCGTCTGCAATAACGGTTAAGTCTTTAAGCCACTGGTCGCGATTATGAGACGAATCGAGGCTAGTGATATTGGTTTTCCGACCACCTTATATTACAGGAGATATACCTTGGGCTTAGACGACATATGTTATAAGCCCCTCCCCGAAGATATGACGAGTATTATTGCTTTCCCAACCCCTTTCTATCCACGGCGATAATCCCCCCCCCCCAGGATTATTCATATATACACCTGGCTATTATTGGTTTTGTAACAGCTGGCTACGTGTATGGGTATCTTATGTTCTCCAATTTGTTATGTTTAGTTAAGCTGTGAAGTCGGATGCCTGTTTTTCCCTTGGACTTGTGGACACAACGACACGGAGAGATGTCCCTAATCATAACCCGTATGACCAGCTAGACACCCCACACGCTGACGCCTATTACCCTTACCAGTGGCACAGCACCGAGATTCGAACCTGTCATCTCGTCTGGGGTACCACCTAAACTTCAACCAACACACCACCTCTCCTTTGCTACACATAGCCTGTTACTACCACCAGCTATCGCCATCACAACTAAGTAACAAAAACATTATCAATATTTCTTCTACCCCGCTCGACCTCCCCAACTGGGATTCGAACTCGGCACCTACGGAGGACACCGACGGCCATCTTTACTTGTTTCATTAACGATCTGATACCGTATGGAGAAAATATTTGGAAGCACTTACCTAGCTACGCTTTCACTCACCCACTCCGTAACAATGTATAACACTAAACCACGCCCACCACAACCTTTACTTCGGCCATCTTTTCTTTGCTAAGGTTTTCATTTGAAGCGGTGTAATTTATATGATGATAATGTATAAACCACTACGAACCACTATAGCTCATACATCCGAATTATTTACATTTTTACTTATTACAACTTTCATATAACACCCGGAGCGGCTCGATGGTTCGAACCCGCGCCAACGCGACCACCCGGTCGTGGTCGCCCCCGCGTCCGTCGCACGCGCTGGCCCCGACCACCCCGCCCGTTTTATATAAAGCATTATTAATAACCCACCTAGTTCATTACGACGACGATAAGCTCCTGGATTAGTTGTTACTAGAATCAGTATTGATTTTTTGTCCCAGATTGTGCATGTACATCTGTGTTTTTTAAGTTTTGACATTTTAAGGACACAGTCGGTTGTCGTTGTTAGCACCAGTAGATATCCCGCTACTCGTTACACCGATGACCGGACTAGTCGGCAGTCGTCAATGACCAGTCGTGTGGGTACTCAGTAATGACCACCTACCTACTTATGTGACGTATTTTATGGGGTTCGAACCGCACCCACGCCCGCACCCGGCGCCCGCCCCGCGTCCGTCGCCCGCGCCCGCCCCCGCGTGCCTTTAGTTGTCTTTTATTTTTATTTTATTTTTTAAAATTATTTAAAATATTATACACACACACTCAGTTATCTGCTCTTAGAAAAACATGTCTTTTATTAGAATTATCGACCCTTACATGTGACCTAAATACCATACCCTACTCAACCCTACCCTACCCGCCCAGGATCCGAGACCGAAAAGGATTCGGATCAATCCTTAGAGGTCAATCCTGAAATACTAATTAGTTACAACGTAAACCACTACTGCTGCGCACGTAAAAAAAATCCCTTGGCAGTTAGAAATCGTCAGGGTAAGGCTAGAGATCAGGTTGCTGTTGAACTGCAAACCGAACTCAATCGCGTAAGCACTTGGTGTGTTGAAACTGGGGCAATGGTCAACCCAACACAGGCAACAGTGACATGGTTCTCTTTGAATAACCATATTGTCAACACCCCAAGGCCAACTGTAAATCTGGGTCTGAGACGGTGGAAATAACTCAGGCAATGAATTACCTGGGGAAACGATTTGATCGAAGCCTTGCTTATACTGATCACGTAGACCAGGTGATAACAAAAGCCAAGCGTGGTTTGGCTTTGATGCGGGTGATGGCGCCGGCAAACTGTGAGCAGCGCCATCTATGTCTTCTATACGAGTGTCTGGTCCTTTCTGCTTTGGAGTATGCGATGGCGATCCTGACTCTCAGTCATAAGCAGATAGAAAGGATGAAAAGGATACAGAACGAAGCTATGCACACTATTCTTGGATGTACAAGAGATACAGCATGCAGGGCGATGCGTTACCTTTTGATTTTCCAACCATGAGGGACAGAATACAAATTTGCCAAGCACGTGCCTATCTCAGAGTCTACGCACACAACACCCACTGCATAGCGAGATTAAGAAGGCAAAGGGCAGCAGGTTAAAAAGAGGAAAGTCGTGGATGGGTCAAGCCGAAGACATTCTTCAGCAGGCGTGTTTACTTGAGGACTTAGAACCTGGCGAAGAGTGCGTACAAGTGCCAACAGAGTTCTGTACATCCCTTTCAGTGTGCATCCAGCTATACAGGAAATGCAGACAAGAAAATCCAGCTGCTGTGGAGGCGGAAGTACAGGTTCTGATCTTCGAGAATTCTTTAGAGGATGATGCTGTCATTTACACGGATGGGTTGGTCGTCCGAGGAGTGAGAAGTTCATGAGCCTTTACGGCTCAGACCGGAGGGAAAATTGTAAAGGAAGAGTCTGGCGCTTTTGCTTTGACCACAAGCAGCCTGACTATGGAAGTCATGACAGTTCGTAAAGCAATAACATGGGTCGAGAAACAGACATTGAATCGGGCATGTGTCCTTAGTAACTCAGTGAGTATGCTCAGGAGGATAGAGATGGAGTGGGTCCGAAGAGAGTGGTTGCTGTCTCTGGAGTGGTCTCGACTGGCAAAGATTAGTTTCATTTTCGTGCCAGGGCATGAGGGTGTACAAGGGAATGAGCAGGCTGACAGGCTTGCAGGTAGGGCTACTGTGGAAGGCGGACGAGCCATGGACCAGGCAGATATTCTGAATGCTTTACGAGAAGTAAGTCGTTTACGAGAACCAAGTGATGACTGGGAATCTACAACCATGGTTAGGCTGCGAGAACAGCAAGCTAAAAGAGGTGTGGCCAAACAAGAACACTACACAGGAAGCCAAAGAAGAGTAATAAACCAACACAGAACTGGTGTCGTTAGCCGCTACACGATGCGGGATTTGTTCAGAAGGGGGGATCCGAGCACTTATGGACTGAATGGTTCGATGTGCAATGAGAATGATCTGTCGACTAACTAACTAACTAACTAACTAACTAACTAACTAACTAACTAACTAACTAACTAACCAACCAACCAACCAACCAACCAACCAACCAACCAACCAACTAACTGACTAACTAACTAACTAACTAACTAACTAACTAACGTAAGGGTTAAACCCGTGTGCCGTGAAGTTGATCCGTCGACTAAAACTAAACTAAACTACTGTGAGATCTGAAATGTAAATTATTTTGTACTTGCCAAGGAAGGTTATTCTCTCCCGAAAACTAGTAAGAAATGCCAGTTTAACATGTTACCTCACTATACATATATACGAGTTTTGTTACTGTCCGGAAGCTCAGCCTGGTCCCGCGTTATGTTCGTTTCCTTTTGATTCCATTTCGCTGTTTGTACTCATGTCATTTTAAGATTGGAAGCAGCCTTGGCACAGTGGCTAGAATACTTGTCTGCTAGCCGTTATTTTACTTTTCTAAGGCAGCCGTGTACAATGGTGTTACTCTCAAAGGACTTACAAACGTGACAACTTTACTGTGTGAACTTATTTTCGTCCATTTGAGTTATCATGTACTGTTAAAGATTCACCAGCCAGAGGCTTGTTCTCACAGAACTTTCCCCCACAGATGTCTCTAGATGCTTCTCTTTATCATAAGCCAAGTATGGAGCAGTGCTAACACAGTGGCTGGTACGCTTTGCCCGTCGTCCTGGTTAGCATACATTCGAAACGCATCAAGGCGAAATCTAATTGATCTGGACTCTCAGTCCGAACCAGTATAAAATGGGTACTATACAATGTAATAGGAGGTACGTGAATGCGGCCGCTGTGATATTGACCAAGAAGTTCTCCTTCCCGGAATTTTTCGGCCCTGTACGTACGGAAAGTAACGGGCCGAAACATTCCGGGAAGGGGGTAGGCTTCTGAGGATCTGAAATCTCCTTATGTGCTTGTTCTGCCGCGGAGATGTATCACTCGCTGATCACATCACCAATCGCGATTGTCTGTGGGTCTATAAACTACATGGTATTTCATCATCATCATGTGCCATGCTGGTAAGCGTATGCGGTCATGTTTTGCCATCTTACTTGATCACCAGAGTCGTGGATCAGCTCAGTGTTCTTGTCTCGACCATACAACATGGCCAAGCCATCCATGTATTTACTCCTCTGCCCTCCCCCTTGTTCTCTTCCACTCGATCTTGCCAGTTGTCACCAAGTTCTCCAATTTATTTCTTCTCATAACATGACCCAAAAAAAAATTGTGACTGTCTACTTCTAATTTCTCTAATCAGTTTACGGTTTTTCATTTGTTTCTTGTAGGACTTGGTCATTGGTTTTTCTGTCTGTCCATGGTATTCTTTGCATTTTCCTCAGAAAACACATTTCCGTGGTATGTGGTGTACTGCTGGATATTTCAGCCTGTTATGTACATGTGGAGTTTCAAGTTTGCTACTTGTTCACTTCGGACAAGTTGGTAATATACATCATCTTTCTGATGGCCTGTGTGCTTTGGTTATAACTTGGTTCTATAAGTCCTTCTTATAAAACATCTGGCATCATTATTGGTAATGTCTATACCAGGCTGAGGTACTTGTCCAACTTCCTTCCTCAGGTCTGTCTGCCAGGTATGTTTCAATGTGGCGGGATTTGTTGTTTCACAACTTTTCTGTAACATTTGCAATCAAAAGTCACATTATTCTTAATGTTGTTATAGGCGACATTTAGTTTATTTAGTTGTGACTGAATGGGTCAAAATTGCGGGTATACTCATAAAATGTAACAATCGCATAGTTTTCCCAAACAATTTAAACAACATATTGTAGAATTGACCCTCCCCAGAGACACCCAAAAAAGAGACTGTGTGGGTGAACATCTAGGAAACATCCAGATAGGAAAATGACTGCCGATTCCATCAGAGATGAATTGGGTGTTTCGTGGGGGACTGGTGTGTTGATATTCTGGCAGCGGCATTATGCACAGTGTATCTGTGCGGGCTGTTGTTTGTTGAGACTCCTGTCTTTTCCACTTTTCACATTGGGCAGTGGGGAGCGTTTTGTGTGATATTCACTGGCACAGGAACGGAGCATAATGGGGACGACCCGTTGCTGTGAAGTTGGAACTGCAACTAACTAACTAACTAACTAACCCAAAAACAACTCATAAAAAAATACGTTAACTGTCGTTAACATTCGAATGGCCGCGAAACAAAATAAGCTCCTAATGGTATCTTTTTCTCACCACGCCCAAAACTCGGTCATACCTGAAGGACATCGAGGGTAATAAAATGAAACCTGTACTTATATTCCTGTGTAAATCTTACCTGGATTTGCTGATTTAAATAGAAAAAGAAAAATTATCATCTAGGTTTTCGGGGTGTGACCTAAAGGTCACAGACAGGCGAACAAACGCGTCAGTTGTCTCAGGGTTAACCCTCCAATCCACAGTGTAGTCCTTTGTTCTTTCCTAACAGTGACAGACAATGGTATCCTTGTTTCCTATTGTCTTGTTGTGACGGAAATCTTGCGTAACGTCCAAACTATCAAAACTGTTTTTTGGAAATCTTGTGTAACGCCCAAACTATCAAAACTGTTTTGTTTTTTTCTTTCTGAAACCTTGTGTAACGCACAAACTATCAAAACTGTGTTTCTGCTAACAGTTTTTTTTTCTGAAGTATGTTTTTACTGAGAAATAAGCACTTATATCTTAGTAAATCTGTTGATGATATAATAGAAAAGTAAAAGTCCCATTGGCCGTATGTCGTTAGTCGCATATTTTTATAGACAATCAGCACTCGTGGATGTAGACATTTCCGGGTGCCATTTCGGGCTTGGTCGACCTAGGAACCCAGGTCGATTGTTACAAATTCGAATCCACCCCTGTGTGGTTCAAACCGTTGACCACCGAGACAGCTAACAAGTGTTTAGCCACTGCGCCACCACGGATCCCTATGTTATTGGTACACCTTGTTAGCCATCGATGAACATCGCTGTAAACGGGGAGAAACTAAAACAAGTCACAAGTTTCTCCTGTCTTGGACATGTAATAAGAGATAATGGTAGAAGTGAAACTGAAATCAAAACAGAAAAGAAATGGCCAAAAAATTTTTCCAACAACATGAAATCAGTATTAACGCCTAGAGAGATTAACAACGTATTAAATATGAGAATTGACAAATGTTATATATCAGTCATCAGTTATCAGTTGGGGTATCTTCATTGCACTCCGGACAGATCCATAGGTAAATGTTATATATATTCAACACTATATGGCTCGGAAGTCCGGACAATGAACAAGCGAGTAGAAAGTCGAATAAAGGCCCTGGAGATAAAACAGAAGAATATGTCGTATTTCATGGAAACAAAAACAATCAAATACAGAGATTCTAGAAACATCGGGAATGATAAGGGAGTTGATTAAATAAATAAAAAAGAGGCAAGTGAAATATCTCTACACACTCTTATAAAAGTCATACTGGAGGCTAAGGTTGAAGGCAAGCGAGCAAGAAGTAAAGAACAACACAAGTGGGAAGATAACACCAAGAGATGGACAAACAGCAGTCTGACAGAATGTACAATCAAGACAAGAGACAGAAAGTGTTGGCGATCTATTGCAGCCAATCTTCATTTCGAAAACGGCACCTGACTGATTTGCTTAAGTGCTTAACTCTTTCTGTCCAACACAGTAACTAAAGTAAAGGTACTGGACTGCTTTTCAATCCATAGAGCTTTTTGGCTTTATGATAGTCAAGTAAAGGACATTTCCGGGACGCAGAGGTGTTTCCAAGGCACCAGAGCCGGGTTATATACTGGCCAAGACCTATTGACGCGTCCTCGTCGAGCGTCCTGGGCAACAGGTCCCTTCGGGGTCCTGGCTAAAGTCAGTAGGATCGCCGATTCGTCCGAAGTCGGAGAGTGTCTGCCTGTACGGCGAGGAACCACCAGTCTGCAGACCAATAAGCCAAAAATGGGACAACGGATACTCACGCAAAACTCAGGTCCTGTATGACATCACACTGATGTTGGACAACAGGATGCCTTCATCCGACATACAGGACTTCGCGTTGGAGCTCAAGCCAACGAACACAAGCAAGCAAGCAGCAAGCAAGGACATTTCCCTACGCCATGGAGCTTACTGGTTTTATGGTAGCCATGTAAATAAATGACCTTCTTTTACGCCATGGAGCATACTGGCTTTATGGTAGTAAAGGACCTTTTCCTACCCATGGAGCATACTGGCTTTATGATAGTAAAGTAAAGGACCTTTTCCTACGCCATGGAGCATACTGGCTTTATGATAGCCTTGTAAATGACCTTTTTCTAGGCGATGAAGCATACTGATTATATGGTAGTCAAGTAAAACAATGAGCTTTAAATTGCTATCATCAAGCACTACCAGAAATGTACTCCCAAAAATGACACTGTAAAAGAAGTGGGACTTGAGCGTGCACGCTAAGTGTTTGTGAAAAAAACAGGAGAAGAAATTTGCTCTAAGTTTTCCATCATGTTTATATACGACGCGAGGCTTCGTAATATATGTGTTGACGCTTCAATGTGATTATGTATAGTAATTTCACGCTTATATAAAAGCAAAGTTAAGCAGAGTTGAATAATCTTGCATCGCTAGCTTGATCAGATTAAAATTCTACACGGACTCAAGCACCGGGCGACAAACGATATCAACACCGGAACCATAGAGAACACTAACTTTTTGTGCAAGTTTATTCACTGGAACAACTTTTATTAGTGGATGTTTACATCTTCATTGTTAGCCGCAGATAAGCCTTGTCATCTCCAGATAAGCCTTGTCATCTCCAGATAAGCTTTGTCATCTCCAGATAAGCCTTGTCATCTCCAGATAAGCCTTGTCATCTTCAGATAAGCCTTGTCATTTTTCAGATAAGCCTGGTCATCTGAAATTAAACCCAGCGTTGTACTTTCATAAGGATGAATTTAATTGTCGTAGGGCGATGTATTCTTTTGCTTAAATTTACCGGCAGTCCCGAGTGATGTGATAGTAGTCATCATCATCATGTGCCATGCCAGCTGGCGTAGGCGTTCATGACTCTCCACAGATCTCGGTCTTTGATTTCCTGGATGAACTTCGCTGTTGATATCCTCCATGCCACCATTGCAATCCATCCAGCATTATTTCTCTTGGCCTGCCTCTGCCCCTATTCCCCTCGATCTTTCCAGTTGTCACGATTTTCTCTAATGGGCAATGCCTTTCTTCTCATCACATGACCCCAAAAAAAGCTGTGTGCTATTGTTGTATATTCGTTCATAATATGCTACACCCATATATCACATGATGTGACGATGTCGATCATTGACATGGGGGTGTGGGATGGGTAGAACTTCACGCCGCCTGCCGTCTTGCGTACATAGGGTTAACCTTAACCTTGCTGCTATTATTTGGCCTTTTGTTGGTTTTAAGGAACCTCGAACCAGGCCTCTACTAGCGGCTTCGTTGACAGTTCACAACTTAAGGTATATTGTGTATATTGTGCTGAGCCTATATTTGTATACAGCAACCGCAATCGGCACTCGTTGAGTAAAGGGGTCCACAACATGCCGGTCGCCTTTATTCCCCAAGACATTGTCTGGTACTAATTTTAGGATGGATCGATCCGCTAGCCCAGGTCGATTCTAAAAACTCGGCGTCGATGGGGATTCTAACACATGGTCGCAATGCGGGCGGGCGAGCATGCACGCCACTGCGTTACAGCAGATGGCCCTCCTCGCTGTACACCGCTGAAAGGTAACCATCAAGGTATCGAGTGACCAGTCAGAGGATCTCTCACCTGGTGGACCAACAGAGATGCAATGACCAGGAAGCAGGAAGTGGCAGTCTCTGGCAATCCTCAGTCCACTTCCAAATCAACAGTGAAATTACAGTCATGCTAATGTCAGCCTTGAGTGAAAAATTGATGGGACGGACAAGCGAACAAGCAGAACTATCTAACAAGCTCAATTATAAATCAACAATTAAATTACAACCCTGTTTAAAAAAAATGGAGATTGGGTTGGGGGGGGGGGGGGGAAGAGAAATTCAATTGTCACCAATCCCCCAATTCTTTGTGTCGCACAATTGCAAAGATTCGAATCAACAGGTTCAAACAATAACAGCGATAGAACAACGAATTAGATAGGGTCACTTGTTCCTCAACAGAAAGAGCGACTTGTGCACTATCTACTGTACATCTAATATGACCCACTTCTTTATTTATAATTATGTTTCTTGTTAATTGATTATGCTGTCTTGTCTTCTTCTTCTCCCCCTTCTTCGTCTTCTCGTTTTCCTCCTCTTTTTCTGCCTCTTCTTCTTTTTTCCCTCTCCTCCTCCTCTTCCCATTTTAGTGTGTTATTGTTTACTCCCTCTGTGAATTACTGATCATGTTACACTTCTGCAATTGTAACGTGTCTAACATTTGTGATACTGACTTTTAAATCAAATATAATAGTTAGTACACACAAAAACCCAACCAACAGTAAACATGTACGCGCGGCAGATTAGCTACTATAACACTTTTCAAAGATACAGTCAGTTTTTTCTACTATAGTGCGTAGAAAAATGTTTTCCTCCGTATATAAATTCATATCTCAGTAACCAACTGAGGGAAAATGATGCGTCATGTGCGCCCAACCAAAAAAAAAAAAAAAAGAAGTTTCTTCTGGAGATTGTACAGTAGATCTCAATGTTTGCTTATATGCGATATATTATGAAGCATCAGTGTTCAATAATGAATATTTTCCGTGGTGCACCGGAATTTCCTTATGACAGATATGAAGTGTTCAGAATTGACGCGCATTACTGTAAAACATGTTTCTTAGCGCGAATTCAATACATTTTGGCCAAAATATCAAAGAAACTTCGCCGTTTTACATGATGTTAGTTGCCTTTTGACATATCAAAGACATATTCCCAGAGAACTAAATATAAGACGGCAGGACAAATTTCATAATGATGCAGCAGATAGTTGGAAGTGAATGAGGGCAAACATTTGTGAATGAACTATAATAATAGTTCAAAACAATGTTTTTCCCGTAGTGAATTTGAATAACGAAGACACAAACAATAGATTGCACGATTTATTGCCTGGCATATTTCGCTGCATCTCGTCAGGTACATTCTGCAGAAATCACACAACTTACGTGAAATTAACTAGATAAATCCTTCAAGTTGAAATATACACAATTTCGCACAGTAATGTCAATTATCTACCACGGTAATTTTAAGCTGACTAACATGTCTTTCTGTTTACACAATTCTGGCTTGCGTTGATAGATCATAATTGCTTCTGCAAATTTTAACAAGCGAGTATTTTGTGTTCTAAACAACACGCGAAATGCAGTGTCTCTGGACACAACGTGACCACTGGCGACAATGTGTCTGCCGATTGAAGACGCCGGGAGCTTCCGGTGTGTCGGCTCCTCGCGGCTAGCCACTCCTGTGTGTTGTATCTTGTTGACCCATTGAGGTATGTGTTCTGACACCCGTTTGTTAAGCTGTCTCTCCGTTCGACCAATGTAAACGGCCTGGCATCTACATGTGAATTGGTAAATACAATTGTTTGTGACGTACAGAGGAACAGGCTCTTTGACTGTTGGTGTAGGAATGGGTACGGTTTTACATCTAATGACTGGAGTTGCTGCACAGAATGTTCGACCTACTGCTGTAGTAAGCCGGTCTTGTAGACGTTGCATTACGTCATCCCCTCGAAAGGTTAGCTGGATGAATACCTTGAGTTTAGGGACTGTAGTTACGTCTGCTTTGGGTTTGGGCTGTTGGCAATGGCGCTTTATAAATCCTGTGGAGTACCCATTCAGGTTTAAGACATTCTTCAGAGTTTCAAATTCCTCTGTCAGTGTGTCCTGGGTGCATATCTTTCTAGCACGGTCAAACAAGGTCCATACTAAGCCCCGTTTGTACTGGACAGGTGTGAAGCTCTGAAAATTTAGATACTGGCTATTGGCTATATAATAATAGTGTTGTGTTTTTGGTTATGTTAGTTGTCAGAGGTGTATGGACATGACTACTAAACAGCAAATAAATAGGCGTTGAAGATTAATTACAATGCAAGACACCGCTTGACAAAATTCAACTCCGCAGACTGATGACAGTCGGGAAGAATCTCATTTTACAAAAACACCAGCTTTTCATGATTTGCATCACAAAATACGTTGCCCTCAGCCACGGCCTCGGGAGTCTACTGTATACGTGGCGGTAGCAAACACACGTTAAACACGGACCTTCTCTAGAACAGTGGTTCTCAACCTTTTTTGGCCAATGCACCCCTTCGCCATATGTTCAGAACGCCATTCCCCCTCTTTCGTATTTCCTCCCTATAAACCCCCCCCCCCCCCTTTTCCACCCTACACAGTATACGTAAAAATGGAAGCTAAATTTAATAACACATACTAGAACAAGTCTAAACGTCTACATAAAGCGTGATTTGCAGGTCTACTCATTTTAAAAAAAAAATTTCAGAAGGGCGAGAAGCACAGAACCTTAAAGTATGGAGGGAAAACAATATCAAGTAATCGTATCTTGTATTAACCCGATCTTGAAATAATCTTAACCCCCCCCCCCCCCCCCCCCCCCCGAAGTTGAGAACCACTACTCTAGAAGATTCCCACCTCTGTCGAATATCAGAATATCACTACCAAAAGTGCGACTCCACACGCGCACACAATATTTCCACACTACATAAAATATTGAGTACACGTACAATTTAGAATACACATAAAATCGGGAGCCGTGATGGTGCAATAGCTAGCGCACTTGGTTTTCAGCCTAGGGGTCGTGTGTTTGAATCCTCATTGAAATTGACACCGTGATTTTTTAAAACTGACAACAGCTGCCAGGTTGAACAAGTACCATGAAATGTATTGGGAAGTTAGGGTGGCCGGTGGGATACTGACCATGTTATCCCTGAAATTGGGATGGGTATAGCCCATGTGCCTTAAACTATGCAAAAGGGACCTTCACCTCACTTTCATACAATGAACCTGACGGCAATCAGATTTAGGTTATAAGTTTCCTTATTAGAACATTTCATAAGTTATTTAACACAACCCTCGTCACTACAGTTCTGTTCATTTTTATTTCACCATTTGTGTTTACTTACAATTTATTTCAATAACATTTGTTGTAATTAAAATGCTTCACAAATAAACATCTGTGTTTACTTGCAATTTATCTCAACAACTGTGGTTTTAATTAACCTGTTTCACCATTAAACATATGTGTTTACTTGTAATTAATCTCAACAACTAGGGTCATGAATTCAGTTACACAACTGCTCAAAGTGGAGGGTCTTCATCTCCTCTGCTGCTGTTAGCTCTGTTAATGCTAACAAATAATAAGTGACATCACCACCATCATCATCATGCAGCAAGTCCTGTGCAGAATCACAGCCCTATAAAAAGACTCTTGATCCTTTTCCTGTTCCTATGCCTCTTTCATGGCCATGGTGGAGGTCAGCATGGCTGAATGGATAAGCACAATCATTCTTATACTTCCAGTGTGCTGATGCTGAGGTACCGGGTTCAACCCCTACACAGATCAGTTGGATTAAAACGATGATGTCTCGTCCTTGATTTGGGGACATAAATTACAAGTGCCTCTGAAGTCGGAGTGGGTTTGCCTGATGGCGGGGACCACTGGCAGTAAGGAAAGCTAATCCACATGCAAACATCAGTCCAGTGCACTAGAAGTAGTAGCACATGTATGGACTACACTTGAGTTAAAAGCGAGCTAACATCCAAAAAATATTGCCTATGGTGCCTTTAATAGTCTCGTGCCTAACACTGCCTCATCTTACAGGAATCAACAATAAATATCACACAAAAATAAAGACTAATAGAAACAAAAATGTCAGTCACCATAATAAATGTGTTTAATTAGTTTAATTAAAGTCATAATTCAAGCTTAACCAACGAGCACAGCAAAGAATCTTTGGCCTGCACTATTATATTGATTGATTGATTGATTGATTGATTGATTTAGGAATCAACATCACAGCATTCGGGGCATTCCCATAAGTGCTCCGTCCCCATCCTCAGCAGCCAGCAAAGAGTTCCAACACTAATAGTACTAGTAGCAATCTGATTATAAGTCCGTCTCGCCTTTCCTTTGAGCGTTGAGCGTCGGCCAGATCCCTTCATCACTCCTCGTTGTCTCATTCTTGCCAGACCATGGTAATCCATTGGGAGAGCGGAGAGCCGCAGTGACTGCCTCCACTTCCATTCTTAAGCTGGATGTTGTGGTATCATATGCCAGGCTCTCCTGCCCCAAACATCGACCATTAGCTTTCGCTATGAACCCCCAGCCACTTCTCTCATCTCTTAACACCAAACCATCTGTGTAGATAATCACATCACTCGAGTGAGCATTGTCCTGAATTAGTTGCTGGATTTCCACTCTATTATAGCTATGCTATAGCCATCTACGGGCTCTTTAAATAAATAACAAATAATAAATAGCTTGTAAGAATAAATACTCATCATATGCCAAATCAATAGGCAAGGGCAACCATGTCTAATCATAGCACACCCAAAATATATCGAGTCCCTGCATCTAATTTCTCTAACCAATTTAGTTTTCATCTGCTTCTTGAAGGGCTGCCTCGTTTATTTTTCTGTCCATTCATGGTATCCCAACCAGTTTCCTGAGAAACCACATTTCTGCTGCCATAAGACGTTCAAAGCTCAGATCATACAGGCATGCACCAGTATAAGCTCTACACAGCATTTTAACCCTCTTTTCCTCACTGCAATGGAGTTTCTTCAAAGGGTAAAAGGTAAAGGCAAGAGGATTGACTTTAATGATTTTATCCTGTATAGCTCAGTCTCTCTCCACAGAGTGACTAGAAACTTGCTGAAAGCATCACAAAAAGCATGAACTCTGTAGCTCCAGCAACGACACCAAGGAATCTCCAAAATAATTACACTCAATTGAATGATGGAGTGTGAAGATGAACCCATGATCTTCGAAGTGTGAGACCGACAGCTAGGCCACTAGGCAACAGAGACTCCTGGATGGCATTAGCTTTATATTGGTGAATATGTCTTCCACCTGGCAAAATTCCATGAAGAAAATCAAACTGGAAAAGTAAACTTCTTTCATCACAATAAATGTACCTTTAATTAAAGACCTAATTCAAGTTTCACAACCGCTCTTTGTGATCCTTTGAAAATAAAGTTTGTTTGTTCGTTCATTCTCTCTATCTCTCACTTTCCAGATTGCACAACCGCACACATGTCCAGGACAAGTAACACTACCAGTATACAGGAATTGGGATCTACTTCCAGCAGAAGTCATTACTTCTCTCACCCAGGTTGTACCAGTCCTTAGGGATAGATCAGGCAATTAAACATCGCTCATCCCAACAAATGCACTTTTAATCACAGACCTAATTCAAGTTTCACAAACGCTCGAAGTGAAGCATCTTCAATCTTCTCTACTGATGCTCTAGCTTTCTCCCCTCCATCACTGTAATAATCTCTCAACTCTTCAGCATATTTGATCCACACGCAGTTTACACATCCGCTCATGCAGCAAGTGATCGGAGGCTCTGGAGGAGGGCCTTTACCTGGGACTACAGAAATGGTCTTTAAAGCACTTGGGGGTTGCGTTTTCTCATCCATCATGGTTGAAAGTGCAGGTTCTAAATGCTTCTCTTCATCAGGAAGTGTCGGTGTGAAGTTTGAAACACAATTTTGTGAATTCTCACTTTCATCTTTACTTCTCTGTTCCGCATCTAACTGTTCCCTTGTAGGCACATCTATACTCCCATGACTTGGTGAATCCCTTTCAGATGAGAAAATTCTGACACCAGTATATACATAACCACATAATGAAAACCTTAATGGTGTTCCATTTTGAGTAAAACTATGGACATCTGGCTGACTGTATAGATTTGTGATTACCCGTGCAAAAACTGAGATAATTCTGAGACTATGTCTATGGTGATGTATTATCATTGTAAAGTTACTTTGCACAATATCGTGATTATTTAAATCAGATGGATGATAATGCACTCAGATTATCTTTTTTTAAAACTGATATGATCAATACTGGTTTGTTTGTTTGTTGCAAATTACTGCCATCTCTGAACATTACATCTTCTATTGTAGTCTCGTGGTGAAAAGGAAGGAAAAGAACTATCTGCAATAATATCATAATAATATCAATTATTGCTGTAGAGAATACAGACTCCTGGTATCAATTATTGCTGTATTGTAGAAATTACTGGCTCCTGGTATCATTAATTGTTGTACTGTAGAGATTACAGGCTCCTGGTATAAATTATTCCTGTGCTGTTGAGATTACAGGCTCCTGGTATCAATTACTGCTGTGTTGTTGAGATTGCAGACTCCTGAGTACAATTAATGTTGTACTGTTGAGATTACAGGCCCCTGGTATAAATTATTGCTGTGCTGTTGAGATCACAGGCTCCTGGTATAAATTATTGTTGTGCTGTAGAGAAAACAGATTCCTAATTATCAATTATTGCTTTACAGGAGAGAATACATACACCAAACATTAATTACTGCTTTACAGGAGAGAATACATATACCAAACACCAACTATTACTTTACAGGAGAGAATACATACATCAAACATCAATCATTGCTTTACAAGAGAGAATAAATACATCAAACATCAATTATTGCTTTAATAAAAAAACAAAAAGTAAAAGACCTGTTTCCACGCCATGATGTGTACATATGATGCTAGCCCACATAATTATAGACCAATCAGCATTCAACGGGTGATGTTGTCAATATCATGCCGGCTGCCTTTACTTCACAGAACATTTCCTGGTACCACTGTAGGATGGGCTGGAAGCCCAGGTCAAGCTTTTAGAAATCCACCCCATGATGGGGATTCGAATACATGACCACTGGGCCAGCAGACAAGTGTGCTATCCACTGATTACATGACCATTGGGCCAGCTGACAAGTGTGCTATCCACTGATTACATGACCACTGGGCCAGCAGACAAGTGTGCTATCCACTGATTACATGACCACTGGGCCAGCAGACAAGTGTGCTATCCACTGATTACATGACCACTGGGCCAGCAGACAAGTGTGCTATCCACTGATTACATGACCACTGGGCCAGCAGACAAGTGTGCTATCCACTGATTACATGACCACTGGGCCAGCAGACAAGTGTGCTATCCACTGATTACATGACCATTGGGCCAGCAGACAAGTGTGCTATCCACTGATTACATGACCACTGGGCCAGCAGACAAGTGTGCTATCCACTGATTACATGACCACTGGGCCAGCAGACAAGTGTGCTATCCACTTCATTAAGCAGGCTCCTTGTAAAGCTGTACAATAAATATAATGTGTTTTGGCGGTTGACTTTGAGCAGCCAGATATTAGGTCAATTTTCAAGCGATAGTAAGGAATATTCCATAGGTGTGGAGAGCAAGGGATTTTGATGTCAGTGAATCCACAACGAGAATGAGAGACTTGGGAGTAAGATATGGCATAGCCAGACACTAGAGGTACATCGGGAGAACGAGGGGTCTTGTCAACCAACACAGAATTGGCACTATCATCCATCAGATGCTGATATATATGTTGGGGGAGGGGGGGGGGGAGAGATCTGATAAATTATCTTGTCCAGAGTGCAAGGATGATACCCCAACAGATAACAGATTGCATAGGTATACTTGCAAGAGTTATACATTTGTCTTAAGTTCACAGGTCATTGTATACAGGAATTATGGACACCATTGTTGATTTTCTCTTTAATAATGTTGCTACATATTAGGAATAATGTAATAGAGAAGACTCTACCTTGTGAGACACCTTGTTCAGTTAAGCTAGTTGCATATCGTTTACAGGACGTAGCAGTCAACCCTAGCATTGTTTGGCTGTTTGTGATTACTGGGCAAGTTTACGTTCAGTAGTTTGCCATTGCTTTTTGAACAACCGACACCCATACCATTTCATGAAAAAGCCAATGCAAGATCATTTACTATTGTTATCACTACTATTGTGATAATTACTTTGTTATCATTACTATCATGTTCAGTATATCTCTTAATACCTGTCTGACCATGTATTTGCTCCCTTACTGTTCTACTTGCGGGACAGTGACTAATTAAAGTACACATTCTTATACACACACCACATCTAAATAGTTTGTATATCAAACTGAGGTCGATCTCTGTACCATCTATTCTTCTTCTTCTGGCATTCCCCCTCCCCCGGGGCACAGAACCTCAACCAGCCCTTGCCAGGCTGTCCTTTCTGTTGCTATCTCCTGCAGCTCCCTCCATGTCCTCCCAATATTATCCATCTCTGTCTGTAAGTCTTTGCTCCGTGTGTTTTTAGGTTTTCTGCTATTTCATTTGCCTTGTTGGTTCCAGACAAGGGAGTGTCTAGTGTGTGACCTATCCAGTGCCTTCATCTCACCTCCTGGTTCACTGCAGTTTGTTAGTTTTCTCCATGTGCCCTACATTGATGATTCTGTCTTACCATTTAGTCCCATTATTCTGTGCAGGCACATGATAGTGAAGATTTGTAGTTTATTAGTAATTCTTTAGTTGTTCTCCGTGTTTCTGACCCATACAGTTGTACCAGTTTAACATTGGAGTTAAAAATGCTAGATGTGGTGCTAAATTTAACATTCACTGACTCACAAATTTCCTCATGCTATAACAGCGCCATTAGCTGTTTGTATTCGTTTTTTGTTTTACAATCTTTTTTGTTTTACAATCTTTTTTGTTTTACAATCTTTTTTGTTTTACAATCTTTTTTTGTTTTACAATCTTTTTTTGTTTTACAATCTTTTTTGTTTTACAATCTTTTTTGTTTTACAATCTTTTTTGTTTTACAATCTTTTTTGTTTTACAATCTTTTTTGTTTTACAATCTTTTTTGTTTTACAATCTTTTTTGTTTTACAATCTTTTTTGTTTTACAATCTTTTTTGTTTTGCTTTAAACTCACACATAGTCCATACACACTACTTCCACAAGCGCTGACAGAATTTTGCATGTGGATTAGCTTTCCCTATTACCAGTGTCTCTCGTCATCAGGTTCCGACTTACGGGTTACATCCCCAAATCAAGGACAAGAAGTCAACAATTTAATCAAACTGTCCGGTGTATGGGCTAAACCCTTAATCTTGGCATCAGCACATCGGATGTTTAAGATGTTTATCCATTCAGCCATGCTGACGCCTATATCTTATTTTAATATCTCTATATGCTCCCTTGGACAGCTTCCTGGCCTAGAGGTTAGCGACTTTTCTCCGTAATCTCATATACTCTCGTAAGTAACGTGACGACGGTGAGAATCAGCAGTGGTTCGAATCGCGTCGGTAACTTACGGGGTATGTGAGCCAGCGGCTCAGAAAGCAATGGCAATCTAATGAGCATAATCTTGCCAAGAAATCAACAATCAGATGCTGATGTTGATAGCGATGTCCTGTAAAGGATATGCAAACATATATGCTCCCTTAATTTTCATCTACATTGCTTTCCAAATAGGTATGAATCTATGATTTCCTGACATTTTATAGCAGGCACAGTTTGAGAACCTCAACAACTCATAACAAAATTAGAGAAGTCAAAACGATCTTATGTGATGGAAAATTAGTTCTAAATAAAGCAAGATGGTAAAAAAAAAAAAAAGTCGCTTAAAAGTCGACAGGGTCGACTTCATTGCACCAGGTTTTATCCCATATGGCTCGGTCTCTTTCCGCAGCACGGAAAGCGTCGCACAAAGCACGAACTCCGTAGCTTTTAGCGACAACCCACAGGAGTCTCCGAAACATTTAACTCATAAACCGAAGGACGCGGCCCGGAATCGAACCCACAACCTTCGGAGCACCAGTCAAACGGCTTGACCACTTCGCCACAAAGACTCCGAGCAAGATGGTAATAAATAGCCAAATAACATGAATCAACCAACATCATGCTGAGTGGTTAAATGGTTGAAATGAATGCTTTAATTATCTCAGATCCATTTTATATAAGGATGGGAGTTCAGGAAACTCATCTGCCTTAACACGACTAACTGTAATATGGAAGTGCAAAGACATCTTTCCAGCCAGTGAAAATCACATTATGGTGTTATCTATCCTGTTATAAGCTGGCACTTACCATAGATTTGGTAAAAATGATCAAAGTGTTCAATTTACAGAAAACTACTAGACCATAGATTTGGTGAAGAGGATCAAAGCTTTCAATCTTACAGAAAACCACTAGACCATAGATTTAGTGAAGAGGATCAAAGCTTTCAAATGTACAGAAAACTACTAGACCATAGATTTGGTGAAGAGGATCAAAGCTTTCAATCTTACAGAAAACCACTAGACCATAGATTTAGTGAAGAGGATCAAAGCTTTCAAATTTACAGAAAACTGCTAAACATTGTCTATAGAGAATAAATCAAATGTCTTATTAAGAAACAAATATAACGATTAGCAGACAATCACATCCACTCTTGTCAGTTTTGAAATGTCATAACTTGCTTAGTTTGGTGATGTTACTACCTATGATTCCTTGTGGAAAACTATAATTCGTGACACAGCCAAAGATAAATGACAAAAACAGAAAAGAGATTTTGGACTGACAACAGTTAAGACTGGACAGGTTATGGCAATGCCATGCTTAACTATATTACTGAAGATTGAGATCATGGAAGTCCTTGACTACAAAAGCACCCAATGTGGCACCTTGATGGCCTAAACATGAGGAAGTTATTTGCATATCCTTTGCAGGACGTCGCAGTCAACCCCTGCATTTTTAAAACTTTGTGATCCCTTGGCAAGTTTCATGTTCAGTAGTTTGCCATTGCTTTCTGAACGACCGACACTCCTATCATTGAATGAAAACACCGCAAGGCAGCCTGCTTCCAAATCGCCCGCAGCTGTGATTCAAATGCGGTATGCGGGACTATGAATTGTGTGCCCCTCGCCACAGTGCTGACTATAGAGAACAGAGCTAATGGAAATTAGAAACACCTGCACACTTTTTCCTGCATGTCACTGTCATCATTCAGAAGTGATGAGTTTGGACTCGGGTGTGACTCTAAGCTGTCAGTTTCTCTTGTCCAGTGTGCCATCTGCTGTCTACTTCTGTGTCCATTATTCTAGAGTGACAAGCACCATGCTGAAGTTCTCCTTGTATGATGCATGGGAGAAGACAGGTGCTTCTGAAAGAAAACCATAACCTGCACAGTTTGCAGTGACTGCACTAGCTATGTGGCCTGAGTTCCTCAGACTCAAGAACCCCCTGTTCTACACTGCAAGGTACTATAGGCAGTAAATGACAGTGGACATGACTATTGTTATTTTCTAATGTGATCATTAACTATTGTCATCTCTGTCTTCAATTAATACACTAACAGCGAGTTCTCGACCACTATTTTTTGGAGTTCCTCAGACGTCCCACACAGCTTGAAGTTTTAATGTGTATTCTGTTGGCCAATATATCTTTCTTTCAAAACAATGTATTCTCTTAGTGGATCTAGTGAACAGGGATAACACATGCCCCACATTCCAGCAATACCTGTGACTGTTTTTTAACTATTTCAGCTTAAGTACAACTCATGTATTCACTTCATATGATATATAACTCTGCATAATGCACCTGAGGAGATGCAGCAAACTATGCCAGACAATAAGTTATGACCATGTTTGTGGTTTTTGTGTTTACATATCTTTCTTCGTTGGCTGTTCAGAGGACATTTCTGCTGAATTCCTTCAGTTTCTTCACTTGGTCCACACACAAATGGCAGAAAAGCAGAGAAATGACGCCTATGCATGTGTTTAATCAGTCTTGTTTTTCCCCCATCCTGAGATGATAAATCTGCCTCTGCTGGTCAAAAGTGGTGGCCACTATTGATTTATTCTGTACTTTTCTTGAAGTTTGATAGCTCTCTTTTTCTGAACTTTGATTATCTTGTTCACATAATTTTTTTTTTGGCAAGTTCATTCATCTGCTTTCCCATTTTGCTAGGGGATGGTATCCAGTGCAGAATGATTTGCTTTCTGGTCAATGGTAGCAACCTCTCTTTGTACACCTCAGATCTGGGATTTTGCCACCTTCCAAGAGCTGCTTGTGTAGAAAGTGCATCAGTAAAGTTGACCTCACGGCAGCAAGGTTTTTGATATAAATCATGGAACTTACTCTGCAGCCTGAGCCTCACCTATATTGCTGGAGCATAACAGGCCAGTGGGAATATACCTTTCCTTATTGTGGTTGTCAGATAAAAAAAAAACAAGAGGCTTGTGCCATCATTTCCTTCTGAAACAGCTTAGTGTACGCTACATCTACAAGGTTGTATTGAATCAATATTTATTGCTTCATATTCCATCAACCAGTTCACTTGACTAGCTCTGCTTCCTTACTGTCTGTCAAGTGTCACGTGCTCAACTCAAACTCTGTGTGGCGCTTGTAATTTATTGTATTTTTTTGTTTGCATATCCTTTTTATAGGACATCACAGTCAACATCAGCATTTCTGCCACTGATATCTTGGCAAGTTTACGAGCAGTAGTTTGCCATTGCTTTCTGAATGATCGGCACCAATAATACCAACGCGAAACCAACGTAATGAAATGCAATCTGCTGCCAAATTGTGTGCAGCCGTGGTGGTGGTACTGGTGCTTACTGCTGTTAGTGTAGCAAGGCACGATTTCAAATAATGATTGTGGTGGTGGTGGTGGTATGGAATTGGTACTTACTGGTACTGTAGCAAGGCAAGATTTCATTTTCATTTCAAATCAAAAGTTAAGTTGGTTCATGCTTCTTTTCGTTTTTGCCGAACACTTTTCACGTTTTACTTACAGACAGTAAAAAAAAGTAAACGTAAACAGTTTTATCAATACTTTAAAAAAAGTTGGTGACATCTATCCAACAATTGGATTTGCGTTGTTACATCTATGATAATGCACTGCAGTATTCTAATATATATGCTCTTACTTTAGCTGCTTCTGTTGGAAACTCAAGCGATCACTCACTACCGAACCCAGCAGTATCGAAGACAGGGATGACTTCTGTGTTGACATTGCAGGCTACTTTCGTTTCTTGAAATCTTTGGGAATTTCCAATTTCAACTTCCGGGGTAACGAGATAATTCATGCCCTGGTCAAGGCGTTTACGACTTGTTCGTAATGCCGTATATACACGTGGGGAAAACAGCAGCTGCGAGAATCGGCAGCGATTCGCGCCGCCTTGGTAACTTACGGGGGTATGTGAGCCGATCGTTCAGAAAGAAAATGGCAAACTACCGAACATAAAACTTGCCTATGCTGGTGTTAACTAGTGTCCTGTAATTTTTTTTTTTTTTTTTTTTTTTTTGGGGGGGGGGGGGGCGCGGGTATATCAGAGGGAAGACCAGGAGAAAGTTTAATCAGATGGTGGGAACGATTGGTAGTATGACTCTTCGCTGGCTGTTGAACATGAGAACGGAGCACGTATGGGAATGTCTTGAGTGCAGTGATGGTTCATCGTATTATCTTCACTGCTTCTGAGACATGTTTCGCGTCCTCCCATTATCATCAGCAGAGTTGTAGGCTACCAGCGTTTTGCAGATGTACTATTTTTTCTGGGTGTGGCTTTATTAGCGAAGTGTCAAGCCTCACACCCAGTTCACGCTTTGTGGACACTACTACCTTTCATCCACACAGAAAACTGATCCGGCTGATTGTCTCAGGACACAGGTCGCCTGCTCGATCCAATCACTGACCTGTCATTTAGTTATCGAGCCTGCATGTCAGTCTGTTGAATTCAATTCCCACATGCTACAGGTTAAAGATAAACGACCGACTTTCCAGGTTTTCAACTTCTTTAATAACTATATCGCTAGCTAACTGCACGCAATTTCACTTTGTATGAGAGAACTTCACATGAAAACCTTAAAAGTGTGATAGACATTACAATAGCCATGCCATTGTCTTGTAACCTGTCAATATTGTTGGTAAGGATGTCAAGAGTGTCCAGCACGTGACGGCATAAGACCAGTTTAAAGATGGCCGCCCCAATTTAGACATGCACCAAAGAAGCGCAGCGTTCTTTTATCCGCTTGTTATCAGTAAAGGGATGAAACCAATAGAAATTCATCGGCGAATGAAGGTTCAGTATGGTTATGCACACGTCAGTCCAGCAAGTATGAGTGATAGGAAGTTTCAAAACGGCGTGACTTCTGTAAAAGACTTCACGACCGGGTCAAACACACCAAGTAGTGACCCCAGAGAATTGTTTCTACATGAATCCAAACAATTTATCGGCTACGGAGGACTTGAATTGTAAGCAGTGGCGACATTGAAAAATGATACATTTGTTCTTTACTTTTCCCCAGAAAATATTCACACAACAAAACAAAAACATGGTTTTCATGTGAGTTGATGAAAATAATCAGTCCAACTATTATGACTCGCAGATACGAGGAAAGGGGCAGAACACAAAACGAATACTGTACACGAAAATTACTTTCTAATAATAGAGTGGGGTCGTTAAGTGAGCTACCATGGGGGTGGAGGTTTTTTTTTTTTTCTCTTGTAAATTACATCCCGAAAAAGCGCAAGTCATTATCAACACTGACCTTATCAGAAATAATAATAAATATGAAAGACGTCAGTAAAACTATTATACAGACTTCAGGTGAAAAATTCACCCTCAATAAATTATCTTGTATGATCAGATGATCAGCGCTTGTTTTATAGCGACGAGTTCAACATGCAGCTGATACAATATGAATATAAATACAACCAACACTGAAATAATGCAAGTTAGCATATTTCCTGGTATACTGATCTTCTTCTTCTTCTTTCGTTGGCCTGAAATATGTTTATAACTGCAATGTTGTCTCTTGTATGAATCTAACATTCTTTTTTAGTTCATTCAGCGGTCCATAGAGTTTATCTTCCACTGTTGTCTCTCTAGGCCAGAAGGTTCGCCTGGATATGTTGTAGTTTGGGCAATCCTGGAGTATGTGCTCTGCTGTCTGCGACGCCAAACCACTTGTGCACATGGCTGAGCCACCAATCTTGAATACATGTGGTTGCGTAATCTATTGTGTCCTGTTCTGAGGCGCAGAAGAATGACCTGTTCTGGTCTGTCCATAACGTGGTAGTCGTCTTGAGTAAGGTTTGGTGGTCTTCTGACCGATTTGATCATTCTTTTCTTTTGGTGGTATGTAATAGGCACATCTGGTTGTTGTTCTTGTGCTCCTTCCTTAGCCAATCGATCAGCTGTGTCGTTTCCGGGGATTCCACAGTGGGATGGTATCCACTGTATGGTGATCTTACGCTGACTGCTAAGTTCAGAAAGTAGTGTCCTCAGAACTGGCAATTTCCCAGACAGGAGCGCCTCTATTACGGATTTTGCATCTGTCAATATCACCACAGGTTGTGTACCATGGCTGTTATTTTGTAATTTCTCTGTGGCTATCTTGATTGCCTCAATTTCAGCATCATAATTATGGCAGTACTTTCCTGTTGGAATTCTGGCCGTGTCTCTAGTATTATTTGGGTATTCTATATACACTCCCGCTCCTCCATTTCGAACAGCATTTTGTGCTGACCCATCTGTGTAGACTGATAAATAGCACATCTCTGAAACAAGCTGAGTTTTAATATCTTGGAAGCATGATTACAGAAGGCAGAAAGGACTAATCGAAAAAAGATTTCAGAAACCCAGCGCGCTAATATATCAACTTTCACACATACTGAAACACCCAAATGTACCTATGTCTGCAAAACGACAGTATATACACACCATTCTTATGCCACCAATGTCAAACTTGAACATATCCCAATGACACTTAGGAAAATCAACACCTGCGAGATCAGATGAGACAAGCTGCCAACTTTATCAGAGATCGAATAAGAATTGATGCTAACAGACAGACTGGGATCAGCACCTTGAGCCACATTTATTGAAAGACAAGATCAAACGGTTTGGCCATCTCGTTAGAATGAAACACCAACTACCAATACTTGCCCTACATCGAAGAACATTTACGAGAGCAATAGGACACCCGAGAAGACAATTGATTGTCGACATAGGCAGTGTACAATAACGCGGATTGACACTATCCAGTGCCACCTATCGGGCGCTGAAGCGCCAGTTATACAGGGTACACTATGTAGAATAGCTGTTTGTTGGAAAGTATTCCGTTTGTAAGATGGACAACTCGAACAAACAGCTGTTATACATACAAAGTGTAGTGAGATTACAAGCACCATGTATATATTTCCCCATCACGCTAGACGGCCAAAAGTGGAAGACGATATTTAAATGTAACGTTAATCAACTCTACATGCTACGATAAGAGACTCAACGATTAAATAAATGCATTTGGAAGAATCATTTATTGATACTTTCTGACAAAATGTCTAGTGAGCATTAACAGACAAAATGTAAAATGTTTAAAAATGTGTCTAAAACTAAACGTGATTTTCCAGTAAGCGAATAAATTCTAACTAGGGAAGACTGACAATACCTATATTTTAGATTAAGTATGGTAATTATTGAGTGAAAATGGCATTTAGCAACATTTGAATGCAAATAAAACACTAGTATAAATAGACGAAAATTTGTATTTAAGAATATTACTGCAACAAAAATTAATGAATGCACTGTCGAGAAACATTCATACAATGATATGACAAGCATGCAAAGGTAATGTGCACACATTTTAACAGCATACAGCAATCGTGAAAACAAATGTCTAATCATTGCTTAGGAAAACTGGTTATAAAACGATGTATAATGTATAAAAAGCATATTGATAAATTCATATTGGCGTGAGAAAAATGCATTGCTGTAATATACAAGCGCAGCCAGTTTGAAAGAAAACATCCTTAGCTTCAGTAACCAGTTTGAATGGAAAATAAAATCGTTAGCTTCAGAAGCCAGTTTGAGTGGAAAAATCCTTAGCTTCAGTAGCCAATTTGAATGGAAATATTAGCTTCAGTTGCCAGTTTGAGTAGAATTTTTTTTTAAACAAAACAATTACATTATTCAAGCAAATATTCAAATGTTATACTATAAAACTCACACGGGAAACTTCACACTGGAGCCTACACCAACAAAGAAAACCACAACAGAAGAGCACAAAGGATAGCCGCCGACCACTGCTGACGTCAGACACAAAAGCTACATAACCAGTCCGAGATAGGACTCACAAGACAAGAATTAGGGCTAATAAACCCACAAAAACCACGATCCTCAATAACCACAGCTGATGAAGCAGGTTAGACGACGAATTTGGAATTTGTTTTGAAAATTGGAATTGGAATTTCTCACACTGACATGAAAAATGTATGGACTATGGGCTTGATAACTTGCACATAACACTGATCCGTCAGCTGATACACTTCATGACTTCAAACTAACCGCTAGCAGTATATATGTGAATGATGAAATGGTTCTGAAACTCTTCGACTGACTTGCAGAATTCTGAATCTAAACCCTGTGAACTTAGCACAACTAAATTAGCAACAAATATCTGTGCTACCTTCAACAACCCAATAAAGCACGATTGTCTTTTTGTTAAGAAAATCCCTCGCATGGCTGAAAGAAAAAAAAGCATGTTAAAAGTTCATGTTCCACTTTTGGTTGCTGGCCATATAAAATAGAAATGATCTCAATCGGCCTTTTTGTTATCATCATCGTTGTCATTGTGCGTGTGCCAGGTGAGCCTTTCTTCGTAGAAAGCGATGACAATCTGGAGACATTTCACGTTGGCTTGTCTTGCTGTCACTAGGTCGGCCTCGTCGCTGTATTTTACATTTCATGAGGAACATCAGCTCCCCGCTGCTATCTGTAGCGCCTATGATCCTCTCGGGAGCTAAGCCTGGATCAAATCCACGTGGTTTGTTGTCAGACTTTTTTCTTCTTTTTCACTTCATCCTTCCCTCCATTTGAAGTTACGGTTGATTTTCGTTTTGCACTCTTCCGATTTTTTTCTTCTTTTTGTCCCCATGCTGAAATTAGGTCAGGACAGTTCAGGTTTTCCTCAGGTTCGTAGGTGTTTTCTGAGTCTGGGTAACCTTTCCATTTGAGCAGATTCTTTTTTGCCACCTCGCATAACTTTCTCAACTGAACTCTTCCTCCTCCTCTGGTGCCTCTGCAACAGTATCATCCTTTGACTTTTCAGACATCGTGCGATGTTAAAATTTGCTGCTCATCGGGGGGAGCTTATGGGTACGCCGCCAGATTAAAAAGCAACTAAAAACGTTAGCTCCAGTAGCCAGTTTCAGTGGAAAAATCCTTAGCTTCAGTTGCCAATTTGAATGGAAACATCCTTAGCTTCAGTTGCCAGTTTGAGTGGAAACTAAAAACGTTAGCTTCAGTAGCCATGAGTGGAAAAATTCTTAGCTTCAGTAGCCAATTTGAATGGAAACATCCTTAGCTTCAGTTGCCAGTTTGAGTGGAAACAAAACGATAGCTTCAGTAGCCAGTTTGAGTGGAAAAATCATTAGCTTCAATTACCAGTTTGAGTGGAAAACAGCTTCAATTGACAACTTGAAATGCAAAAATCTTTAGTTTCAGTAGCCAGTTTGAAAACATCCTTACCTTCATTAGCCAGTTTGAATGGAATCATTGGCTTCAACAGAAATAGACAGAAAGGAAAATACAAATTTATTTAAACTACAAAAAAATTACACGCACTGACGTGACATGAAAGCTCAAATTTTAAATGAGAAAGTTCCCTTTATGTACACCGGTGCCACTTCCAATAGCACCACTTGGACTGCTTCAGCTGCTCACTCTGTGGGCTTCAGTTTCTTAGCTGCAGTCTGCAAATAAAAACCATTAATAGATTCAACAGTGATAAACACTGAAATCATACTTAAAGTAGTAAGCGTGATTTCAACTTCACGGCAAAGGGTCACTCCATAATGCTCCGTTTGTGTCAATGGGTATCACAAATTGCTGTGCAGTTTCCCCATGTGAAAAGTGGACCGGAGCTGTCCCAACAGCAATCATATGCATACATGTATAAGGCCGCTGTAAGAATACCAACACAACAGTCCGTCACTGAAATTATAGTTAATCCTCGAGGGAAGTGTCAGTCACTAGAAGACCCAGCAGTTTGGGTTAAAATCCCGCTCATCTTTGGGTTCAACGCCCCGACACACGGCATGTGGTAAAACCATCTAGTTCAGCAGCCAATCGTTCGCCATTTTTCTGATTTTTTTTTTTTTTTTTTTTAGCATATCCTTTACAGGACTTAGCTGTCAACACCAGCATCTTTCAGCTGTATGTTGATCTCTTGGCAAGATTACGCTCAGTAGTTTGCCATTGCTTTCTGAGCGGCCGGCTCAGTATCCCGCAAGTCACGAGCGGGGGTCGAACCGCCTCAGCTCTCGCTCCGCTACAAGACTGCGTGATAAACGGGATTACAGAGAGAAAGTGTTGTAACCCCACAGCCAGAGAAATAGTTCACAATAAAAACCACTGGACAGGAAGCAAGTCGACTGCCTTTATAATCCATTGAAGCATAAGTCAACCAACTCAGTGCAAGCCCTATCTTTTGCCATGCACACGCGCGCGCTCTCTCCCCCTTTCTCTTCCCCTCCTCCCCTTTCTGCCTCTAAGTCTCTCCATGTCACACATGCCTCTAATTCTCATGTTTTAACGGTTTCGCTCTGAAAAAGATAAATGAAATAAATGAAAGCAGAGAAACGAAGAATTACAAAAGACAAAACAGGAGAAAAAAAAACACGAAAAAGAGTAGTGAAACCTATTCTAAAAAAACGCAGGGACACGTGATAAATACAAAAGATCAGATAATTGGAATCTCAAAAGAGCAGATAATTTTAATTTAAGAAAAGAACAATTGTAATCTCAAAACAGCTCTAGTACTGTCTAGCATTGGCCATTCCGAAGCAAGTCAGACTTCAAATGTAAGGACATATTGGTAACAAAGATAGTTGATGCATTAGCATTCAAAAGAAATGCTACACGTGTATTTCAATGTTACTTTGTCCAGTATCGTACTCGCAATCTTAGTCTTTGCGATGGCAATAACATTGACTTCACATTGTCTTCTTATGAGAGATTTGTTCGACCCCAAGAGTCAGCTGTAGCGGAACCCGTGGGAGAGCGATAGGCGAAACCTGTGGGAGGGCAGTAAGGGAAACCCGTGGGAGGGCGGTAAGGGAAACCCGTGGGAGGGCGGTAAGGGAAACCCGTGGGAGGGCGATAAGGGAAACCCGTGGGAGGGCGATAAGGGAAACCCGTGGGAGGACGGTAAGGGAAACCCGTGGGAGGGCGGTAAGGGAAACCCGTGGGAGGGCGGTAAGGGAAACCCGTGGGAGGGCGATAAGGGAAACCCGTGGGAGGGCGATAAGGGAAACCCGTGGGAGGGCGATAAGGGAAACCCGTGGGAGGGCGATAAGGGAAACCCGTGGGAGGGCGATAAGGGAAACCCGTGGGAGGGCAATAGGGGGAAACCCGTGGGAGGGCGGTAAGGGGGAAACCCGTGGTAGGGCGGTAAGGGGGAAACCCGTGGTAGGGCGGTAAGGGGGAAACCCGTGGTAGGGCGATAGGGGGGGGGGGAGCCCGTGGGAGGGCGGTAAGGGAGAACCCGTGTTAGGGCGGTAAGGGAGAACCCGTGTTAGGGCGGTAAGGGAGAACCCGTGGGATGGCGATAAGGGGGAACCCGTGGGAGGGCGATAAGGGGGAACCCGTGGGATGGCGATAAGGGGGAACCCGTGGGAGGGCGATAAGGGGGAACCCGTGGGAGGGCGGTAAGGGAGAACCCGTGGGAGGGCGTAAGGGAGAACCCGTGGGAGGGCGTTAAGGGGGAACCCGTGGGAGGGCGATAGAGGGAAAAACCCGTGGGAGGGCGATAGAGGGAAAAACCCGTGGGAGGGCGATAGAGGGAAAAACCCGTGGGAGGGCGATAGCGGGAAAAACCCGTGGGAGGGCGATAGAGGGGAAACCTGTGGGAGGGCGATAGAGGGGAAACCGTGGGAGGGCGATAGAGGGGAAACCCGTGCAGGGCGATAGAGGGAAAACCCGTGGGAGGGCGATAGAGGGGAAACACGTGGGAGGGCGATAGAGGGGAAACACGTGGGAGGGCGGGAGGGAAAGCCCGTGAGAGAGTGGGAGTTGAACTCCAGGATGCGCTGGGAACACAAGGTTAGCGGGAGTTGAACCCCAGGGTGGGCGGGAGTTGAACCCCAGGGTGGGCGGGAGTTGAACCCCAGGATGGGCGGGAGTTGAACCCCAGGATGGGCGGGAGTTGAACCCCAGGATGGGCGGGAGTTGAACCCCAGGATGGGCGGGAGTTGAACCCCAGGATGGGCGGGAGTTGAACCCCAGGATGGGCGGGAGTTGAACCCCAGGATGGGCGGGAGTTGAACCCCAGGATGGGCGGGAGTTGAACCCCAGGATGGGCGGGAGTTGAACCCCAGGATGGGCGGGAGTTGAACCCCAGGATGGGCGGGAGTTGAACCCCAGGATGGGCGGGAGTTGAACCCCAGGATGGGCGGGAGTTGAACCCCAGGATGGGCGGGAGTTGAACCCCAGGATGGGCGGGAGTTGAACCCCAGGATGGGCGGGAGTTGAACCCCAGGATGGGCGGGAGTTGAACCCCAGGATGGGCGGGAGTTGAACCCCAGGATGGGCGGGAGTTGAACCCCAGGATGGGCGGGAGTTGAACCCCAGGATGGGCGGGAGTTGAACCCCAGGATGGGCGGGAGTTGAACCCCAGGATGGGCGGGAGTTGAACCCCAGGATGGGCGGGAGTTGAACCCCAGGATGGGCGGGAGTTGAACCCCAGGATGGGCGGGAGTTGAACCCCAGGATGGGCGGGAGTTGAACCCCAGGATGGGCGGGAGTTGAACCCCAGGATGGGCGGGAGTTGAACCCCAGGATGGGCGGGAGTTGAACCCCAGGATGGGCGGGAGTTGAACCCCAGGATGGGCGGGAGTTGAACCCCAGGATGGGCGGGAGTTGAACCCCAGGATGGGCGGGAGTTGAACCCCAGGATGGGCGGGAGTTGAACCCCAGGATGGGCGGGAGTTGAACCCCAGGATGGGCGGGAGTTGAACCCCAGGATGGGCGGGAGTTGAACCCCAGGATGGGCGGGAGTTGAACCCCAGGATGGGCGGGAGTTGAACCCCAGGATGGGCGGGAGTTGAACCCCAGGATGGGCGGGAGTTGAACCCCAGGATGGGCGGGAGTTGAACCCCAGGATGGGCGGGAGTTGAACCCCAGGATGGGCGGGAGTTGAACCCCAGGATGGGCGGGAGTTGAACCCCAGGATGAGCGAGAGTTGAACCCAAGGATAGGCCTTGTGTGCCTTTGCAGACAGCCAGGCAACTCCATAATACTTCATTGTCATGTATGTTTCACCCATTATGTCGTTATCCAGGAGCCAGTGACCAACTGAAAATAATTTAAAGTTAATATTCCACCTCTCTTGCTCTCAAAGTCAAAGACAACTCTCCGCTGTATGAAAGCTACCAGTAATAACAGAATCGGGAAGGTAACTTGGTCAACAAACGCCTGAAGGGGAGGATGTGTCGGCCGAAAAGTTCAGATATCGCACTTCTGCTGTAGATAGGCACAAGCAGTTACGTCCGAATTTAACATTTCGGACGAACGAAGAATAAGATTAACAGAATATTGCATACAATTTAACAATATAACCTGTTAAGTTAACATTCTGCTCACCTTTTTTCTGGATCCCGCGGTTGTCAATTTACCGAGTTTAGGGGTGACTTTTACTTTGGAAGCAACACTTTTGGGGGTTGAAGCTGTCTTCGTCGACTTGGATCCAGTTGTAGACTTCCCCAGTTTACTCTTTACTGTCTTTGGTTCACTTGTCTTTGCTGGTTTGCTCTTTGCTGTCTTTGGTTCACTTGGAGACGAATCTTTTTTACTTTTCGCTGTTTTAGGTTTGGATGCAACTGTCTTTGTTGACCCCGATGTGTTTAATGCAGCTTTAGTCTTTTTGGCTACCTTTGTTGGTTGCTTGACTTTATCTTTACTGCCGGGAGACTTCTTGGTCTTTGATTCTTTTGGCTTGACTTTGACCTTCTCTGAATTAAGGGCTCTGTTGAGTAGGAAAAAACCCTTCAGTCCAGCTTCTTCAGACGACTTGGGCCGCACGATTTCGTTGCTCTGTGTTCCCTTTGTTAGCGCTTGTCTTAAACGAGCATTGGAGAAAGTCTCCTTAGTGTGTGGGTACTTGTCTGTAATGTAGCGCTTTATTCCCTGTTGGAGACAGTGATAGATCGTTAGTGGCAAATACATCGTTGCATAGCTGTCTGGGCAAGATATGCAATACATTGCTAGACAAAACCGGGGGAATCGGACAAAACATACAATGTATTTTTGGACAAATGTCATGTTGGACAAAACATGCCATGTGGTCTGACTAAAATGCAATGTATTTTGGACTAAACATGTATTGTTGAACTAATGCACACAAAGTATTGCTGAACTAAACATGCAATGAAAGTGGTCTCGGACTAAACATGCGATGTATTGATCTTAACACGCAATGTCGTCACGAATTAAACATGCGATTTATTGATTGGACTAAACATGTATTGATCTAAACACGTAATGTCATCACGAATTAAACTTGCAATTTATTGATTGGACTAAACATGCAATGTATTGAACTAAACGTGTAATGCAATATTTTACAAAACACGCAATGTATTGTTAAACTACACATGTAATGCAATCTTCACAAAACAATGTTGGAATAGACATGTAAATTTTTTTTCTCCACAAAACGTTGAAGTAAACATGTAAAGTAATGTTTCACAAAACTATGTATTGTGGAATGAAACATGTAATGCAATGTTTCACAAAACAATGTATTGTGAAATTAAACATGTAATGGAACTAAACATGCAATGCAATGTTTCCCAAAACTATGTATTGAATTAAACATGTAATGCAATGTTTCACCAAAAAATGTATTGTTGAATTAAACATGTAATGCAATGTTTCACAAAACTATGTATTGTGAAATTAAACATGTAAAGCAATGTTTCATAAATCAATGTATTGTGGAATTAAACATGTAATGTAATGTTTCATAAAACAATTTATTGTTGAAATAAACATGTAATGCAATGTTTCACAAACTATTGTTGAACTAAACATGCAATGCAATGTTTCACAAACTATTGTTGAACTAAACATGTAATGCAATGTTTCACAAAACAATGTATTGTTGAACTAAACATGTAATGCAATGTTTCACAAACTATTGTTGAACTAAACATGTAATGCAATGTTTCACAAAACAATGTATTGTTGAATTAAACATGTAATGCAATGTTTCACAAAACAATGTATTGTTGAACTAAACATGTAATGCAATGTTTCACAAAACAATGTATTGTTGAATTAAACATATAATGCAATGTTTCACAAAACAATGTATTGTTGAATTAAACATGTAATGTAATGTTTCACAAAACAATGTATTGTTGAAATAAATATGTAATGCAATGTTTCACAAAACTATGTATTGAATTAAACATGTAATGCAATGTTTTACAAAATGTATTGTGGAATTAAACACGTAATGCAATGTTTCACAAAACTGTATAGTTGAACTAAACATGTAATGCAATGTTTCATAAAACTATATTGAATTAAACATACAATGCAATGTTTCACAAAATGTATTGTTGAACTTACATGTAATGCAATGTTTCACAAAACTATTGTTGAACTAAACATGTAATGCAATGTTTCACAAAACTATGTATAGTTGAACTAAACATGTAATGCAATGTTTCACAAAACTATATTGAATTAAACATACAATGCAATGTTTCACAAAATGTATTGTTGAACTTACATGTAATGCAATGTTTCACAAAATGTATTGAACTAAACATGTAATGCAATGTTTCACAAAATGTATTGTTGAACTAAACATATAATGCAATGTTTCACAAAACTATGTATAGTTGAACTAAACATGTAATGCAATGTTTCACAAAACTATATTGAATTAAACATACAATGCAATGTTTCACAAAATGTATTGTTGAACTTACATGTAATGCAATGTTTCACAAAATGTATTGAACTAAACATGTAATGCAATGTTTCACAAAACTATGTATTGTGGAATTAAACATGTAATGCAATGTTTCACAAACTGTATTGTTGAACTTAACATGTAAAGCAATGTTTCACAAAACTATGTATTGTTGAACTAAACATGCAATGTTTCACAAAACTATGTATTGTTGAATTAAACATGTAATACAATGTTTCACAAAACAATGTATTGAATTAAACATGTAATGCAATGTTTCACAAAACAATGTATTGTTGAACTAAACATGTAATGCAATGTTTCACAAAACTTTTGAATTAAACATGTAATGCAATGTATTGTTGCGTATTGTTGGACAAATCATGCAATGTATTTTTGGGCGAAACATGAATTGTAGGATAAATCGCAATGAATTGGACAAACCACGCAATGTAATAATGGGCAGATCATGCAATAAATGTCGCACAAAACATGCAATGTAATTTGCAAAACGTATTATAGAATTAAAACAATGTATTGTTAAACCATCCAGTAATAGACATGACGGAATGGTAAGATGTTACTACGTCCGCCTCAAGTTAGAGCAGACCTGATTGGTTTCAGGATGTTCGCTGGATGTTTGCACAATAGTTCATCCCGTTCTGATTCTGGGGTATTAGACTGAACGCCTGTACAACTCAGACCAGGGTGGAAAAACTCGAAGCAGGCCGAACGGCCTGTAGCTCCCATAATATTTGTGTGATGTTGCTATACGGATTTAGATACCCCCTGAGCTACAGAGTTCGTGCGCTGAGCTGAAGAGTCTCCTTGTGTGATCTGTTGGGAGTATAGGGGCCTATAGCATTTATGGGATATCTATTTGGCGTGTCTGGTCCTTAATAAAAATGAAGTCCTCATTTTCTGAGATATGGTTTATGTCCAAGAAAGTGATTGCATATTTTACTATTTCTCCCGTGTGTTGCCGGGGCCCATTGGGGAAGCAAAGAATAGCAACACTGTAGCCTACCAGGCATGTCGTAAGAGGCGACTAAGGAGGCTTGATGGTTCCGTCGCTCTGCTACTGAGTGAGTGCGTGGCGCGACACTGAGCTGTGAGTTTCGTGTGAAGTGCTTTTGAATCTGCCCGAGGTTTTTGGAACGTGACTGCATGTTCGGAGTGATGGCAGATGGCTATGTCCCAGAGTTGACCGGTTTTTGCCTTATGCAGAAATGCGTGGCTGCTGGGCTTCTGGTTGACTGCCACTGCCATCGACGATGAACTATTTCGTGGACTGTGTGGGTGAACATCTAGGAAACATCCAGATGGGAAAATGGCTGCAGATTCCATCAGAAATGAACTGGGTGTTTTGTGGGGGACTATTGTGTTGACATTCTGGCGGCGGCATTATGCACAGTGCATCTGTGCGGGCTGATGTTTGTCGAGACTCAAGTCTTTTCCACTTTTCACATTGGGCGGTGGGGAGCGTTTTGTATGATATTCACTGGCACAGGAACGGAGCATAATGGGGACGACCCGTTGCTGTTAAGTTGGAACTGCGACTAACTAACTAACTAAATATTCTAAGGTTATGTGATATGTTTTAATGTCTAGGGCATGCACCAATGCAATGGGAAGTTTTAAGTGCTATGGTCTGTATCAAGGTTCTGTGATATTTAAGTTCTAGGGTCTGTACCAAGTTTGTGATATTTAAGTTCTAGGGTCTATCCCAATGTTCTGTGATATTTCCGTTATACAGTCTGTACCTAGGTTATGTGATATACTTGTATAAGTTCTACGGTCTGTGCCAAGATTCTGTAATATTTTCCTAGGTCTATGTTTATATATCCAGATCCAGTTTCTGAGATATGGTTGATGTTCTAGGGTCTGTACCAAGGTTATGTGATGTTCTGTCTCTTTGTATATATAACAAGACCCAGTGTCTGAGATGATGTTCTTGGGTCTGTTAATATACCCCGATAGGCAGAGGATCTATTTATAGAGGTAATGGCTACAGTCATCTACCAGTATGATCACTGCCAAAAGAAAATCAATGACAAACTACCTTTTCAGATGATCACCACATCATGTCTATACACTGTTCAATGTGAACGACATCAAGAATTATGTGCAAGCTGCGAAGCTTTCATAGAAAAAAGTAGACGGAAAGCAAGTAATTATCTTGAAAATAAGACAGAAAACCGGTTATTCTAACCAGAATAAGGCAGTCATTCTGTGGGCATGTTAACGAGAAGGTATAAAGTGACGTATGTAGTTACAATGGGAAACGGAGGGTGGGGCAGACAAGATGCTGGGCTGTTAACATGACATGGAGGAGCGTCAGTATCAGAAATTGACAGTACATGAGATAAGGTGTTTTATCAGTTGGTAGGGGGTGAGTTGGATAGCAAACAGAACAAAAAAAAAACTGGTTTTGCTATTAATTTAAGAAGAAACTAAAAACTTGGAAGGTGGAAGTGAGCTGAAGAGTTGAGAACAAAACGTTTGATCACGTAAGGTAGTAACTACATGCCAGATTAATTGGTAGAGAATGGAGACTAAAATTTTATGTTATGTTTTATTTGTTTTTTTTAATTTTTCACTGACTCGTGGTTCTCGAAGGGCCAGAGTTGCCCCATGAGGTTCCACATCCCTGTGTGTCATTGTGATGACCGCCTCCACTGGTGACCTTGGACAGATCAGGTGCAGATACTACTCTCTGATCTTAGCCAAAAGGCCGATCAGAGAATGGAGACCTGAAAGAACGAAATTAGTCGAGGAAGTTGATAGAGAGCAGAACTGAATTGGTCACATAAGGAATAGCAAAAATGAGGAGACAAAACCGAGTAAACTAGTGTTGAACGACGGAATAAACTGCACTTACTTGCAATGATAATCCTTTCGCAGATTTGTTAGTTTTCAGAGCCTCAAGCACCATATTAAGCATTGTAGGATTATGGGGCTTGGCAGCCTTGGGCGATTTCAGCGGTGCTAAAAGTGGGCTGTGCGACGCCCTGATTTTTGCTGGGCTTTTTAATGAAGCCTCTGGCGCTGGTTGTTTCCCCTTTGGATTCCCTGATTTAAGTTTGCCCTTTTTAGGCTGATCAGGGCTGGAGGGTTTGCCCTTTTTTTGCTGATCAGGGCTGGAGGGTTTGCCCTTTTTAGGCTGATCAGGGCTGGAGGGTTTGCCCTTTCTAGGTAGATCAGGACTGGAGGATATGTCTTCCTGAAGACTTCCCGGTGAAGACGTGTCTTCGGAGAATATCGCATCTGCCATGATTTGTGTTCTGAAAACAAAACGAAGCATTAACGTTTTAATTTTAAAAACATGAAATGCAAACTACAGTTTGAGGCGTAATCAAGATGTTGGCATATTAGGAGATAATTTGAAAAAGTTCCAACTGGCAAATTAGATGGGAGAAAAAAAGCAAGGAGAAGATAAATACCTGGTTTGGCCACATTGGTATTTTAAAAACACCTATCCAAGACTGGTAATCGTGGGAGATGGCCAACCATGACCGCCCACGCTTATGGGCTTGACATGACCAGTGCATTATAAATGCAGATTTGGATCTAAAGTGTGTTAAGGTCTTGCGATGGTGCTAGAGGGGAAAGAGTTGAGAAAACATCCATGGATGGACGGGAAGAAGAGTGCGTCGTGAAAACGCAGGACAGAGGGTGTTAGCGCCAACAGACCAGGGCAGAGAAGGCACTTTAGTGAACACTGCATAAGGAAAGGGGGGGGGGGGGGGTGTACGCTGGCTAAATTATAACAGTTTTAGAATCCAGTTACTCTAATGTTGCACTTGGGGCAACGGCTTCTATATTTTGATGTACTACAACAATCACTTAAGTACAAGATGGCAGTACACATCGAAAGTTGTATTTTCTAGTTCTTTCCTTTTTATGGTTATTTTCATCAACATCTATATTCAATTACTATTCGTTTCCGCGTTTAGTGTGTTTACAGCGGTCATGCAACATTTCCGTGTTCATGCAGTGTTTGTTCAGAACAATCAATCATCCTGTGTGGTGTTTATTCACAATGATCTTTCAGTATTTCCATGTGGTATTTGTTCATGATCTTAAAGTATTTTCATGTGTGGTGTTTCAAGGCTATCACCCAACATGCCCATGCCTAGATTTTCGTAACTATCGTCCAGCATTTCCATATCTAGCTTTCCAACAACTATCGCACAACATTGCTATGTCTTGTTTCCCTACAACGATCACTTATGTCTAGTTTTTTCACAACTATCAGCCATTATTTCCATGTCTAGTTTTCCCCACAACGATCATCCAACATTTCCATGTCTAGTTTTCCCCACAACGATCATCCAACATTTCCATGTCTAGTTTTCCCACAACGATCATCCAACATTTCCATGTTTTGTTTTCCCACAGCCATTTTCGTGTCTTGTGTTTTACAACTATCGTCCAACACTTTCGTGTCTAGTTCACAACGATCACTCAACATTTCCATGTTTAGTATTTATTTACAATGATCATCCAACAACTCTCACCTTAGTTTGGGGGGGGGGAGGGGGGGGGGAAGGGGGGGGGGTACAATTTCCAGAAGCAGTAGCAGGGTTAACCTAACTACATGAAATGGGTCACTGAATATGTAAATCATGACCGATTTTTAACACATCTGATCACATTCCTCTATTGTAAATTTTTCGCATTGCGTGAAGTCTGAACCCCAAATCCTTGCATGCATTTCTGATTTCTTGGGGTCCTCTCCCCACTCCAATTCACATCCAGTATTTCCACATGGTTTTATACTGAAAACTCATTGAAGACATAGATGAAAGACCTCCATAATTAAGACGCTGTTAGGATGACATGTAGCCTTTGTGTGATGCACACTTGATTCTTTAACAAAGCACCGCCGTTATTTGGCAAAGGACGTACATGGTTATGTCAGATTAATCTAGCAGCAAATGGTCGGCCTGACGTGCGAGGCATATAACGGGGAGATAAATTGACTATCGGTAATTCGAAAACAATGGGCCACGGAAATATTTTGAATAACCTAGAAGAAACTAATACAAGCAACCAGCGTGAGGACGTATTTAACCTAAGGGCGAAAGCTATGATCCGTGTGCAGGTTGCACTGGATTCCCCAGTAGTTGGAAATCTATGCGTAGGTCGAATAGTTATATTGTCGACGTACGTCATTACTCAAGTTAGAAAATGTCAAAACTTACCCACATATAACGTGTGGTGATATACAGATTTGGATCCTTGCCGGTACTACCGATTTCGTGTACTGCAGTGAGAATGTTCTATGGGAGAAGGCTGGAGCATCTAAGGCGATGGCGAGCAACGAACGTGTTCCCACACAACTCGACCTACGCTTGTAATCGGCTAGATAGCACCAACGCCGACTGGTATTTATTCAACCCAATGGCACATGTAAAACGGGCATATGAGTATCAGGAATTCAGATGGTATATGTAAAACGGACATATAAATATCAGGAATTCAGATGGCAATGTAAAACAGGCTTACTAATAGGAATTCAGATGACATGTAAAACAATGGCACTAGTATCAGGAATTCAACATGGCACATAAAGTTGTACACGTATCGAGGATATAGCCTCATGGCATGTAAAACGCGTACACTTATCAGGAATTCAACCAGATGGTACATGTAAAACAGGCGTACATGTGTACAAAGGATTCAGCCTTATGGCACATAAAACCTGAGATCGCACAAACTACTATATCACACAAAGACAGTAGCACATACTTGACCTCCGAGGAACAAGATTTTAAACAGGGATTTTTCAAAGCACGACAAATAGAAGACGATTTGGAAAACTAACTCATTCTCAATCACTGTAAAATCAGAAATGATAGAAACAAGGACAAGATTAGGTAACTATGACCGTCGATAACAGTACTAAATATCATGGTAGTTGGTAACAACGGTACTAAGTAGCATGGCAATTGGTAACGGTATTAAGTAGGATGACAATTCGTAAAAGTACTAAGTGTTGCTACGGCAGTTGGCAAAAGTACTAAGTGTCGCTATGACAGATGGTAAAGGTACTAAATGCCATGACAGATGGTAACAGTATTGTTTCATGACAGTTGGTAAAAGCACTAAGTGCCAGGAACTGAAAGAGTAAAGAGAACCAGATTCTTTTGGAAATGACTGCTGCTGGACAGACGAGGAAATAAACGAGGGATAGGTCTTGGCGTGAGAGATGAAAGCCGATGCCCCATTGAAGTGATAAAAACGCAGAAACTAAGCTGGGTACGAGGATACTCATGTGACAAAACTATTTTGTATTATTAAAGGTGCTATGACTAAAGAAGGTTAAGAACAAACTCAAGATATCTTAAATCATTATGTTCTAGCCAACAGATTTGGTTTCAAAGAACGTTCGTCAATGATAGCAAAATGACGCATAGGTTGTCAAAGTTAATTGCCTCTTCGATAGCAGTGTAATAAAAACAGTAACAAACGATTACAATATACAATATACCATTACAATGTACCATTACAATATACCGAAGGTGAATAGATTTCTCTGAGCAGCCCCTAGCAGGTGTGTTGGCTAAGTGAAATTATACGTATATCTAACAAAATTACACGGCTGAACAGTAATGAGAACTTGATTAAGTAAATGTGACATGGATATTCTAACCCTTTCCTCGCGTACTATTTACAAAATTAAGTAACGCTCTTCTCGAAATATTTCAATCTCGAAATATTACTAGTATAAGAGTCCGTTTACTGACATATTGAGTTTGGTATGTTCTGCGTGGATGCCAACTCTGGACAATGATGTGAAAGCGATGCAGTGGCGATGCAGTTTTTGATGTGGTGGACAAGAAACAGTGGTATTGACAGCTGCAGAAGTTCCTAAATCACCCATATACGTAAAAACAACAAATGACAATGGGGCAATTGAAGTGAAAAGGGAAATTAGCGTTATGTGGGAGAAAATAGGCAAGAAATGCCGAGTAGGATAAAGATATCAGTGGAATGCCTAAACAGATGGACAGCACAATTAAAATAGATGGCAGGAGTGGAGAGTTATAATCGCCAATGTCTGTTCAAAACCAGGCACCTGAACAAGTACGAGTAATGTTACTTAGAACGTACAAAAAACGAAAAGAAAATAATAATATATATAATAATTTGTAAATATGTTATTTCTACATAAATTACTGATTTACCGTGGCTTTCGAGTATGCTGCTGTAATTCTGGATCTCGCTGCAGTTGTCGACTGTTGTGGCTTTGACACGATGTCAAGAACTGCTTGCAACCACGGGAAGAACTGGACGTACACACGCAGATTCCAGGATTGAATTGACCTGTACCCAGTGAGTAGAAGTCAGACAAGGTCCACGAGATTTCACACCGGGTCACGTTGAAGACTCGGGAATAGACACTCTTCCCCGCTCTCGTGAGTTCAAATTATTGATGTAAACAAGCATCAAACATCCAAGTTAAACATGTTTAGTCCGAGGTTCTGAGGAGAGGGGGTAATAGTAATTGTAGACATAATGAGAAAGCCCGCTGTAAAGCTTACTTCTGTACCACGCAACTCACCAGGTGTTGAATTGTTTTCTGTTTTTCTTAACCGCTTCTGTTTCATCACGTTGTTACTTTAACATTAACATCAAGCTGCTACCTCACTTTCTCTCTTTCCCACACCCCTCCCCCACCCCACCCAAAAAAAGTTTAAAATTAAGATGAACGACTTCATTGCCCCGTGTCTAGTTCTTTACACCATCTAACATTACATGCTGCTGCCGAAGCAGCGGGTTCAACCCCTACACCGGTCTGTTGGACTAAAATGTTGATTTCTCGTCTTTGACTTGGGGACGTAAATTACACGTACCTCAGAAATCGGAGTGGGTTCGTCTGATGGTGAGGGACACGGGTAACAAGGAAAGCTAATTAATCCATACGCAAAAAGCAGTCCAGTGCACGGACTACGCTTGAATTCAAAGCGAGCGAAGCCCCCCCCCTCCCTCCCCACCCCCTTAAAAACAAAAACAAAACTCAAATATGACTGCCCGCAGGGCGCCATGCCGAAAGCGTCGTACACAGCACCCACACAGTAGCTACAACTGGCGACCGAATGAGACTCCTAGATTATTTCACTCGTGAACCGAACGACGTGGCGCGGAATCGAACCCTCAACCTTCGGAGCGCTAGGCAGGCGACGCAATCACTTGGCCACGAAACATCTCTCTCTCTCTCTCTCTCTCTCTCTCTCTCTCTCTCTCTCTCTCTCTCTCTCCTCTCTCTCTCTACCCCGTTCAGTTGCTGCCTTAATGTATCTCTACCCCATCCAGATGCTACCTTAAGTATCTACATCTACCCAGTTGTTATATTAAACCTCCCCTTCTCAGCTGTTATCTTAATCCCATCTTTCTCATATAATTGTAACATGAACCCACTCTTTCCCGGTTGTTACGTTAACTTCAACGGTCCCATTCAGTTGTTATATTAACTCGTTATTTCCCAGCTGTTACTTTAACTCCTCCTGTCTCGTCAAATTGTTACAATAACCCACTCTTCCCGTGACGCTGTTGTATTAACCCGCCCTCTTCCATTCATTTTAACTCCTTCATCAAGCTGTTTGTTACATTAACCCACTCGAGACTTGAAGAACCGAGGACTGGTAATGACTTGATTCCAACACAGCAGGCGAGCAACACAGCCACCCCTAGCATGTCCATAGGCTGCCCAAACGGTGAATGCACGACTTGGGTCCTGACTGTCTACCATCATCACTGGAAATATCTGTCACGCTGTAGCCTTGCAGCATGCACAGTTTGAGTCCACCACGGCATGCTTTAGCCAAAACCAAAGTGATCATCCTCTCGTTAGCCCGACTACTCTCTGTCCAAGATACCCTTTTATCATAGCTAAGACCATGATCGATCCTCACTCACTTCGTTAGCCAGTCTAGCAATTGTCAAAGATACCCGATGGAGAAGTAACGAAACGTCTCGGCCAGTAATAAACCGTGACTCCAACACATCAGTAACTGCATCCCATAGAAGAAATCAGCAACTTTAACCTTACCGGAACTCTAGTACTAATTTCAAAAGATGAGGCTGGGTCTAACCTGGAACTCTAGTACATATTTTAATAGAAAAGGCTGGGTCTAATTTGGAACTCTAGTGGCTTGGTAGACGTCGCTTGGTCTAACGCAGAACTCTACTACCGATTTCAATGAAAGAGACACTATCTAACCGGAAACTCTAGTACAAATGTCAATAGAAAAGGTCGGTGTCACCTGGAATTCTAGTGACTCTGCATCCCATAGAAGAAGCCAGCCCTTTTTACCTGTCCGGGACTCTAGTACCAAATTCAATACAATGGGTTAGAGCAGTGTTTCCCAACGTGGGGCCCACGCCCCACAGGGGGGCAATTTGACTGTTAAGGGGGGCAATTCGAAAATGGAAGAAATCGGCTGAATATAACAAAACGGGGAGACTTGAGACTGAAGTTAACTAAATTTGAACCTGACATAAGATCTCTTTGCAGCAAGCATCAAGCGCAAGGATCTCACTAAATTTAAATAATAAATAATTACTAATAATTAAAATAATATAGAAAAATCTGTCATTAAAATTATTTTGTACTTGAATTTCAGTTCTCCATTATATGTTTTAAAAATTTACTTACTGTGTTTGCTCAATAATTACCTAGTGATTTCTTCCTAAAACCTATCATTCAAGTTTCTTTAGTGAACATTTCAATTTTTGAATATTAAAAATAATGTATATGTTGGGGGGGGGGGGGGGGGGGAATGGGGTGGGGGAGGGGGGCAATATGAATTTTAGAAAGGCTTAAGTGGGGCATGGTACAAAAAAGGTTGGGAAACACTGGGTTAGAGTCTAACCAGGAACTCTAGTACCGATGTCAACAGAAGGGGCTGTGTCTATCATCATAAAGTGCCGTGCCGACAAGCGTAGGAGTTCATGACTCCCCACAGATCTCGGTCTTTGGTTTTCTGGATCAACTCTACCGTTGATACCCTCCATGCCACTGTCGCAATCCATCCAGCATCATTTCTCTTGGTCTGCCTCTGCCTCTCTTCCCCTTGATCTTTCCATTTGTCCCGATGTTCTCCAATGCCTCTCTTCTCATCACATGACCAAAATAAAGTTGTTTGCCTCTTTCTTATTGTTGTATATAATGTTCTAGTTTCATTAGCCTCTTTCAGGCATTCGTTGTTAGTTACTTTGGCAGTCCAAGGAATTCGCAAAATTCGTCTCAGGAACTATTTCCTTCTTCTGCTTACATCTCACATGAGAGAATAGGCCGTCAACAAGTCACGCAAATCCCATCTATCGTTTGCCATCTCTTGCAGCTCCTCCCATGTCTTTCCCTTATGATTTGTCTGTCTCTAATTATCTTCTCCATGTTTTAGGTCTCCATCGGTGTATTTTGTTCACACTTTCCAGTCATATCCATTAGCAGGTTTTCTCAATTTGTCTTCAGTCTTCAATTAGCTTGTGATTTCCCTCCACTTCTTGATTCTCTGAGTTTTTGTTTACGTTTCCCCCACATTAGTGATTCTGTCATAGCATTTTAATCGTTCTTTTCTGCGCAATGGCCAACCACTGAACGTATACTTGCCAAGAGAGCACAAATAGCCAAAAAATTGTGGGGTTGTCTACGATGTCATGTAAAGAATATGCAGCTGACTAGCATTCTGAGCACGCACAAACTGATGAATGGTTCCAGCTTATTAGCAATTATTTTGTCCGTTCCTCGTGGTTCTGATTCATCCAACAGTACTGATTTGACGTGCACTTCTTCTGACTTCTGACTGAATTTCCTAGTGCTATGAAGACACCTCATGTTTTGTATTCTCATTTCTGTTCACCACCACCCCACCCCCCCCCCCTTTTTGGTTTTGTTTTCTTGTCTACGTTGTTACCCAAATATATGTAAGATTCAACCTCTCAAAGTGAGGTGTCACCATGGAAAATCAGTTTTGTGTGTCACTTGCTAGATTTATTCTCATTATTTGTGGCTTTCCCCTATGATGATTAGACTTAATTGTTGTGATCTCTCAAAGAGGCGTGGCCAAACAAGAACACTACGCAGGAAGCCAAAGAAGTGTAATACAATAAACCAACACAGAAGTGGTGTCGTTAGCCGCTACACGCTGCGGGATTTACTGAGGAGGGGATTCGAGAACTTATGGACTGAATGGTTCGATGTGCGATGAGGATGGTCTGTCGACTAACTATCTCAAGTGTAGGCCTATTTATCTTGCATCTATTTCATGTGTGGAAAGTCAGATCTTACTCAGATATGACAGAGCTACCGTACATATGCCGCCTCCGTGGCGAAGGTTTTACGGGCGTAGTTCGTTATTCCGTATATACCCGTTCGAAACACAGCTGCGCGCGATTTGGCAGCAGGCCGCGTTGCGTTGGTTTTTTACGAAATGGTATGGGTCCCGGTTGTTCAGAAAGCAATGACAAATTACTGAACGTAAACTTGCCAAGAGATCACAACAGCAAAAAATGCCGGTGTTGACTGCAACGTCCTGTACAGGATATGCAACTAACTGTAACCGTACGTATGACAGTACTACCTGCTTTCTATTGGTGCCGAATGATGGGCGGCGCTCACCAAACCCGACACCCCAAAGTGTGCTAACGGCTTCGGGTGGAGGAGTGCAATTGGGAGGGTGGAAGCCTTACCCTAGTGCGAGGAAATACAACCTAAAGACTAAATTCCATGGCAGGGCAGACCAAGCCTTGGTCGGCAACCGGTCTAGGATGGAAACTCCAACAGGCGGACAGTTAGAGCATTGCTTTGCTGATCCAGCAGCTTCCCTTATTCCAGACGTATTGGTGTTACCTTTCCTCTGGAGTGAACTAGGCAGGCCAAGAGAAGGATCATGCTTCATGGGCAACACATGGTCTCTAAATTCAGTCCGGATTTTGTTCTATGAAGAAGTATAACTCCAATTTACAAACTATCGTCTATCAAGACGGCAATGTGCCAGTCATTTCCTGTGCGGAACCTGGCGGCAATGGGGTCAGGGAAGTGTAGATCAGAAAGCTGCACCTTCAGACTATAGCCCTGAATTGACTTGCAGAAAAATAGTTGAACCCGGCCAAAACTAGGAAACAAACCCAAGACTAATGTAATGGTAAACACAGTCACTAACTGACAGTTTCATACTATCATCATCATCATCCAGTGCCTTCTCCGCAGTGAAGGCTTGCAGTAAAGGCTCTTCAGCAGTTTCTGCCCTGAGTCTTCATTTTACATTCTGCTAGGTTGTACTCTGACCACATCTTGATCCTGTTTGTCCTAAGCCCGTATTGTACACCCCTTTAGGTTTATACCCTGACCATATCTTGATGCTGTTTGTCCTAAACCTGTATTGCACACTCCTCTAGGTTGTATCCTAACCATATCTTGAATCTATCTGTCCTAAACCTTCATTGTTAAAAGTTTTTGTTTTAATAAAAAAACATATCTTGAGTCTCTCTGTCCTAAGCCTTCACTGTACATTCCTCTAATTGTATACTGACCACATCTTGATGTCTGTCCATTTATTCTTTCAACACCCTCTAGCTTTGCTGCCCTTTGCCTTTCCCTCCACTACGGTTTTCAGTACACTGATATGCCATCTGATGTGACCTTACAACAAACCCACGAACAAACAAACAAAACCACCAAGGTACATGAATACATGTTTATTGATGTGAAATATGATTACAAATATTAACAGTATTTTCAAACACTCACCTCTTCCTTTTATTTAACAGTGACATGGTAACTTGTACAACTTCAATAACATTGTTTCAATCAACTCTCTCACAAATAAAGATCAACTTTCTGCAGACATATTCTTATAGAAAACACCATATCATATGAACACATTACGTTGTTTTAATGGTACAATAAGAACACAGTGTAACTGCTCAGTTGAAGGCACCAAACAGCCTTATTTGATACTCTTTTATAATACTGCTTGTCTTTACAGAAGGCCACCCTATTTGAATATCTAGAGCAGCAGGTTGATAGCTGCTTTCTTAAGATCAGGCTTATGATGGGTGTGCAAGCTATTATCATCATCACGTGTTTTAGTGATAAGCATAGGAGGTCATGGCCAGCCATCTCACATGATGACCAGTCTTGGACCAGGTATGTGTTCTTGTTACAATTATGCCACCAAGGCATTCCTCAGCCTTCCCCTTGCTCTTTTCCTAAAACTTGCCAGCTGCCAGTAAGTTTTTTACGTTTAATTTTCCTCATGTTTCCAAAAAACACTAGTGAACAAACTATATCACAAGTGAACAAAGTACATCACCAGAAACTATATTGCTGGTAAACAAACTATACCCCTAGTGAACTAATATATTCCACATTTTCTTCTTCCTCTGTTGCCTTTATTTCCCAACGGAGCATAGGCCCTCAGCTAACTAACGCCAAACCCGTTGTAAACTTGTTCATGATTGGCTGGATTTTGCAGCTCAAGTTGTCTATGGGATGAGGCAATCAGTGCCATGCCCAACCTTCATTGTTGCCTCTTATAACATGCAATACTCCCCATTCATGAGACTGGCCCACCCTTCATTGTTGCCTCTTGTAAAATGCAATACTCCCCATTCATGAGACTGGCCCACCCTCCATTGTTGCCTCTTGTAACATGCAATACTCCCCATTCATGAGACTGACCCACCCTCCATTGTTGCCTCTTGTAACATGCAATACTCCCCATTCATGAGACTGATCCACCCTCCATTGTTGCCTCTTATAACATGCAATACTCCCCATTCATGAGACTGGCCCACCCTTCATTGTTGCCTCTTATAACATGCAATACTCCCCATTCATGAGACTGGCCCACCCTTCATTGTTGCCTCTTATAACATGCAATACTCCCCATTCATGAGACTGGCCCACCCTCCATTGTTGCCTCTTGTAACATGCAATACTCTCCATTCATAAGACTGGCCCAACCTCCATAGTTGCCTCTTGTAACATGCAATATTCCCCATTCATAAGACAAACCTAGGCTCTGCCAGTTTTGAAAACAATACCTGACATGGCAAGTTCTATTATATAAGATACCACTAGACATTAGGATCACATTGCCTTGCCATAGTACTGGTAAGAACACAATAAGCCCACATTACTAAAGAAGAAAACATTCAATATTTCAACAAATCGCCATCTAACCTCTATGAATACATTTTGAAGTGTTAACTGACACTCAGAATGGGAGAAAGGACAAGTAAACGACATACTATACATCAAACATGAATTCAGGGCACACCTGTTCCTTCAACAAAACTGAGTTCTCATTTACAGGTGACAAGATCAAACCCAGTGTCCCCACAGCTTTCACATGTTTTTCTCATCTAGTGTGTACTGCCCGCAAGGAGTCCAGCTCACAGATTGTCTTCCTTTAATCTAGGGAAATATTCAGACTTGGCACCTACAATGTCAGATCTATGTATGAATCAGGTCAGATAGTACAGTTGGTGCTAGAAAAGCCTTAGTCTGCGATCCACAAGGCAAAAGAAACAGAGGAAGATGTAAAAACTCACAGAGAAGCAGAAACAGTAGTTAATAATATGGGACGGGCAAGGATGAGGCTGCATGGGATAGCTAAAGGCAGGAGGGCTTGGGGTGAGTTGATTGAGGGCCCCAATGGGGGGAAAGAGAGCAAAAGAAGAAGAGAAGTGTGTACTCTGACACCAACTTTTGTTCACCAAATCTATATTTTCCCTCCTTCCATGGCTATCAGTCAATCTCTACAATATGCCTGGCGTACTTATTTTATCCTGAGGTATCATGAACAGCCGTCCTCCGTGGTGAAGGGGTTACGGACGTGATTCGTAATCCCATATACCCGGGTTTGAAACACAGCGGTGCTGTTTTTTTTTCGATACAGGTATAGGTGGCGTTGTTCAGAAAGCAATGGTAAACTACTGAAAGTAAAACTTGCCCAGGAATCCTGTGAAATATTTTTAAAAATCATGAACAGTATATATATATATACTTTTATGCTGTCACACTCTATAGCTTCAACAGCAGCCTAACTTTAACACTATTCTTTATGTAGAATGACTTGTGTAGAACATTTTCCTGACATCATTTTCCTACCTCAAGTTTCACACCACTCACTATTTGCTCGGGCCTTTCATGTGTGGGTGGCCAAAGTGTTGCAACACGGGCCCCACACATCAGCTGACCTGGGTTCACATCCCAAGTGAGACAATCAATGTTTGTCTGCTGGAGGAGAAAAACCCAATCCTAAGCCTGAACACTGATGGCAACTGCTTGGGCAAGCCATCTTTATCAAAGCCCTCGAGGCCATCATCAGTAATGCTAGTCAAGGTTTTTTTGGCAGTTTTTTTTTTTTCTATTTAAAATGTTCAATGAGTTTTCAGCAAAAGGGGAGCCTAGTTTATGGTTCAACGAGTTTTCAGCAAAAGGGGAGCCTAGTTTATGGTTCAATGAGTTTTCAGCAAAAGGGGAGCCTAGTTTATGGTTCAATGAGTTTTCAGCAAAACGGGAGCCTAGTTTATGGTTCAATGAGTTTTCAGCAAAAGGGGAGCCTAGTTTATGGTTCAATGAGTTTTCAGCAAAAGGGGAGTCTAAGTGATGAAGTGGTAAGTCACCTGCCGTGCATTCTGAAGGTTGTGGGTTCAACCCTGACTCTTGTCAATCAATCAACAAGTGCAATTTTCTCAGAGACAGCTGGGGGTCATCAATGGAGCTGCAGCATTTATGCTTTGTGTGACACTTTTGGCAGGACTCCCTACAAAACAGACCAAACCACACGGGATCAAATCCAGTGCAATGAAGTCTTTTCTCTGGCCTTTAAAACCTTGGTAAAGATTTTCTATAGGACGACGTATCCGGTTCTACACCTACTACCCTTGACAGTAGCTTCTCATGATAGTTAGATATGTTGTGATCATTGTGTCCTTTCTTGAGACTCAGCATATAAGGAGCTATACACATGTGCACTTGCAACAATTCTGTACAGAAACATGTTTGACAAATTTGACATTTTGACAGCAGAGTGCAACTGAAACAGGGATGTAGAACAGGAAACATGTTCTAATGCGGTAGGTATCATTTACAACAATGTAAACAGGCAAATGGGTTTATCATGGAGGCCTATGATTGGACTCCTGATTTGCACGTACTCAAAGACTGCCCCAAATACAACGTATCTAGGCAACATTTCTGGCCTAGAGAAACAACAGTGGAAAATAAACTCTGTGGACCACAGAGTGATCTAAAAACTGACATTTATACAAGAGACAACATTGCAGACATACAATAAATTTCAAGCTAACGAAAGAAGAAGAAGACATCTGATGGCAATCATGAAATGTTTGCAGAATTGCTGTGTGGAGATTGGGCAACGGATAAAATAATTCTGTTCAAGGATGCTTGATTTTGGTTTTGTGTGTGTGTGTGTGTGACTAATGAAGGAGCTATGGTTACACAGTGACTTGCATGCTTACTTGCCAGATCGATGGTCATGAAGGTGAACTTGTAGTAAATAATGCTAAAATACTTTGAACATATTCAAGGTTGCTGTGGTTTGGAAAGAACAATGATGGTATTGCATCTCTTAGTGGTGGACTACCTGTGGACATGGAAGTGGTGGTCGAGCGACTGTGGGAGCAGGTGGAGAAGGCAGGGGAACAGATTGAGAAAGAATGATATTGTGGAGGATCAGCAGGGGTTCTGGAAGAATCTCAAAACAAAGGCAAGACCAGGAGAACATTCAATCAGATAGCGGTGGGAACGATTAGTAGTGTGACTCTTCACTGGCTGATGAACGAGGGGACGGAGCGCGTATGTCCTGAGTGCAGTGATGCTGATTTTTAGCTCAACTCAACTCAGATATTGGTTCCAAGAAGAAGAGGGATGGGTTGACCGGCACAAAGATGGATACAAGACACTGCAGACACCCTAGACATGAGATAGGAGCAATGTCAAGAGAACAAGGTTTTTTTTTTCAGCTTCCGATTCTGCAAAGGACTTGCGACATAAAGATGATACCAACAAGTGAAGAGATGCCAGGCAATAAATCTTGCAGTCTACTATTTGTGTCTTCATCATTCAAGTGGAGAAATATTGGCATGTTACTAAATTTAGTGACAACAGCAACTGAATTCAGTTAAGGGACTTAACAAATTCAGCCATATTGTCTAATGAATTCATAGGATCTACTAACATAAATAATCTAATGACCTCAGCCACAGGATCTCATGAATTTAGTCAAAAGCACCATATCTCATGGAAACCCAGGCCACCCAGCCTCACATGGGTACCCAGAAATACCTGGGGATGTAAAGGCGGCTGGTGTGGTACTGATTGAATCATTCATCAAGAATCCATTGTTCTGTAACAATATAGGGCTAGTAACATACACCCAATATTCTATATGTTCTATAACAATATAGCGCTAGTAACATACACCCTATATACCTATTGAGTGGTATTGAGATCTATGGCTTTGTCTTGAGTGTAATCATGTTGAGTCTGTAGTAACCAACAGCACACCTGTCTGCTTTCAAATGATGCCTGAAACGAACAAGTGCTGCACATTTCAAAAGATATCGTGATTTCTGGCCTCTTGAGAGGAAGAATGAGTCATGTGAAATGAGAAGCTCAAGAAAAACAAAAAACTTTTCCTATTACCAGTGTCCCTCGCCATGAGGCATACCTACTCTGAATTGTAATTTACGTCCTCAAGCCAAGGACGAGAAGTCAACATTTTAGTCAAACTGACCAGTGTAGGGGTTGAATTTGCTACCTCGGCTCTTATCCATTCAGCCATGCTGACCTCCTATGAGGAGGAGGAGGAAGATGAAGAAGAGAAGAAGTAGTGAAGAAGAAAGAAGAAAGAAGAAGAAGAAGAAGAAGAAGAAGAAGAAGAAGAAGAAGAAGAAGAAGAAGAAGAAGAAGAAGAAGAAGAAGAAGAAGAAGAAAAAGAAGAAGAAAGATAGGTGGAGATAAAACAAGATGCATGATTTTTTAGCTGGAAATAAATGATAAAGTAAAGCTCAACATTTACGTAAACGTTCATGTTTTACACTTCCACCCCTGCCCCACTGTAAGTCAACAGGTTTTCTCAGAGACATGCGCAAAAACAAATGGCAACCTGAGCTCTCTATAATCAACAATGTCTCATGACCACAAATTCTGCTGCATGTACATCTTTCAAATGCATGAGCACACACCAACAAGTCTTCATTCTGAAGTCCTTGCCCCTATATGAGTTAGCTCTACTTCAGATCCAAACTCTTGGTTCATGATCTCAATGCTCAAACACTCATGGTTTAAACAACAGGTATGAGACAGACCCACAACACAAATTTAGCACCCGCTTTTTCTTTTGTTACAGAGTAGCAGTATATATAAATGTGTTAGCAGAGTAGCAAATTATATAAATGTGTTACAGAGTGGAGATACATATAAATATCTCTCCTTCTTCATCTCCTGAAGAATTCTCAGCACCCAGACATATACTCCAAGTGCAAAAATATCAGTTCTGTTGATCAGCTCCATTTTAAAAGTGTCTTTAACGAAAGTATGTACAAATCCATTTTACTATAGTATCTCTGTAAGGCTTAACTGTTTCTCTGTTAATGAAACATCACAAAAGGAAATCTGTCATAACTGTCAACTGTCATTTACTGCCAATATAGTACCTTGCGGTATATGGCAGGGGGGGTCTTTGAGCCTGAGGAATTAAGGCCGCCTGGCTAGCGCAGTCGCCGTGACTGTGCAGGTTAGGATTTTCTTTTTGCCCCCAACAGAAAAAAATCCCACACCTTACCGATTCAAACCCGGGTCTCCCAAAGGAGAATCCGACATTTTAGCCACTCGGCCAGCTGCTCCTCAAAAGGAAATCATAGAAACAAAACAAGCAGACACTCAATCAACAGGCAGCAAAGATATATTCTTAAAACATACAGGATGTCTGAGTTGTAACCAAGCAAAGACATCACAAATTAAATTATATGGCACATGTATTCCTAGCGCTCAAAAGTTACACATAGTAAATGGGTGAGAACTCATCAAACTTAATTAAATAGTCTCACTTCTGACTTTTACTTAATCAGAAATATGTTATCACTCAGTGAAGTAATATAACAGACAAATAATAGATATCTTTCACAGCTGCCATCGCCTTTCGCTGTGGTAGTAGATGATCTAGAAATGGAAGTAGATGATTTCTTTCATCTACTTCTATGAGTGGCAGTCAATATCTATGAATTTATTTATATGCTGCTTCAATGACCACATAGGTTCCCTGACAACTGATAGTCCTCTTTCTTGGTTTGTTGCTTTCTTGTTATTTAATGCTGTTTATTGATATTTGATGCTCTTTCTTGGTATTTAATGCTGTTTATTGATATTTGATGCTCTTTATTGGTATATGTTGCTTCTTCTTGGTATGTGATGCTCTTTATTGGTATATGGTGCTCTTTTTTGGTATAAATATATATAATAATATTTCACCTCTTCCCTAATAAGAAATTAACAACCTGGAGACTACAGTTCTTAGTGTAAGGACTCAGTGATTATGAAAGACACATCCTCATTCATTATGCTACCAGTTTCATATGTGGTGATTGTCTAAATCCTAGGAAATGAAACAACATAACTCAGAGATGAAATACCTGAGATTTCTCTGCTGGCATCTCTAGAAGAGACAGAAAACAAGATGATGACATCAGAAATATCATAGGTACCATTTTTTGCATTCAATTTGTAGAGAGGCAACATCAATCAAATGTGCTATGTGACAAACCACTTTACTAAGATTGGCAAACAATTCTTCACGTGGCAGTCTACAAAGTTCTACATGTTACATCATGACAATTTTCTGCATGTGATAGTCCGACAAAGAAATGTTTGTTTATAATACTGACCAACATTACCAAACAACAGACGTAATATTCCAGTCTTCAGGGCAGGCATAGAAACCACCATTACCATACAGGCATTTTGATCCAGTCCTCAAGACATAGAAGATCAACATTATCACACACAAGACATAACATTCCAGTCTTCATGACATAGGTCAAAATTACTACATATTAGATATGTTCTAGTCTTCTCATGACATAGGTCAAAATTACTACATATCATATATAATGTTCTAGTTTTCAAGACCAAAAAAAAAAAATCAAAATTACTGCATTTGAGACATAACGATTCAGTCTTCAAAACATAGTGGATTAACATAACCACACATCAGACGATGTTCCAGTCTTCAAAATATAGAGGATTAACATAACCACACATCAAACATAACAATCCAGTCTTCAAGACATAGTGGATTAACATAACCACACATCAAACATAACAATCCAGTCTTCAAGACAAAAAGGATCATCCAAGTTGTTTCACTACTTCTAATACCACAGACCAAATCACTTCAAACTTGCATGTTGTACTCAACTGCTACCTTCATGAACCAAATAACTTGTACTGACCAGTGGTCACTGGGCTGTTGAGACCACAAGACCAGATCTGACAGTGGCCAAGACTCTAAATGTGGTGTAGCCCATGTATCAAATGGGCTCTCAACATCACGTTCATCACCATACCTCTCCACAGTTCCAGCATTCACATCCCACTGGTATCTGAACTTGGAGAGGGGCGGGAGAGCTCCACAACACAGTCCATACAGAGATGCTACTTTGGTATTGGGTCAGGAGGGAGGCCCTACACCAACCTCAATAACAGATGCAAGCACTTTTCAGGGCTCAGATGGCTTGAGCAGCAATGCATCCAACTTAAGAGTTATAACTTAGTTCTCCAGAGAATTACAAACCAACCAACCATAAATCATATTAAATGGTCTAGATTTAAATGAATTCTTATAAATTTCTAATAACATCTCAATCCATTAATTTGGTGATTTCATATGTCTCCAAACGTTCTCAACTTCACTTATATTGCACCATTACAAGAACAACATAATGTTACTAACAAGTGAAGAAATATTGGCAAACTACTGAATTCAGCCACAAGAGCAACTGAATTCAGTCGAGGGACTTAAACAGCCACAAGAGCAACTGAATTCAGTCAAGGGACTTAAACGAAATCAGCCACAGGATCAACTAGATTCATGGGATCTACAAACAGAATCTATTTATCGCATTCAAAAGAGCTACTGAATTAAGTAAAATTAAAATAAATCATTCAAACAACTGGACTATTTAAAAAAAAGTGTACGATAAAATCCTGTGTATAATACGCACTCAAATATAACATGCAAGCTTGATTTAACCCAAAATATTCAAGTCATCTGCAGATTCATGTACAGTGTGCACCGTATAACTATTCAAGATTTGATTTGATGAAACAAACTTGCACAAACTAAAGATAACAAACAGAAGGAGGTATCATTGCCTCAAGTTGAGGTACTTTTACAAACAGAAGGAGGTATCATTGCCTCAAGTTGAGGTACTTTTACAAACAGAAGGAGGTATCATTGCCTCAAGTTGAGGTACTTTTACAAACTGAAGTATGCTAACAAACATGCAATGCCTCACGTAGAGGTACTTTTACAAACTGAAGTATGATAACAAACAGAAAGAGGTATCATTGCCTCAAGTTGAGGTACTTTTACAAACTGAAGTATGCTAACAAACAGAAGGAGGTATCATTGCCTCAAGTTGAGGTACTTTTACAAACTGAAGTATGCTAACAAACATGCAATGCCTCACGTAGAGGTACTTTTACAAACTGAAGTATGATAACAAACAGAAAGAGGTATCATTGCCTCAAGTTGAGGTACTTTTACAAACTGAAGTATGCTAACAAACAGAAGGAGGTATCATTGCCTCAAGTTGAGGTACTTTTACAAACTAAAGTATGATAACAAACAGAAGGAGGTATCATTGCCTCAAGTTGAGGTACTTTTACAAACTGAAGTATGCTAACAAACAGAAGGAGGTATCATTGCCTCAAGTTGAGGTACTTTTACAAACTAAAGTATGCTAACAAACAGAAGGAGCTATCATTGCCTCAAGTTGAGGTACTTTTACAAACAGAAGGAGCTATCATTGCCTCAAGTTGAGGTACTTTTACAAACTAAAGTATGATAACAAACAGAAGGAGGTATGCAATGCCTCAAGTTGAGGTACTTTTACAAACAGAAGGAGGTATCATTGCCTCAAGTTGAGGTACTTTTACAAACTGAAGTATGCTAACAAACAGAAGGAGGTAAGCATTGCCTCAACTTGAGGTACTTTTACAAACTGAAGTATGCTAACAAACATGCAATGCCTCACGTAGAGGTACTTTTACAAACTGAAGTATGATAACAAACAGAAAGAGGTATGCAATGCCTCAAGTTGAGGTACTTTGAACTCCATCAACATTACCCTCACTAGAAATACAAGTTTGTTGCATGTCCTTTACAGGATGAACGAACGAAAAAACGAACGAAAGAACGAAAATCTTTATTTTCAAAGGGTTTAGAATTGGGCACGCAGGCCCGTCTGACATTCTGCCCTTCTCTTATGAAGCAAATCTTTGACAACAAAAGAACAATAAGCATTAAAACGCATGAAAAATAATCAATAACACATGACTCACTGAGGCAATGTTTTATTGATTATTTTTGATGCGTTTTAATGGATGTTGCAATCAACCTCTGCACTTTTTGGGTTGTTCATAATTTAATAGGCACTTTTAGCCCAGTAGTTTGCCATTGTTTTCTGAATGGCTGACGTCTCATACCATCACAATTTATGCAATGCAGTCAGCTTACAAATCCCTCGCGGCTGATTCTGAATCCTCAACTCTTAAGTTGGAGTTATAAAACTACTTGTTTCAGTTTCCCCTAATCCACAGGTGCCAGATTACTGGAAATAAGCCCATCTAATTTACTTCTGATATTAAAAATGACATATTTTTGGTATCCATGTGTAATATACCCGATTTTTAGAGGGAAAACTAAAAATGGTACGTATTATATGCAAGATTTTATGGTAATATTCTCACTGTCAACACACATTTGCTACTTTACTATACTGCACCGGTGAATTATATACATACAATATGAACAAAATAAAGGTATACATAATATCAGAGATGCAGAGAACAAAGACCTTTAATGAATTCTCTAATGAGGCCAGACAAAACTCAATTACGAGCAAGAAAATCATCACACTGCAAACCTTCACTCGATAAGCGTTAAAAATGCCAAGCCTCAAACTCCCTGGGACAAAACATTGTAGTGACGGCCTTATGCTCCAGAAGAAGCCAAGTGAATAATGGCGGTGATAAGTAAAATAAAGTTAAGTCTGTTTACAGATAATTAAAACAAAGTGGAAATGTGGCCAAATCAGTGGCGACCCACTAGAACACGACGGGTGATGTGGTCAGTCCCAATCTGGCTGAATTTACTTCTCCAGACAAATTTTGGGTACCCATGTCTTCTTCCTTGTTTTTCTTTTGAGGGCAGTGTGTCACACTAGTTATGCACCTCAAGGGTCAGTGTGTTCAACTTTGGTATTTTTGTGTAAGAACTGCTTCTTCTAGACAAGATTCCCTTCAATACATGCAGCTCTATATACCTGTCAATAGGTTTACTTTCTTAACAGTTTTGCCACGGAAGCACATTATGGCTTACTCTTTGCCTTATGGCCTATGCTTTGCCTTATGGCCTACTCTTTGCCATTTCTAACTGCAGACGTGACTTCCTGTATTTTTTTCTGCCTTTATCTGAGGTTAAATATCCTAAATCACTACCCAAGAGATCAGGGGGTTGTATGATTTCATGACAATATCAATAGATACCAATGGTTCTTGGGAACAAAAATGCTCAGCCTTATGCTGAAATCAAACCCAGTGCCTTCTGAGACAGAGGCAGTAACTGTATCCTCTCAGTCACGGTTCCCCAGATACCTATTTGATTACAATGGGTTGACCAAAGTTCAGTATTAATCAGAAAAAGGAATGTTCCATTCCCAGGATGGAGGTACAGTAGCACTATGTCTAGAGTGCTGGCTATCCAAGACAGAGGTCCAAGGTCAATCCTCAGCAGTGACACTACAGATCTGGATCCATCCAGACTTGAAAATGGCAACCAGATGCTTTTCATAAATTTCCAGGAATTGTCTACAGAAGGCACCGCACCCCATTATGCACTGACCTAGAATAAGCGAAGGCATAATACTTCACACCCCACTGGACTACCTTTACCATTACCAGGGTCGAACCTAATCCGCTGCTTCAACAAGCTGGTTTATTTAGCTACGGAGCTACCATGGTTCAATAATAATGGCGATGACTGAAATAAAAACACTACCATCACAATTTTCCTGCTATATTACAAAAGCAGCAACATAACAGGAGCCATGAAAACTGATTAAGCACAAAAAATGATGTATTAACAGCCCTCAAGTATAAAAACAAATAGTACAAGTATATTAACATAATTTACTGATATATATTCCTTATTAATATAGATTTCACTTGAACATTTTTTGATGGTCAGGAGAATTTTAAAAACCGGCAGCTGTAACCCTACCATCCTATATTTCCGAATGGCATCTTTCTTCCACATTGGGCAAGATGTTTTCTTAAAAAGCCTTGGTTCAACACTCTCTTTCCAGCATCTAATAATCCAAATTCTACAAGATTGGTCGTTCTATAACAGTGACACCAGCATAAGAACGACCGGTCATCATGCTGGACTGCAGCAATGTCCACTTGTTGGTAGTTGGGTCATACACTTCCACTGACCCAAGGTTTGAGGAGCCATCATCTCCACCAACCACATACAGCTTGTTGCCATTGGCAACGACTCCTGAAACAGAGACAGGAGACAAGTTACAGGTGCTAAAGGTGAGAGGGTCGACTTTGTTGTGAAATGAAAAATGTGAAAACCATAGATTTTCATATATATGGATGTGAAAACCATAGATTTTCATACGTGGAAGTGAAAACCATAGATTTTTACACATGTATGTGAAAACTTTTTATAGTTTATGGATGTTGAAGTCACAGATTACAGTTTATGATGGAAGTGAATGATATAGTTCCATACATGAAAAATCTTAAAACCATAGACTTTCATACACGGATGTGAAAACAATTTATTATAGTTTATGGATATGGAAGTCACAGATTATAGTTTACGAAGGAAATGAAAGCCAGTGTATAGTTCATATACATGAAAAATGTGAAAACTATAGATTTTTATACATGTATGTGAAAACCATTTATTATAGTTTATGGATGTGGAAGTCACAATCACAGTTTATGAAGGAAGTAAATTACAGTAAATAGCTCATACAGGATGTGAATGTCAGAAGCTCTTACCAGCATTTCTCCTGCTCATATGCATGTCAGCGACAGCCATCCAAGAATTTGTCTCAGGATTGTAAGCTTCCACGCTCTTCCTCACCAGAGGTCCATCATGTCCACCAACAGCATACAAGAATCCATCAACAACACCAACACCTGAAGACAAGAACAAGAACATTTCTTACACAACAATGCCAGGAGCAGCCATGATGGCATTGCGGTTGATGTATTTGAGTGCCAACATAATGCTTCAGGGTTCAAAACCCCAAGTGTGACAAGACTGCATTGTTTAAAAACCAGTGTTGTGATTTGTGGTCTCTGCACTTGTCTGATACGACAATGGTCCAGGTACAATCCCCAGCAGACGTACAATTACTTTTTCCAACAAGTACGACTCTGGGGTTGATACAGCCTTATAAACGTGGATACCAGATAACTGCCAAAATCTTCTCTGGGGTTGACACAGCTTTATAAACGTGGATACCAGATAACTGCCAAAATATTCTCTGGGGTTGACACAGCCTTATAAACGTGGACACCAGACAACTGCCAAAATCTTCTCTGGGGTTGACACAGCCTTATAAACATGGAGACCAGACGACTGCCAAAATCTTCTCTGGGGTTGACACAGCCTTATAAACGTGGATACCAGACAACTGCCAACATGTTTTCAGAATTAGCTGAGAAGGAAATATGATGAGACAGATAACTGGCCACCCCACATCCTATGTCATGAGCTAAGATATAAGAAGGCCTAACACACTCTCACCCCAATGGCAGTATCTGCTAAGGTAATGTCTTTACATTTTACCGGGATCTGAGCCAGACTCAGCCTCATAAAATGGGTACAAGCGAAAGTAAAGAATAAAGTCCAGCTAGCTACAGCTTTGTGCCTACAATCAAAGTAGCTTTGCCTAAAGAACTCTTCGGTGGCTTTTTGTAGGAGGGAGACTCAGCATGTTTTGGAATATCCCGAGTGCAGTTATGTCGATTCTGTAACTAAGTATTAACCAAAAAGTATGCAAATAAAAATTAACCTTGTGGCAAAAACTGCCATAATGTTATGATGATCTGGGATTTCAAATATACGACATGACAGTATAATGAGGTGGGGCGACTAATCCTTGTCATCTTTTCTTATTAGATCATGTGCAGACAATTATTTAGTACCCATTTTTGTAAACCAGAGTCAACCCCTAGGCCATAATGGTTGGAAAAATATCTCATATGCAAAAAACAGGAACAAAAACTTTACATCTGAAGTCTATAACATCTATCTAAGAGGTAAAAGAAGTGCTTGAGGGTTAATGGTCGGTGTTTAGTAAAGCAGTCTGGCATACGATACCATGACATCTAATCAATGAATGGTGGAGGCAGTCATTGCAGCATTACACTAGCTGGAAGACAAACAGCACACACATATTGTGATTGTAACGCTCACAGAGCACGCTGACAGGGTGAAGACAGGCATGCTTTGTGCATATTGGCATGCTTCAATTAATAATCAAAGATAATGAGCCATCTGTTAGGACATACAGGTGTGGTGGGAAATGAGCAGGTGGACTGATTGGCTGGGTCTGAACCGCAGGGTGGGGTTGTGGTGCATGATAAGGCAGATGTTGTCAGGGCCTTTTGGCATCATGTCAGTAGTGTGGAAGAACAGGTCATTTATCATGATATGGAGAGATTTTTGTGTAGCAGGGAATTAAAAATGGATCTGGCCAACACTCACAACTCGCAGGAAAGGCCAGATGGACAATTAATCAGACTACTACTGGTACCATTAGTAGTGGGACTCTTCGCTGGCTGTTAGAAGTTGAAGAACCAAGCATGTGCAGGAATGTATGTTCTGATGTTGGTTGTTGCCTAAACTCATAACATCTAAGAATGAAGACCTTACTCCATGAAATACCAATAAAAGTATGAGATTACTAAGAAAACTAGGAGAAACCTACCTGCCCCACTTCTTCTACAGGACATCTCAGCAACTGTAACCCATATGTCACACAAGGGATTGTAGCACTCCACAGAGCTCAAGCACTGACGAGAAGCACCGTCATAGCCACCGACTGCGTATAACAAACCTGGAAGACAATGTCAAGGGTCAAACACTGACAAGGCAAAAATGTCCACAAACAGGTCAAATTTTAGTTCAATTTCAGATTATTACCACTGTATGTGTTAACCCCAAATCCACTGAATGTGTTAACATCCTCAAATCCACTGAGTGTGTTAACATCCTCAAATCTACTGTATGTGTTAACCCCCAATCCACTGAATGTGTTAACATCCTCCAATCCACTGAATGTGTTAACCTCCTTTACTCCATTGAATGTGTTAACATCCTCCAATCCACTGAACGTGTTAACATCCTCCAATCCAGTGAAAGGGTTAACTCACTGTATGTGTTAACATCCTTCAGTCCACTGAATGTGCATTAAACCTCCAATCCCCTAATGTGTTAACATCTTTTAATCCACTGAATGTGTTAACATCCTTTAATCCACTGTATGTGTTAACATCCTCAAAACCACTGTATGTGTTAACATCCTCCAATCCACTGAATGAGCATTGAACCTCTGATTCCCTAATGTGCTAACATCCTTCAATCCACTGAAAGTGTTAACACCCTCTTATGCATTGAATGTGTTAACATCCTTCAATCCACTGTATGTGTTAACATCCCCCAATCCACTGAATGTGCACAGAACCTGTGATCACCTAATGTGTTAACATACTTCAAACCACTGAATGTGTTAACACCCTCCAATCCACTGAATGTGTTAACATCCTCCAATCCACTGAATGTCTTAACATCCTCCAATCCACTGAATGTGTTAACATCCTCCAATCCAGTGAATGGGTTAACATCCTTCAACTCACTGTATGTGATAACATCCTTCAGTGCACTGAACCTCTGATCCCCTAATGTGTTAACATCCTTTAATCCACTGAATGTGTTAAAACCCTCCAATCCACTGAATGTGCATAGAATCTCTGATAACCTCAATGTGTTAACATCCTCCAATCCACTGAGTGTGTTAACATACTCCAATCCACTGAATGTGCATCAAACCTCTGATTTCCTAATGTGTTAACATCTTTTAATCCACTAAATGTGTTAACACTCTTTAATCCACTGAATGTGTTAACACCATCCAACCCACTGAATGTGTTAACACCATCCAACTCACTGAATGTGTTAACACTCTTTAATCCACTGAATGTGTTAACACTCTTTAATCCACTGAATGTGTTAACACTCTTTAATCCTCTGAATGTGTTAACATCCTTCAATCCACTGAATGTGTTAACATCCTTCAATCCACTGAATGTGTTAACATCCTTCAATCCACTGAATGTGTTAACATCCTTTAATCCACTGAATGTGTTAACATCCTTTAATCCACTGAATGTGTTAACACTTTTTAATCCGCTGAATGTGTTAACATCCTTCAATCCACTGAATGTGTTAACATCCTTCAATCCACTGAATGTGTTAACATCCTTTAATCCACTGAATGTGTTAGCATCCTCCAATCCACTGTATGTGCTAACATTCTCCAATCTGCTGTATGTGTTAACATGCACCAATCCACTGAATGTGTTAACATCCTTTAATCCACTGAATGTGTTAACATTCTTCAATCCACTGAATGTGTTAACATCCTCCAATCCACTAAATGTGTTAACATCCTTCAATCCACTGAATGTGTTAACATCCTTCAATCCACTGAATGTGTTAACATCCTTTAATCCACTGAATGTGTTAACATCCTCCAATCCACTGAATGTGTTAACACTCTTTAATCCACTGAATGTGTTAGCACCCTCCAATCCACTGTATGTGCTAACACCCTCCAATCTGCTGTATGTGTTAACATGCACCAATCCACTGAATGTGTTAACATCCTTTAATCCACTGAATGTTTTAACACTCTTTAATCCACTGAATGTGTTAACATCCTTCAATCCACTGAATGTGTTACCATCCTTCAATCCACTGAATGTGTTACCATCCTTCAATCCACTGAATGTGTTAACATCCTTCAATCCACTGAATGTGTTAACATCCTTCAATCCACTGAATGTGTTAACATCCTTCAATCCACTGAATGTGTTAACATCCTTCAATCCACTGAATGTGTTAACATCCTCCAATCCACTAAATGTGTTAACATCCTTCAATCCACTGAATGTGTTAACATCCTTTAATCCACTGAATGTGTTAACATCCTTTAATCCACTGAATGTGTTAACATCCTCCAATCCACTGAATGTGTTAACACTCTTTAATCCACTGAATGTGTTAGCACCCTCCAATCCACTGTATGTGCTAACATCCTCCAATCTGCTGTATGTGTTAACATGCACCAATCCACTGAATGTGTTAACATCCTTTAATCCACTGAATGTGTTAACACTCTTTAATCCACTGAATGTGTTAACATCCTTTAATCCACTGAATGTGTTAACATCCTCCAATCCACTGAATGTGTTAACACTCTTTAATCCACTGAATGTGTTAGCACCCTCCAATCCACTGTATGTGCTAACATCCTCCAATCTGCTGTATGTGTTAACATGCACCAATCCACTGAATGTGTTAACATCCTTTAATCCACTGAATGTGTTAACACTCTTTAATCCACTGAATGTGTTAACATCCTTTAATCCACTGAATGTGTTAACATCCTTCAATCCACTGAATGTGTTAACACTCTTTAATCCACTGAATGTGTTAGCATCCTCCAATCTGCTGTATGTGTTAACATGCACCAAGCCACTGAATGTGTTAGCACACTCCAATCCACTGTATGTGCTTACATCCTCCAATCCGCTGTATGTATTAACATCCACCAATTCAGTGAATATGTTAGCATCCTCCAATCCACTGAATGTGCGTATAACCTTTGATCTCCTATTGTGTTAACACCCCCCCCCCCCCCCCCCAATCCACTGAATTTGCATAGAACCTCTGCCCTCTAATGTGTTAACATCCTCCAATCCAGTGAATGTGTTAACATCTTCCAATCCAGTGAATGTGTTAACATCCTTCAACCCACTGACTGTGCAAAGAACCTCCGATCCAGTAATGTTTGCGCTTTACTTACTTACAATATGCATATGATCCTCCCAGTTTTTCCGACATACTTAAGAAGTAAAAACTAAAGGACCGTTTTACACACCCCGAGGTGTCTTGAGCATATGGTGCTGGCCCCACATTTGCATAGACTGATCAGCACTTAATGGGCTGGATATGGTCAACATCACGCTGGCCAACTCTGTTTTCCAGGCCATTTCCCTAACTAACTTTAGGCTGGGTTGACATGCAAGACCAGGTCAATTTAAATACCTGCCTTGATGAGGATTTGAATCTACAAAGATAACCAAATCAACAACTCTGGGATCAAGCACAAGTATACTAATTCTTGAAACCACATGGCCCATATCATGAAACGTACCAGGCCTGGCCAAATTAGAGATGGAGGTTGTAACTATAAACTACTCTATTCTCTTAGAAAGAAAATAACGAAGTGATAAATAACAAACTCTGACAAAGGAGTGGAAGAAGTAACAAACAAGTAATCAGTAACGCTCACCACCAACAACTCCGACACCAACACTGCTCCGACGCGTGCTCATATTGGCTACAGTCTTCCACTGCCCGGTCCTCACATCAAAATACTCAGCAGAATCTAGGCCTGTGGAAGCACGTGGGTGGAGGTGATAACACACACAAAAAAGTAACATCTAAATAACGAAAGACATAAATATATAGCAAGCTAAGTCTACATTGGCCTAACAATAAATAAGTCAAGGTTATTCAGTTCTTTGGCACGTTACACAACTTTAAAAATAAGCAAAACATCAAAATGACCAAATGGCAATCAACAACATAAAACATGCATCTCCTTCTGCTCCTAACAGAGCCCCCTCCCCCCTGCCCAGTATAAGCCCTCAACTAACTCACGCCAAAGTGTCTTATCTCTTGCTATTTCCTGCAGCTATCTCCGTATATTATTGATCTCTGTCTTTTATTCTCTTCCCCTTGTGTTTTTAGTCTTCCTTCTATTTATTTGCCCTGCAGGTCCCAGAAAACAGGACGTTCTTCAAGTTACACTACAAACACGTTTTGTCAATGTTTGCCATATTCACTGTCTGCATTTTTTCCTCATCTGTTAATTCACTGGATTCTGTTTAATTCTCTCCAAAAGCTTAGCACCAGTGATTCCTTCATAATATTTTAGTCCAACTTTGCCAAAGCATCAATTAATGAAGATTTGTAGTTTATTAGTAATTGTTTCAGTCAATGTTTCCAGACAGCAACACTGATTTAATTAATTAATTAATTCAGTAGCATGTCCTTTGCAGAACCTCGCTCCCATAAAAACCTTCCGGAAAACCTCTCGATCATAAGCAAGATGTCCCACGCCCGATACACCCATCTGGAGATCATCCGCCACATCCTGCACCCATCTTCTCTTTGGCCTTCCTCTTCCTCTCTTAATTTAATATTATACAGTTAAATATTCAATATTTGGTACTGGGGTGGGGGGAGGATTTATTTCCACAAACTTTCTAGTGCTATGAAAGCCTCTATTTGCCTTTTATATTCTTATTTCTGTTCCCCTGTCTGTCTATACTGCTACTAAATAGAATCTCGGTACAGTCATAACATCATATGGGAGATGCGTTGAGATTAGAACAATAATCGCCATTGCGAAGGTAGCCTTTTGCAAGATGGAAAAAATACTGACCAATAAAAAGATGTCATTTGTAATGAGAAAAAGAGTGTTTAACTGCTACATAGAACCTGTACTTTTGTATGGATGTGAAGCATGGACAATGAGCAGACAAACTGAAAAAAATCTGAAGAGTGTGGAAATGTGGTTTCTGAGGAAAATGCACAGAATACTATGGACAGACAGAAAAACCAGTGACCAAGTCCTACAAGAAACAAATGAAAATCGTAAACTGATTAGAGAAATTAGACGTAGACAGTCAACATTATTGGACACATTATGAGAAGAAATAAATTGGGGAACTTGGTGACAACTGGCAAGATTGAGGGGAAAAGAACAAGGGGAAGGCAGAGAAGTAAATGCCTGAATGGCTTGGCCACGTGGTATGATCAAGAAAAGAACACAGAGCTGATCCACGACTCTGATGATCGTGTGAGATGGCAAAACATGACCACGCTTATCGTCATGTCACATGCTGATGATGAAATAGATGTATGATTTACCCTCCTCTCCTGAAGTCAGGATTCAAAGCAGATTCAGTTATCATTTGATTGATTTATCTTCATTATCTTTGCCTTTCCCCTACACATTTTTGAAGCCTAATTGTTGTAACCTCCTATCATGAGTGTTTAATATATATATATATATTATATATATATATGTTTCTAGATATCCTAATGAGACGTAGAGCAGATGGCACAATTCAAAGATCGGTGTACCGCAAAGAAACATGGACAGGCCAATACTTACATTTTCAGAGCTTCGCACCTGTCCAGTACAAACGGGGCTTAGTACAGACCCTGTTTGACCGTGCTAGGAAGATATGCACCCAGGACACACTGACAGAGGAATTTAAAACTCTGAAGAATGCCTTAAACCTGAATGGGTACTCCACAGGATTTATAAAGCGCCACTGCCAACAGCCCAAACCGAAATCAGAAGTAACTACAGTCCCTAAACTCAAAGTATTCATCCAGCTAACCTTCCGAGGAGATGACATAATGCAATGTCTGCGGGACCGGCTCACCACAGCAGTCGAGCGAACATTCTGTGCTGCAGCTCTAGTCATCAGGTACAGAAACACACCGATCCCAGTCCCAGCAGTAAAAGAACCTGTAGCTTTGTACGCCAAATCAAATTGTATTTACCAATTTACATGCAGATGCGAGGCCATCTACATAGGCAGAACTGAGCGACAGTTACATTGCAGGGTTTCGGAACATATTCCGAATTGGTTGGACAAGATACTACACACAGAAGATGGTAGCCTAGGCAGGCCGACACACCGGAAAAATCTGGCTTCTTCGGTCGGGAGACATGTGCTCGAGAGTGGCCACGTGGTTGAAAGAGACAGTGCCTTCCGTGTGTTGTTCAACACACAAAGTAGTCGATTGTTAAAGTTTGCTGAAGCTATACTAATCAACCTTTGTAAGCCGTCCTTGTGTAAGCAGAAAGACATGTTAGTCAGTTTAAAATTACTGTGGTAGACAATCGACATTACTGTGCGAACATGTGTATATTTCAGTTTGAAGGATTTATCTAATTAATTCACGTAAGTTGTGTGATTTCTGCAGTATGTACCTGACGAGATGCAGCGAAATATGCCAGGCAATAAATAGTGCAATCTATTGTTTGTGTCTTCGTTATTCAAATATATATATGTATATATATATATATATATATATATATATATATATATATATATATATATATAGAGAGAGAGAGAGAGAGAGAGAGAGATTGAGAGAGAGAGATTGTGGGAGAGAGAGAGAGAGAGAGAGAGAGAGAGAGAGAGAGAGAGAGAGAGAGAGAGAGAGAGAGAGAGAGAGAGAGAGAGAGAGAGAGGCAGGCCATCATCAACATTAACGGCCCAACAGAAAGGACAAAGGAATAAACGTGCACTCTGACCTGCAGCCCCGTCGAAGCCACCAACTGCATATATATGTCCATTGAGCACTGCAACTCCCAGAGTGCTTCGCCTGGCCTCCATACTGGGACAGGAATTCCAGGTGTCTTTCAGGGGATCATAAACATCAATGCTTCTCACCCGCAGAGAGCCGTTGAAACCTCCGACAGCATACACCAGTCCATTCAATACCGCCACTCCTGCACAAGAGTAAGACCATTGCTTTGGTTAGACAACATTGCAGTTACAGATAAATTTCAAATAATTTCAAGCGAACGAAAGAAAAGAAGGAGGAGGAGGGAGGAGGAGGAGGAGGAAGAAGAAGAAGAAGAAGAAGAAGAAGAAGAAGAAGAAGAAGAAGAAGAAGAAGAAGAAGAAGAAGAAGAAGAAGAAGAAGAAGAAGAAGAAGAAGAAGAACTTCTTCCGTTGTTATTCTGTTGGAGTTGACGTCAATTTCCAACTAGTGATCAGCATGGTATAATGGATAAGAACACTTGTTCTTAAACATCTGGCTTGCTGAGGGTCATGAGTGGGTTCGTCTAATAGGGAAAGCTAACCCACACACAAAAATCAGTCCAGTGCACTAGATGTAGTATTATGTGTGTGGACTATGCTGGAGTTCACAGCGAGCATTAATGCAACAACAACAAAATGTCCAACTGACAAATGTATGCAAAATACAAAGAACACGGGCTACCATGGTAAATTTGTTTGTAAAGAAAATAACTTTACTGACAAAACAAATGGCTTTAGAAATGTCTGGTGCATTGTGGTAACGGGGAGGGGGGGGGGGTGTGCTGGGGTGTGTGTGTGTGTGTGTGGGTGGGGGGGGGGTGTATGTCAATTCTCAAGAGACATGTTGGAGCATTGCTCAAGATGAAGAATACTGCATGCAGTATCTCTCTGTCAATCAAGGTGAGGAAGAGAACGAACGAACAAACTTTGTTTTCAAAGGGTCACAAATTGGGCACGCAGGCCCGTCTTACATTCGGCCCTTCCAATCATTTATCTTTCGTTAATAGATTGTGCATGTTACATTCACATCGGAAAAATATATTGTCAAATGAATGTTGTAAACATAAACAATGCCCATATTATGAGACAGGCAGGCAGGCAGACACACATACACATGCACATTCATAAACACATACATACATACATAACTTACATCATTCACACAAACTCTCACATTTATGCACCCACTCAATAACACATACGAGGGGAAGTCAATAAGTAATTCACAAGAGACTGTAGAAAAATAACTAAATATGAACAACTTGAAACCAGTTTATTTTTATACATACATTGTCCCTTTATTTCTCAAGATAATTTCCACCAACATTGATGCACTTATCCCAAGTTTTATCAGTCCTCCTAAAACGACTGCATAGAACTGCGTGCTCTGTTTTCTAAACCACATTTTCACTTCATATTCAACTTAGGCGTCATTCGCGAAATGTCTCCTGCCAAAGTGGGTTTTCAGGGGACCACAATGGTTGAAGTTGCTAGGGGCTAAGTCGGGACTGTAAGATGGATGTTCCAGAACTTTCTACCGTAGTTGGTTAATTTTCTCTTGAGTTAATCGAGTCGTATGTGGTCTCGTCATGAAGAAGCAACACTCATCTAGTCAGCAGTCCTGGACGTTTTCTTCGAATTGCATCATGAATCATCGAGAGAACTTCACAGCACCCTATTGCAGATGCTACAATGTCTATCGTTACTCGCTTGTCACCTCTAATCATCTCCTCCACCCGCTGCACGGATGCTTCTGTTGCAATCTCAACAGGATGACTAGATGAGATTTCATCAACAATTTTAAAGCGTCCTTGAGACAATTTTTCTACCCAGCTATGCACCGCTTTACGGAACAAACATTTGTCAGCATAATCAGGAAGTATTTCCTTATGAATGTCCTTTGCAGGCAGTCCTTTTGCCTACAAAAAACGCACAACAGCTCTTTGGTTGTACACTCCATAAGTACAGTCACAATTTTCTTTATGTGCTGTGCATGCGCATGAGAAACCTAGCGCCACCTGACGAACGGGAATATCAAGTTTGATGTTGATGTCACCTAATGACATCTGTAGAAAACACCAACTACATTTACCTGCCATCCCACAGAACTGTGCGACTTACTTATTGACTCACCCACATTGATATACACTTCTTTGCATACACATACTCACTCACAATCACGAACTCACAAACAAAAGTTTACTTATACATGCAAACATAGAGTTCTTTATAGCTTCATTGAACCAATCCTATGTATGGAAGTCAGTCATGGACAAAGAGCAGTTTAGTGAGGAATTATGGGGAAACTGCAGAGATATGGTTTTTTAGAAGTATAATGAGAATACCATGAACAGATAATGTGTAATGAACATATCCTGAAAGGAGTTAACTTTGAAAGGAGATAACTATGAAAGGAATTAACTGTGAAAGGAGTTAACCATGAAAGGAGGTAACTAAAACAGAGAACAGGTTCACACATCAGAAGTGGATGATCAATATTTTTTGGGCTCACCACGAGAAAGGGAAAGCCAGAGTACATAGTGACAATGGGAAAGTTGTAGGGGAAGATAGGCAGGGGGAGGCTAAGAGAGAAGATGCTAGAAAGTCTGACATCACGGCATAAAGGAATATCATTTATCAGAAATGATTTGGAGTGCATGTGACAGAAGACTGAGGACAGATATGATCATCAACACCACATGTCATGGACTATAAATAAGAAGCAATGGAGGGGAGGAAGTGTGTAAGAGGAAGACATATGGGCAGATAACAGATGGACTGGATGAAGCTCCTTTGATTGCACCATGAACTTGGAAGACAAAGGATGTTGGAGATTTATTACAGCCGGCCTTCAACGTGGAGGCGGCATGTGGTTCTGATGATGAAAATCATGGAAATAAATCAATAAAACTGATAGATAGTAGGTCAGCTTGGCTTAATGGATAAGAACATGTGTTCTTAAACACCCGGTGAGCTGATGCCGAGGTAAGAGGTTAAACCCCTACACCGGATAGTTGGACCTATCGTACTTGACTTGGGGACGTAAATTACAAGTACTTCTGAAGTCGGAGTGGGTTTGTCTGATGACGAGGATCACTGTTAATAGGGAAAACTAATCCACATGCAAAATTCAGTCCAGTGCTACTAGAAGTAGTGTGTATGAACTACACTTGAGTTCAAAGCGAGTAAGCGCCTAAAAAATAAAAAAGACACAAAAAACTCATAGGTAAAGAATTCAGTATTTTACTGTTTACTTCTTTCAACTTAGGATCTTAACACTACTGATAATGTGCCAGTTTCCATGATGAATATTGAAGCACGACAATACTTGAGTTTCACTTCCATGATTCCACTGGTTCTCAATATTAATGTTAATTAAGGAGACATCTGTAGAAAGAGACCAAGCCATACGGAATAAAAACCAGTTCAATGAGATCAATCTCTCATCTTTAAACTCCTTTTAATTTTATATATAACAAACTCATGATCCCGGTAGTTCTGAAATTGTGTTCCATTATATACATATATTCTCAAACTTGTGTCCCTGGGCCACACCTCTAATGTTCCGCAACTTTGTTTCATTTCAGATCTTGAAATTTCTAGATGAAGCTCAGATGTCATTTACTTGAAATCTTGAAATGCTTAGTGTTTGTATTATTGATTTTTTTAAAAAGAGAGGTGTGTGTGTGTGTGTGTTTGAGAGAGAGAGAGAGAGAGAGAGAGAGAGAGAGAGAGAGAGAGAGAGAGAGAGAGAGAGAGAGAGAGAGAGAGAGAGTGAGGAGAGAGAGACAGATACATACATTAGAGATTGCAAGTGTAAATTTACACCAAAAAACTTGCGAAAAAAAAATGTGAAAACGTGTAAGACATACCACATCGACAACGCCTGGATGGCATTTCTGCCAGCTGGTACCACCTCTCCTCCTGAAAGTCGTAACATTCTACACTACGGATAGCTTTGGGGGCCTGCCCGCCAATCACAAGTAACACCTGCCAAATAATTCAGTTGATCAGTTCTACTCATGGAACATCTGAACAAGAGTTATGAGTGTGAAAAAGACACAAGGTTTGTAATAAAACTGCCCAAGCATAGAGACCATATTCTTGAAGACCCAAACAGACCAGCTTCCGTTGAGAGTATCTGGTCGTGTCTGAAGATTTACTGACTGATACAGTAAAGTTAACCAGTAAAGTATCATTTCACTTGCCTTTAGGCCTATAGGGGATATGGTGCTTGCCCATATTTGTAGAGACCAATCAGCACTGGAGTGGGTGGTGTGGTCAGTGTCCCGCCAGCTGCCTTTACCTCCCTGGATATTTCCTGGTACATTTAAGGCTGGGCCAACCAGGGAGCCCAGGTCCATTTTAAAATTCTGCCTCGGTGGGGGTTCTCCGTGGTGAAGTTTTTACACCACTTGCCCCATGCTCCAAAGGTTGTGGGTTCAAATCCAATCTACATTATTTGGTTCACTTTGCAATTTTCTCGCTGTGCAATTTTCTCGGAGACTCCTGGGTGTCATCACTGAAACTATGGAGTTCATGCTCTGTATGATGGTTTCAGCAGGTCTTCCTGCAGAAATAGGCCAAATAAGATTAAAATCCGGTGCAATGAAGTCGATCCTTTCATCTTTAAACCCTCCTTAACCTGCCTGGATGGGGAAGCACATGACCAAGTATGCCATACAACAATGTAAAATATTTACCCGTTTACGTTATTCACACTCAGTTGCTTAAACGTCTACATTTAGCACAAAACATTATTTTACAACTAAAATATTAACTGCTAATTACTCAATTTTCCTCCCATCAATGGAGATATTGAAGTATGCACATTATGAAATATCACACAGCACCTGTATTTAATCATATGAAAATACTTTTTTTTTTTAATGTAACTAATTTTATTTCAAAACAATGTATTCTTCATAGTGAATTTAAACACAGACAATGCACATCATATTTCAGCCTAAGTATCATTAATTTTTTTCACATAACATGATTTGTAACTCTGCAGCATGCACCTGACAAGATGCAAAATATGTCAAGACAAGACATCATGCAATATTTTATTTATGGTGTCAGTGTTTAATATTATTTCATAATTTATGAATCTTAAATTTTTTGTACTTCATTTTATTTTATTGCTGCTGCAAACATAAATATATTTCAATAATAACTAACTGAGATTGTTTAATTTTATCACCCGAGTTTTCTTTCCTAACGATTTTCTTTTATGTTTTTTTTTCAATTTCACTACACATTTAAAAAAAAAAACAGATTTCTTCACTAAACATGTACAAACTTCATTAGTCAATATTCAGTAACTGTAAACAAAATGCAATCAACTCACCAGAAGATTGTACTAAACAGGATTAACAAGATTATACCAAAACATTTGTTTTAAACATACAGGACAAAGCAATATTTTGAAGATACCACTGTACTTTCTATCTAACAATTCAAGATCATAAAAGAGTTAATGCCTACCTTAGGTAAACCAATTGGATTTCTAGGCTGCGTACGTGGAGTTTTATACAAGGGCTTTTGATCTGTCTTCAGTAAGTGGTATTTCATAGCCTCTATTAAGTAATCTTTGCACCTGAAACAGATCAGATTAAACTTACCTGCAGTCATTCGTAACATTAAATTGGTCTTGAAATTATTTTAAGTTAGTCAGTTGAAGCCACAGTAGCGCAATGGTTAGCCCACTTGCATGCTAGCCTGGTAGTCATGTGTCCAAATCCCCATTGAGACAAATTGTTTACAGTAACACAATGGTTAGTCCACTTGCATGCTAGTCTGGTAGTCGTGTGTCCAAATCCCCATTGAGACAGATTGTTTACAACTGACCCAGGCTTCCAGGCTAAAATGGGTACTAAAACTGTAATGAGAAGTACAAGTGGCCAGCATGGTACGGACTATACCACTCACTGAGTGCACTGGTTTACAAAAATATTGGGTTAGCACCATATACCCTATACACATCAAAGCATGTAAAAGTGTCCTGTACTTAACTTTTTTTTTTTAAATTTGAACTGATGACTGGTATGACATTTCTGAACATTCCACTACTCCATTCCAGACTTTGAAAAATCTATTCATAATCTTATTCTTGAGAAGACAATGTGACAGTTCTCCTTTACCTTCCACATTCCCATGGCCATGTGTAATTAGTGGTTCTGCATATGCCAGCAATTTTCACTTATCAGGACAAGACAAAGTCTTGTTCTGCTCGGGAGCAGAGATGTCCATATATTTTGCAGGATACTTGATGCCTTGAATTGAATTTGCTAAACTCTTCGGCGCTGTCCATCCCCTACAACTAGGAGGTGGAGGCTTCATCGAGCTGAGATTATGGTGGCATTTTTCATGCTCTCCACTGTAGTGGAAGGTCTTGAAGCAAGACACATATGTGCTGCAAATGTTTGTCCACAGTGGATGCATGTGAAAACATCGTCATTTCCACCATCATGCACCATCTTACGTCTCTCACGCTCTGTGTGCTTTATCTGCAATCATTTTCTCCTTTGTCTTTATTCCATTTCTGATAGTTGCCCTCCATGCAACACGTTCAGCGGCGACTTGCTCCCAATGTGCATTATCAATGCCTGTATCAATCATGTCCCACTTACACACATCTTTGTATCATAGTAGAGGCCGACCCTGAGATCTCTTACCCATCTGTAATTCACCAAATAAGATCTCCTTTGGTATTCTACCATCATCCAACCTAACATGTCCTATCCATCTAAGTCTACGAAGACTGACCATGGAACACACCGTCACACAACCTGATCTTTCCAATACTTCAGTATTTGTGATTTTGTCCTGCCACTTAATACCAAGTATTCTTTGAGGACACCGCATATGAAAGCTGTTTAAACGTTTCTCTTGGTGTAAGTAAGTTGTCCAGATTTCACTGCCATAAAGAAGAGTACTAAGGACACAAGCTTGGTAGAGGACTTTTGCTTTTGGCAGTAAGCTTCCTGTTCTCCCAGCCTCTGTTTGCTAACATGTTCATTGTTATTGCTGCCTTACCAATCCTGATGTTGATTTCCTGGTCTAGAAATAATATGCTATTTACCTCTGATCTTGATATGTAAAATGGTCTACTATCTCCGTCTACTATCTCCAGGTCAGCGTCGTCAATAAAGATTGATGGTACCCCATGTGCACCTTGTGACATAATCTGTGTCTTCTTTTTGTTAATTGTTAAACCAAATTCAGAACAAGCATTGAAGAATGCAGATAGTAGATGTTGTTTAGTTTAGTTGATGGATCAACATCACGGCACACGGGTGTAACCCAAAAGTGCTCTGTTCTCCTCCTAACTCAAACCTGAGTTTGGAGAAACTCAGCTCATTGCACGAACTCCATAGCACCGGTGAGGATCCTGAAATACTTTGGGTAGATTTTTAACTTGAAATTATGCCTGGACAGTGCCGTTAGGCTACTCTTTTTCGATTTCCAACTGCCAAGGGATTTTTTTTACGTGCGCAAGAATACACATGGGCGTCCAATCTCACTACCCAGAGACCAGGGGAAATTTTATTACTAGAAGTCCATGCGGAAAAAATCCCGGTCCTCACCGGGGCTTGAACCCGGGACCTCCAGCACTCGAGGCGGACACCATACCTCGAGATCACGCAGCCCCTGTGTACATAGTACTAGGTTGCATCGCGACGTGGTTAAGCCACTTGCCTCGCAATCCAAAGATCATGGTTTTATTTCTGGACACCATCATTTGGTTCATGGGTGCATTTTTTTGTTTTCAGATTTCTGGGGGTTGTCACTGGGGTCAGTGCTCAATGCTGTGCTTTTGGCAGGCAGCTCTGTGGAAAGAGGCCGAGGTGTATGGGATAAAAGCTGGTGCAATGAAGCCAAGCCTTCTGCCTCTGTAGACACACTCAAATGAAAATATTTAACACAAAAATGAAAGTAATGTTCAAAACTGTGCACATTCTGCAAATAGTTGTAGTATAGTAGTAGTAGTAGTAAAAGCTGTAGCAGTAGTAGTAATAGTAGCTGTAGTAAACAGTAATAATATTACAGTAAACAGTAGCAGTTAGTACTAATAGTTTTTGTTACAAATAGTTAAAGTAGTAGTTACAAGTAGCAGCAGTAGTTAACTAGCAGTAGAGTTGTAATTGTAGTTAGTAGGAGTAGCAGTGGTGTAACAATAATAGCAGTAGTTGTAATAGTAGCTGCAGTAGCAACAGAAGTAGTAGCAGCTACTAGTAGTTTTTTTTTTTTTTCCGCGTTTCCATCCTGTTTCAGGATACTGCGGTCAACACCAGCATCTTTCAGCTGTATATTGATTCCTAGGCTAGATTACGCTCATCAGCATGCCACGACTTTCTGAGCGACCGGCTCAATACTCTCATAAGTCACTTTTGCGAGAGAGTATTCGGGGTTAGCGGAGAAAGCTGCTAACCCCTCGGCCATGGAGCCAGCAGCTACTAGTAGTAAATGTAGTAATTGCAGTAGTAGTCACATGTAGTAATACCAGCAGCATAGTAGTAGTAATTGTAGTATAGTAGTAGTAATTGCAGTAGTAGTAGCAGAATGGTAGTTTTAGCAGTAGAAATGGTAATAATAATAGTGGGCAGTAACAACTAGCAGTAATAGAAGCAGTAATTAGTGGTAGTAGTAATAAAGTAATAAACTCAATGACCTCATCTCACATACCGGGTATATTGAGCTAACCAGATAATCATGTAGAACCCCATTTGGACAATTAATCCAAGCCATAACCAGCTCCGTGGCCGAGGGGTTAGCAGCTTTCTCCGCTAACCCCGAATACTCTCGTCACGTGACGCGACGAGAATTAGCAGTGGTTCGAATCGCAAAAGTGACTTATGAGAGTATGGAGCCGGTCGCTCAGAAAGTCGTGGCGTGCTGATGAGCGTAATCTAGCCTAGGAATCAACATACAGCTGAAAGATGCTGGTGTTGACCGCAATATCCTGAAACAGGATGGAAACGCGGAAAAAAAAAATTAAAAAAAAATAACCCCATATGGACAACAATCACCTTCGGATTAATAAAACCTTGGGCAGCTGCTTTGGTGGCTGACTAGTACAAGACTATCAATATCAGCCTGTGATGGACCCCACTATAACTTCTCCTTGAGGTTGAACGGGTATGGGTAATGGTGAAAAAAAAAAAAAGCACATAATGGGTGATGTCAATATCACACCGACTGCCTTTACTTTCCACAACACTTCTTAGCACCAATTTTAAATCCAGTAGGCAGGTAAATGTGCTAGCCACTTCATCTCCAGCCAGAGCTAGTGCAATTTAAACAAAATCTAAGGGAAACAATCTCTGCAGTCTACATGAGTTACATACCTGTAAAAATCAAGGGGACATAATATTCATTCATTGTTGGTATGGGAAACAACTCATCCTCATATTTCGAAAGAAGTATTTATACCCATTATTTATTAAATGCGTGAAGATTGGGAGACTAATCATTCAAAACTACCAAAATAAGATGTAACTCGTAAAAAAGAAAAGAGTGGATTTCTTCATAGTGAATAAAGCATATTTTCTTTTACAAGACATACAATGTATTAACACAACAGGCTACTTGCACATTATTTACTCATGCCTCCAGTTTGACACCTGACACTCTGGTTTCTCTTCACAATGTATACATCTTTCTATCCAAAATTTCTTTTCCTTAAACCATGGCTTTCTTCTCCACTGTCCTCCTCTCGAGTACACAAGCCTGAATTACTGACGGTCTGTTCTCCATCTTGTTTAGTATCCTCATGCCTGTGCTTTTCCTCATCTGACTCAATGTAGCGGAGACTGACGTCCAAAATTTCCTTCGTGTGCTTTAACAGAAGTGAGGGCTCCACCTGACTGTCCACATTGTTCTCATTCAAGTTAGTATGATCCTCAGATCACTCCTCTCCGACATGGCTTTCTTCTCCACTGACCTCCTCTCGAGTACACAAGCCTGAATTACTGACGGTCTGTTCTCCATCTTGTTTAGTATCCTCATGCCTGTGATGGCTTCTACTTCTACCACACAAGTGCCCAAACAGAAGAAGAAGAAATCGCCAGGACAAAAGAACATGCACAAACATATTACAGACGACACTAACGGCAAAGATGACAGTGACACCATTATTGGGGATCTCATGACTCCTGAAATTTTGGACGTTAGTCTCCGCTACATTGAGTCAGATGAGGAAAAGCACAGGCATGAGGATACTAAACAAGATGGAGAACAGACCGTCAGTAATTCAGGCTTGTGTACTCGAGAGGAGGTCAGTGGAGAAGAAAGCCATGTCGGAGAGGACAGATCTGAGGATCATACTAACTTGAATGAGAACGATGTGGACAGTCAGGTGGAGCCCTCACTTCTGTTAAAGCACACGAAGGAAATTTTGGACGTCAGTCTCCGCTACATTGTCAGATGAGGAAAAGCACAGGCATGAGGATACTAAACAAGATGGAGAACAGACCGTCAGTAATTCAGGCTTGTGTACTCGAGAGGAGGACAGTGGAGAAGAAAGCCATGGTTTAAGGAAAAGAAAAGCGGTTGACAACACAAGAACTGGTTTACAAGTTTCATCACCAAAGAAAATCAAACCACAACCAGAGGAAGAAACAGATGCAAACCGATGCACACCGCCACCCTGTGGTATTTTACCCCCTCCACGAGGATGTAGGCCACCACAACAGGACTTCAAACAGGATCCATCACAAGAAGAGAGACGCAGACCAATACATTATAAACGTTAACAAAAACACAGTGAGGAGAGAAGATTATCATTTGTCTTTTCTTATTAAGTGAAGCGCAATAAAATTGCGATTTATTAGTTTTAAAGTTTAATTAAAATTTAACTTTTCCCCTTTCAAAAAAAAAAAAAAAAAAAAAAATTGAAAGGTTTTGATAAGCTTTTCTTAGCTACTACATTTCCTGATAACGAACCTGGCGATGATTCTTAGGGGATATTCGGCGGCATGTTCTTGTTCCGGGATATTAAGGATATATAGAATACTTGTTATGTTAAATTCCCCGATTATTTCAAGATCGCGTTAAAAAATAGGACCAATTACTTTATAAAGGTTCTCCATTCCTTGTTTACACTTTGCACATGTCGTGTTTCTAAAATTCGCTTCCGACACAGAAATACAGAGTGACATTTTCAGACGTAAGTAGACCCACAAATAACATTTTATGTAGATGTCTGTGTTTGTTCTTAGATGTATAATTAAATCAACCATTCATTTTTATATAAAGTGTGTTATTTTGGACTATTAAAGTCGGAGGGCAAGTGTCAAACTAAAATGATGAAGATGGCATGCTATGATCAACAATGATGTGGTATTTCAATGGCGGGAAATAGCCGCTTTCTTGTCATACTCCAGCAATCACTATTTAATATTCTTATGGAACATTCACAGCGATGTTAAAGCCAATGAATGAAGTTTTGCATTGTACATCCATTTTAGTAATTTTGTTTAATTTTCCATCACGCTAAACGGTCGGGATCGTTTATTTTTGGGTAACTTTTCATCACAACTTAACTCATATTTAAGCACGCTGGTAGGCCGTAGACAGGGCAAGCAGACAGTCAACATACTGTGGTATGTGCATATATCTGTGACGTGCTGGTATGGGAGCTGGTCGTTCAGAAAGCAATGGCAAACTACTGAACGTAACACTTGCCTAGTACATCAACAGCAGCTGAAAAATTCTGGTGTTGACTGCAACGTCCCGTAATGGATACGCAACTATATATATATATATATATATATATATATATATATATATATATATATATATATACTAGCTGCCCGGCCCGGCTTCGCCCAGGCTCTGGCGGGGATCTATCTATCTATCTATGTATCTATTTATCTATCTATCTATCCATCTATCTATGTATCTATCTATGTATCTATCTATGTATCTATCTATCTATCTATCTGTCTGTCTGTCTGTCTGCTTGTGTGTCTGTCTGTCTGACCCGGCCCGGCTTCCCCCAGCTCCTGGTGGGGAGCATCTCATTTAATTCATATAAGTAGTCATATAAGCTCCCGTTCCCGACTATCTATCTGTCTGTCTGTCTGTTTGTCTGTCTGTCTGACCCGGCCCGGCTTCGCCCAGACCCTGATGGGGAGCAAATCATTTAATTCATATAAGTAGTCATATAAGCTCCCGTTCCCAACTATCTGTCTGTGTCTGTCTGTCTGACCCGGCCCGACTTCGCCCAGGCCCTGAGGGGAACATCTCATTTAATTCATATAAGTAGTCATATAAGCTCCCGTTCCCGATCGATCTATCTAATCTATCTATCTATCTATCTATCTATCTATCTATCTATCTATCTATCTATCTATCTATCTATCTATCTATCTATCTATCTATCTATCTATCTGTCTGTCTGTCTGTCTGTCTGTCTGTCTGTCTGTCTGTCTGTCTGTCTGTCTGTCTGTCTGTCGTGTCTGTCTGTCGTATCTGTCGTGTCTGTCTGTCTGTCTATGTATGTATGTTCGGCCCGAACATAACAACAAAATATAGATAGAATAGAAGAATAGATAGAAAATATGATTGGAAGAGATCTATCTAAAGTAAACTTGGCTCCCGTTCCCGACTATCTGTCTGTCAGTCGTCTATCTGTCTGTCTGACCTGTCTGTCTGACCCGGCTGCACCCAGTCCCTGGTGAAGAGCATCTCATTTAATTCATCGTCAATCAACTCATTTAATCTATAGCCAGGGGACGTAACTTAAGATATAACAATGGTACTAAAAGTTATATCCCTTTTTGTCATATATTTTTATGTTTTCTTATGTTCAGTCATGTAATTACAAAATTAAATTTTAGGAAGGTAATAGCTGATAGCTGATAGATAAAACTATCACAGTTGGTTGCACAGGAATGAAAGGAAAACGTGTAGAAAATTTCATCTCAATCGGTAGGACTGTTCGCGAACGAATAAAGGACGGACATACATACATACATACATACATACATACACACATCGATTTTTATATATATATATATATATATATATATGTATATATATATATATATATATATATATATATATATATATATATATATATATATATATATATATATATGTATTTTTTTTTTTGGCTTATCCCTTACGTGACGTTGCAGTCAACACCTGCATTTTTCAGCTGCTGTTGATGTACTAGGCAAGTGTTATGTTCAGTAGTCTGCCATTGCTTTCTGAACGACCGGCTCCCATACCAGCACGTTATAACAACGCGACACAGTCTGCTCCACAAATCAGTCGCAGCTGAGCTTCGAACGCCTGGTACCCGGCTTACGAACCGCGTTCGCAAGCCTTTGGCCACGGAGGTCTCCATATATATATATATATATATATATATATATATACATATATATATACATATACATCACAAATACTGAAGTATTGGAAAGATCAGGTTGTGTGACAGTTTATTCCATGCTCAGTCTTCTTAGACTTAGATGGATAGGACATCTTAGGAGGATGGATGATGGTAGAATACCAAAGGATATCTTTTTTGGTGAATTACAGATGGGTAAGAGATCTCAGGGTCGGCCTCTACTACGATACAAAGATGTGTGTAAGCGGGACATGATTGATACGGGCATTGATAATGCACATTGGGAGCAAGTCGCCGCTGAACGTGTTGCATGGAGGGCAAATATCAGAAATGGAATAAAGTCAAAGGAGAAAATTATTGCAGAAAAGTCACACACCAAGCGTTTGAGACGTAAGATGGTGCATGATGGTGGAAATGACCACGTGTTCAGATGCACCCACTGTGAACGGACATTTACAGTGCAAATTGGCCTTATCAGTCACACTCGCTACCGCCATAGTTAAAAGTTATTATGCCTTTTTAAAGCACAAACTATCGTCTGTCAAGACGGCAAGGTGCCAATGTAATGTATGTAATATACATATACATATATTGATATCCATGGGACAAGGAAACAGAACAGATGGTGTCACTATTTTATTAATATCACATGATTTGAATCAGTGAAAGATTTAATACTGTTAGTTAATTGCATATCCTTTACAGGATGTCACAGTCAACACCAGCATATTTTGCTGTTGTGATCTCTTGGCAAGTTTATATTCAATAGTTTGTCATTGCTTTCTGAATGACTGGCCCCCCATACCATAAAAAAAAAAAAAACCAATGCAAGGCAGTCTGCTGCCAAATCGTCCACAGCTGTATTTTGAACGCGGGTATGCGAGGTTACGAACTGCATCCATTACCTCTTTGCCAATGAGCTGGCTTTAATAATGTAGTTGATTAATAACAATTACTCAATTAATATAACTCAGAATAATAATTTTGTATATGCAGAATATCATTCAAACTACTGAGCGTAATCTTGCCAAAAGATCAACAGACAGCTGAAAGATGCTGCTGTTGACAGCTAAGTCCTGTAAAAGGATGCGCAAAAAAAAAAAAAAAAGACTATCATTCTCCGTGGCGAAGGGGTTACAGACACGATTCGTAATCCTGTATACCCAGGTTCAAAACACAGCGGTGCTGGTTTTTTTTTTTTTTTTGAAAAATGTATTGGTGCCAGTCATTCAGAAAGCAATGGCAAACTACTGGATTTGCCTAGAAGTCATGAACAGCCAAAAATGCTGGGGTTGACTGCTACATCCAGTGAAGGACATGCAACTAAAAAAATATGCAGACTAAATACTCATGGTTTTTGTATTTATTTTTTCTAAAGTGCATGATTTGGTATTTTATAAAAGTTGAAAGTCACCATAAATCTTAATGCTTATTGCATTATTCATAATTTTTATTATTACATGATATGCGTGGTGCACTAATTTTGCATTTGCAAATATGTGCCATATTATTAAAATGGCTTAGGAGGAAGGAGGAGGAGGAAGAAGGAGTAGGCGAAGGAGTGGAGGAAGAGGCAGGAGGAAGAGGGAGTTTAAGGTTCTCATTTGAATTTTGCATTCTAACGGTGGCTCTCAAAATAACAACCTGAGTTATCTCCCTTAGTGAGGGAAAAAACCAAGAGCAGTTATCTGCCCTTAGCTTATGTGTTTTGTGGTCACACTTTTTGAAATGGGATCTCAATATGCCAATGTTAAATATTAAACTGACATACAAAAATTAATATCTCAGCTTAAAATTCACTTACAGACTTGAATAAGGTATCATTGGATTTGTTTTTTCAAGAGGTATCCAACTATGCAGCTTATATAATTAAAAAACAATTTAGAAAATGTTACTAAAGTACCTAGCTTTTCTTCTATTTTTTTGCCCATGTAGGGTCGTATTAATAAACAACATTTTTAGAAACAATATATCCCGTGTATTTATATAATTAGTTTCACTAATGGCTCAGTGGGAGCCACGGTTTTTTAAACATAAAAAAAAAAATAAAATTAGGCAAGAATCAATACCAAGCTGGTTGGATTCAGGGTGACCAGATTGGCTTTTTAAAACAGGTTTGGCATCAGAAAATCAGTTTGGCCTTTTGAAATTTGTAATGGCACTTGCCTCTTTTTGAATTTTTCAAGTTAATTGTTGTCTTGTTTTACTATTTTTTAGCTAAAACAAATGCAAAACGATAAGCTTAGCGCATGGTTTTCGTACTGTACTTGTACCTGGTCATGTTCTATGCGCACTGACGCACTGCGCAGCTTACTGTTTAGTTCAGTTTTCAAATTCATTATACCTTCATCGCAATCGCAAGTCGCAAGTATTTCTTATTATTGACTGAGCCTATTATCATGCCAAAGTGAAAATCATCTTATGATACTAATCGGAAATATAATGATCAATGGGAAACGACATTTGTGTGACTCAAGAAATCCACTGACGGTTCTGAACAGGCATATTGCAAATTGTGCCATTGTAATATTGTTCCAAGATTTTCAAATCTCGCAAATCATGCAACAACAGAAAAATACAAGCGAAGCGCGCCATCTTCTTTACAAAAAGCACTTTCAGTGGTGACAATAAGCAAGAAAATTGATGATAAAGTCAAATTAGCAGAGCTACAAATTGCTGTTAGCATGGCCTGCCATAGAGCCATACGCACCATCGATCACTTAGGTGAAATAATGGTAGCCCATGGATGTGGCAGCACTCTTGGTCAGATAAAATTGCACCGAACGAAGTGCATATCACTAATAAAAAATGTTGTTTCACTGTCTTTAAGATCTGATCTAATTCTAGATCTGCAAAACAAGAAGTATGCACTCATCATTGATGAGTCCACTGATGTCTCAACCCAAAAGTATTTGTGCATTTTAGTTAGATACCTCAGCGATAAAAGAAATGAAATTACTACTAGTTTTCTAGGTTTGATTCCAGTTCAGGAGGCAACAGGAGAGAATATATTTAATTTCATTAACCCTTTACAGGGTGGAACGGCCATTTCCGTCCGATACCATAAACGGGCGAAACGTCCCAAACCGCCCGATACTATTATGCATTGTAAAAACGTGATCTCTCGGCTTTCCGATACTTCTGACGGCTACTTTCGCTTTCACCGATAGCTTGACAACGTGGCCGCCATTTGTAAGCACCTACTATGAATTTGAACGGACTTTTATGGACTTTTTATGAAAGTTTTCAGGGTTTTCACACTGAGTTTTCCAAAATGGATTTCGGCGATTCTTCAAGTGATAGCCGAGGTTTTGCTAGGTTCAATTTAAATGACATTAAAGGGCACGAAGTTGACTATTAATCGCAGCTAGATATCAGTGAAAAGCGTTACTTTGCATTAGCAGTCATGAGTTGGACTTTAAACAAAGTGATTATGATTCTGAAAATGTGTTTGTAAATTGCCGTATAGATGACGGAAAAATCACAAACAATATGCTGTATTTCATAAATATTTGTGTTCATATATGGATTACCGACAAAAATCACGTGAGTAACATATTCTGCATGCTTTTCCCTTCATTGTGTTGTTTATTTAACTAAAATCGGTTGACTAACACCTTATTTGTGATGTTTTTACTAACGCAACCCGAAATTTTACCGAAGCTGAAAAAATCTTGCCCGTTCAGGGCTAACAAATTGACAAGCGTCTGCCCTGTAAAGGGTTAACACTGAAATTGGAAAATGTAATCAATCATTAAAAAATTGCATTGGTTTTGCATCTGATGGTGCTTCCAGTATGGTTGGATGCAACAATTCAGTTTGGTCCAGAATGACAGATGTATCTCCTTCATGTGTTCAGTATAAGTGTGTTTGCCATTCATTAGCATTGTGCATCAAATATGCAGTGTCAAAACTACCTTCAAACATTGGATATTTGCTGACAGAAATACCAAATTGGTTTAGACATAGCAATCTAAGACGAGAAGCATTTAAAGATTTATTCAAAATTATGAACTCATCGACAGAATTTCAGCAAGCTAGCAATGCACCACTTCCTTTTGAGAAAATTTCTCCTACTCGCTGGCTTGTCCGGGGAAAAGTAATGTTCAACATTCTAATGAATTGGGAAGAACTCAAGGCTTATTTTATTTCTGCTGAATTAGCAAATTATGACACTAAATTTAAGTCACGACTTATAAAGGAAATGCTTCTAGATCAAAGAAACTACCTTTATTTTCCTTTTGCAACCCCTATTGTGCAGGAATTCGAAAGGTTAAATAGCATTTTTCAGAAAAGTAAGGCAGATCCTCACGAATTACATGAAGAACTATTTTTGCATTATAAGAGTCTTAATAGTAGGATTTATGATACCAATAATAAGAAAAAAGATTTTTCTAATGATTTTGGCATCAAATTCCTGTCAGAGTGTGATAACTACATTCAGAAAAGTTCTGATACAAAAATTAATTGCCAACAAGAGGTCTAAGATCTCAAAGAAAGATGCTTATCAATGCTAGAAGAAGCACTTGATCAAGTTAGAAAGCGGCTTCCTTCAGCAAGAAAAATATTTAAAGATCTAACCAATTTTAGCCCTGGAATAATCTTAAACCAGGCTTCTGGACCACTATTTTCGAAATTGCGCTTTTTGAATTTGGCTGAAGAAAACCACCACACTATTATTGAAGAACAATACAGAAAATTTCCTTTTATAGATTGGAAGGAAGAAGAATTTAAAGAAAATGGACTGCCTAAAGATGCAGAGCAGTTCTGGCAAGGAGTCATGAAACATCCCCAATTTAAAGAGCTTGTTTCTTTTGCTCTTACTTGCTTAATAACACCTAGCCACTTTAGTAACATTTTCTAAATTGCTTTTTAATTATATAAGCTGCATATTTGGTTACCTCTTGAAAAAACAAATCCAACGATACCTTATTCAAGTCTGTACATCAATTATAAGCTGAGATATTAAATGTTTGTGTGTCAGTTTATTATATAACAAAGGCAAAGAGAAAAGGGGTCAAAATCCCCTTTGGAAAGTGTGACCAAAACCAGGGGTGGCCAACCTTTTCAGCAGGCGGGCCAAATTTCAGAAATAATATTTCCTGCCGGGCTACTCACCTAATTAAAAAAAAAAAAAAATTAAATTAAGCAAGCAAGCGTGCTACAGCCTCGACCACATCGTCGCTTCCCACTCCGCGGGCCATAACATGACTCCTGGCGGCCCGCGGGCCTCGTGTTGGCTACCCCTGACCAAAACTATTAAGCTAAGGGCAGATAACTGCTCTTGGTTTTTTTCTTGCTAAGGGGGATAACTCGTGTTGTTATTGTGAGGGCTACTGTTAGAACGCGAAATTCAAATTAAAACCTTAAACTCCCTCTTCCTCCACTCCAACCCCTCCTCCGCCTACTCCTTCTCATTCTTCCTCCTCCTCCTTCCTCCTAAAGCCATTTTAATAATATGGCACATATTTGCAAATGCAAAATTAGTGCACCACGACTATCATGTAATAATAAAAATTGTGAATAATGTAATAAGCCTTAATTAAGATTTATGGTGACTTTCAACTTTTATAAAATGCCAAATCATGCACTTAAGAAAAAATAAATAACAAAACCATGAGTTATTTAGTCTGCATATTGTTTTAGTTGCATATCCTTCACTGGACGTAGCAGTCAACCGCAGCATTTTTGGCTGTTTATGACGTCTAGGCAAATCTTATGTTCAGTAGTTTGCCATTGCTTTCTGAATGACTGGCACCAATACCTTTTTCAAAAAAAAAACAACAACCCAGCACCGCTGTGTTTCGAACCCGGGTATACAGGATTACGAATCGTGTCTGTAACCCCTTCGACACGGACAATAGTAGTCTGCATATACAAAAATATTATTCTGAGTTATATTAATTGAGTAATTGTTATTAATCAACTACGTTATTAAAGCCAGCTCATTGGCAAAGAGGTTACGGATGCAGTTTGTAACCCCGCATACCCACGTTCGAAACACAGCTGTGGGCGATTTGGCAGCAGACTGCCTTGCGTTGGTTTTTTATAAAATGGTATGGGGGAGCTGGTCATTCAGAAAGCAATGACAAACTATTGAATGTAAACTTGCCAAGAGATCACAACAGCAAAATATGCTGGTGTTGACTGTGACATCCTGTAAAGGATATGCAACTAACTAACATTATTAAATCTTTCACTGATTCTAATCATAAGATATTAATAAAATAGTGACACCATGTGTTCTGTTTCCTTGTCCCATAAATATCAATATATATAGTTTCTATGGGCTTTATTGATAGTGTATTATGATTTACTTTAGAAGCTGGCTGCTGGGTTTAACATGAGCCCATTTCAATTATTTCTATTAGGTCAGATCTTGCATTAATAAATCATTACACCAATCTATTTGATTTGCTTTGCCACCCCACAAAAATATTACAGTGCCAGTGTCTATAATAAGCAAGCCAACAATTTGTGCATACATATTTTACTACCCATTTACAACTTTTAATTAGGTCAGAGTTAAAGAATAATAATAAAGTGTACATTTTTCTCACTTTTAAGAAGACGATCAACAGTATATGGTGTGTATATATGTGTGAGTGTGTGTGTCTAAATATATATATATATATATATATATATATATATATATATATATATATATATATATATACACACACACACTGATCTCCATGGGCAAAGGCTTGCGAACGCGGTTCGTGAGCCGGGCACCAGGCGTTCGAACTTCAGCTGTGACCGATTTGTGCAGCAGACCGTGTCGCATTGTTTTATAACATGATGGTATGGGAGCCGGTCGTTCAGAAAGCAATGGCAAACTACTGAACATAACACTTGCCTAGTACATCAACAGCAGCTGAAAAATGCTGGTGTTGACTGCAATGTCCCGTAAGGGATACGCAAAAAAAAAAAAAAAAAAAAATAATATATATATACATACATATATATATATATATATATATATATATGTATATATATATATATATATATATATATATATATATATATATGCTGGTCTCCCTGGCGAAGAAGTTAAAGACGCTGTTTGTAATCCCGTATACCCAGGTACAAAACACAGCTGCGTGAGATTCAGAAGCAGATCGCGCTGCGTTGGTTTCTTACGGAAAGGTATGTGAGCCGGTATGCAAAGAAACACACACACACACACACACACAGATATATATATATATATATATATATATATATATATATATATATATATATATATATATATACACACACACACACATATACATACATACATACGTACGTACATAGTATATATGTATACATACGTGTATATATATATATATATATATATATATATATATATATATATATATATATATATATATATATATATATATATATATATATATATATGCTGGTCTCCCTGGTGAAGAAGTTAAAGATGCTGTTCGTCATCCTGTATACTCAGGTACAAAACACAGCTGCGCGAGATTCCGAAGCAGATCGCGTTGCGTTGGTTTCTTATATATATATATATATATATATATATATATATATATATATATATATATATATATATATATGTATATATATGTGTGTGTGTGTGTGTATACATAAAACTAACTATTATATAACACTCACCCCCACAGATATATGATATATAAGCTGTGATGACGGCAGTGTCGATGCAATGTCCGTTGTCTGGTCTGCCGGCGCTCGTAGATCTGAGTTAAGTCGTGATAAAAAGTTATCCAAAAACAATCGACCCCGGCCGCGTAGAATGATAAAAATTTAAACCTAAATACTAGAATGGGTGATGAATGCAAACATGCATTCATTATATCTCGTCGCTCTGAATAATCCATAAGAATATTAAATGATCATCGCTGTATTATGACACGGAAAACCGCTATATTCCCGCCATTGAAATTTCACATGACGGCATCATAGCATGGCATACGATCTTAATAATTTCTGTTTGGGATGACCCCGCCGACTTAAATATTTGAAAATTTCACAGTACGCGTAAGAATGGATGCTCAATTTAATTATTCATACTAAATCAAGTCGCAACATCTATATAAAATGAAATTTACGAGTCAACTTACGTATTAAAAAGACAGTCTCTTTATCCCCGTTAGAAGAACAATTTGAGAAGCCACGATGTATAGATTTGTAGATAATGGAACCAAAAACAGTACTCGGTAGTCGGTTTCTGTTTTAATGCGATCTTGAAATAATCGGGGAATTTAACGTCACGAGTACTCTATATATCCTTAATATCGGGGATACAAGAACAAGAAATCGAATAACGCCATAAATACATCGCCGGTAAAGTACGGTAATGGCAAAATGCAGTAGCTAATAACACCTATTAGCAATGCTGCAGTGGAGAGGATGTTCTCTCTTTTAACATGCATAAAAACCAAAGCAAGGAATAGACTTCAGCTGTCTCTCTTAGAAGCAATTATTAGAATTAGAACGGAACTATTATCTTCAAACAAGTGCTGTAATGAATTTGCTCCTTCATCCACAATGTTGAATGATTTCAAAGCTGGAATTGTATATTCTCAACAATGAAGAGGAATACTTATTTGAAGAAGAGATTTTCATGTGATGTAAGTATATTTTTAATATATCTTTTTTACTGGGTAATATTTGGCTTTTCCAGTTTTTACTTGGCATTTTTGGTTTTATTTTGGCTTTTTTATTTCGTGACTTGGCTTCTTTTGATCACGGCGATCTGGTCACCCTGGTTGGATTGAGAGACAAGAAGAAGAAGGAAGTGGAGGAGAAGGACAAATAATTTCTCTGAAAGTTGATTAGAAATAAATTCATGTCATTAAAAAAAAATTAATTATTTTTTTACTAAAGCAGTGGTGAAGTAGTGGTCAATTGGTCGAGTGACCACTTAAATTGTCAGGGAAAGTATGTGTAGTGAAACGGTAGTGGATAAACTGATCGATGACGTGGTTAAGAGGTGGTCAAGCAGTGGTAAAGTAGTGGTCAATTGGTCGAGTGACCACTTAAATTGTCGGGGGAAGTATGTTTAAAAATAAAAAAAATAATTTATGTTTCTAATTAATAAATAAAATTAAAAAAAAAAATTTTACTAAAGATTTCCGTGGAGAGGAGCAATTCTTAGTCTGTAGTAGATGTAATTCTCCTCTGAGTGGGTCGTAATTGCAGCATCATCCGCAAAAAGCAACTCTTAATTTTAGTACCCTCTTAATTTTGGTCTTGGCCTTCAATCTCTGAGCATTATAGAGGCCGCCATCTGAGCGTGCGTGAATGTATATACCACCATCCTGATCACGAAAGGCATATTTCAGTAGAAGTGAAAAGTATATCCCAAAGAGGGTGGGAGCTAGTACACAACCTTGCTTAACACCACTCTTGATTTCAAACTCTTCTGAAGTTGCACCATCAGACTTGATTATACCCTTTATGCCTGTGTGGAACGATTCCACAATGGACAGAAGAGTTGGTGGGCAGCCAATCTTCTTTAGTGCCTTGAACAGATCCTCACGCCTGACCAAATCAAATGCCTTTGTGAGGTCGATGAAAGCAATAAACAGTGGTTGATTGTGCTCTAGGCATTTGTCTTGCATTTGTCACAATGAGAATATCATATCAATGGTAGACCGGTTCTGTCGGAAGCCGCACTGTGATTCAGGGTAGACTTGATCTCCTAGGACTTGAAGTCTGCGCAGTACAATTCTGGCAAGTACTTTTCCAACAATACACAGAAGTGAGATACCCCTATAGTTGTCGCAGTCGCTCCGATCGCCCTTGTTCTTGTACAGCGTTATGATGTTTGTCCTTCTCGCCAGCATAGCTCTATTAGCTGGTGGATCTGTAGAGTGAGCGAGTCTTGCCCACTCCTGATTACAGAGAGCAGTGATATCACTGCACTCTGGATATACCCACACATGGGACTGCACAGAAGAGTTAAGGAAAGAAGAACATTATACAAAACTAAAAGAAAGACACAAACAATATTCTGTGGTCATATAATGAGAAGAGAGGTACTGGAGAACATGATGACAACTAGACAGATCAGTGGTAGAAGAGACAAGACAGAAAAATTATGCTTGATGGTTTAAGACGATGACATGGAGGAATGACATCAAAAGAATTGATACAGAACAAGAAGGACAAAAATCTGTGAAAAGACATGAAAGCTTACTTCATTATGCAATGCTGATATCTCTGCTTATTTTAAGCATATAAGTGTGCAAGTGTCATTTTTGCAAGCATATCTGTTGCCTCACAAGTCAAGAAGAATGTACACAATTATCTTCAAATTCACCTTCTTATATCCCACAAGCCCATCAGAGGGTCACTAGATAATTTCCTCTTCTTCTTTTGTTCACTTGATATTTGTCTTTATCTGCACTGTTGTCTCTGCTATAAACTTCACTGTCTTTTATTAGTTTGGTTGGATGATAATCAATTAGTAGTCAGGTCTTGCCGGTCTCCGTGGCCTAACGGCTTGCGAACACGATTCGTAAGCCACTTACCACGCGTTCAAAACATGGCGGCAACCGATTTGGCAGCAGACAGTGTCGCGCTGGGGTTTTAACATTTTAATATGGGAGCCGGTCGTTCAGAAAGCAATGGCAAACTACTGAACATAATAACTTGCCAAGACATCAACAACAGCAGTAAAATGCTGGTGTTGATAGCGATGTCCTGTAAATAGGATATGCAAAAAAAAAATAAAATAAAGTCAGGTCTTTGTCAGATATCACTGAGCTACAGTATGACAGTAGATGGCACTACCTACTTTCTGTTAGCGCTGAATATCGGGTGATGCTCATCGAACCTGACACCCCACATTGTGCCAATGGCTTCAGGCAGAGGAGTGAAATTGGCAGAGTTCAAGCCTTACCCTAGTGGGAGGAAAAGCAACCTAAAGACTAAATGTCATGGCAGGGCAGACCAGGCCCTAAGCCTTGGTTGGCAACTGGTCTAGGATGAAAGCTCCAACAGGCGGGCAGCTTGTCTTGTTCCAGACATACTGGTGTTACTTTTCCTCTGGATTAAACAAAGCAGGCCGAGAGAGTGATCATGCTGCATGGGCAACACACAGTCTTTAAAATCAGCCCATGTTTTGTGTTATGGAGAGGTATAACTCTGTTGCACAAACTATTGTCTATCAAGACGGCGAGGTGCAAGTCAAGATAATAATTCATTAAATATATCTTCACTGCTGGTCTCAAAACTTAAATTGTTGATCTTCTCTTAAATGCATAGACTTAAAGGTTAAATCCCAAAATACTTCACTCACATTTTCTCATTGTACAATATGAACAGCATGTTGATGGCGGGAGGAAAAAACTACATTAATTTCATAAAAATAAGCTTATGAGTGATCACAAAGCTACAGTTATAATGGTGTCATATTTTCATAAATTAGCTTCAAGCCAATTTTTTAAATGACTAACTTGGCAAAATGCAGTAGAACAATGGCAAAGACATCATGAAAACAACATGGTATGACACAGACTAAAGTCGTACGCTTCTCGCAAAAATGGCGCCCACTGCCTGACTTAATGAACACATGGGCAAATATACAACAAAGTGCATAGAAACAAAAACACCTCTTCTTCATTCCTCTTCGAGTGGAGTGCATCAACACCAGTTATGTGCCTCAAAGATCAGTGTGCCTGGCTTTAGCATGCATCTATGAAAGGTTTCCTTCCTCCAGACAGATTAGATTCACTCAAGGTAACGGCCTCTATCTACCCACGGGTAGGTTTTCTTTCCTAATAATTTTACCAAAGTTGCAGCCTTATAACCTACTATTTGTGACTTCCAACTGATTTTTACAAGCATAACATGCACACAGAACCTCTTGTTTTTAACTCTTATCAGAAATGGCTAACCATCTTATCTCAATACCCAATAGACCAGGGGGCTTGTGATATCAGATGATAATGGTTCTTGGACAAACTGCCAGCCCTATGCTGAGATCGAACCCTGCACCTACAGAGCCTGAGTTGAATACAATAACCAAACAGCCACAGCTCCGGAAATGCATCGACATCTAAAACTGTCTATTCTAAGTGATCATACAAACCTGGAGTTTGCCTTCACAAGAGGTTCTTCCTCCACTCTCTGTACAATATAGTCTTGATTCATTAGAGGCAGGCGGACATTTTCTAGCAACTGTTCTATACAATCTTGTCTGGATGGTAAATTATGGTGTAACCAGGACATCACAGCTTCATAAACCTGCCAAAAAAATTAGTTAATTTTTTTCATCAGGCTGCCAATAGGGTTGGTCATTCTTTGTACAGAAAGCTGTCAATAGAGTTGGTCATTCTTTGCACAGAAAGATGTCAATATGGTTGGTTGTTCTTTGTACACAAAGCTGTCAATAAAATTAATCACTGTTTATACACAAAGCTTTAGATAAATTTAATCACTGTTTGTACACTTGACTTAATTGGATATACTTCCCAGGTCAGAAGGAGTGCAAGATCAGGCAGATTTATTAATGACCAGAGCACCATAAGTTGGGGAAACACAATGGAAAAGACAAACATTCTAAAGAACATGTATGAATGAATACCAATAGAAGATACAATGACAGATGAAACAGCATATGTAAGGTTGCATGAATTTGGATTTAAAGGCGGGTCTGGCAAGGAAGGATGTATGAGAGGAAGAATATGACGTTTACAACTGGCGTGCTACTGGAATGATGAGTATCTACATCTCATGACATATGCTGTGAGAGGAAAATTTATTGGTTTGCTGAGTGGAGCATTTATGGGTTTATCCAGTGGGGCATTAATGGGTTTGCCCAGTGGAGCATTTATGGGTTTGTCCAGTGGAGCATTTATGGGTTTGCCCAAAGGAGCATCTATAGGTTTGCCCAGTGGAGCATTTATGGGTTTATCCAGTGGGGCATTAATGGGTTTGCCCAGTGGAGCATCTATGGGTTTGTCCAGTGGAGCATTTATGGGTTTGCCCAAAGGAGCATCTATAGGTTTGCCCAGTGGAGCATCTATGGGTTTACCAGTGGAGCATCTATGGGTTTGCCCAGTGGAGCATCTATGGGTTTGCCCAGTGGAGCATCTATGGGTTTGCCCAGTGGAGTATCCATAGGTTTGCCCAGTGGAGCATCTATGGGATTCTCCAGCGGAGCGGCTATCGGTTCGTCCAGTGTGCTACGATGTCAATCATTGCATCAATCAATCAATGTATATAAACTTGTCAATAAAATAAGCTATTGTGCAAGATATAGACCATATAAATACATTAAGTGAAAAAGAACACTAACCTGTAATTAACTGTGATTAAAGATAGTTATTCCTTGTACAATTAATAATTATCTGTGCATAGACTTGCTAACAGTTATTATTCTTTTTTATTTACAAAGAATTTGTAAATAAATCAATCATTTATAAATAAACCATTCATGTATAAATAAACTATGTAATGTAATTAACCTAATAAAACACGTTGTCATTGTTTGCAAATAAACCTGTGAATAGTTTATTCATTCTTAGCACATAAATGACCAATGATGCGAGCCTTTGTAGATTCATTCTTTGAACACAAAACAGCTAATGAAGGCAGTCATTCTTTGTACACAAACAGCCAATGAAGGTAGTCATTCTTTGTACATTAACACACTAGTAAGATGAATTGCTAAACATTGGTGCCAAAGTGTCCGACATGTGCAAACAAGAGAACATTACTTTGGCCTATACCAAATGCATCTGAGGTAAAACTCTATGGAGATATCCACAAGCTCAAGTTAATTCCAAGACCTGTAGACATAATAATGATTGGTTGCATTTTGTAGCTAAGTTTTCTAGAAGATGAGGTAGCCAACCTCATACCAACTCACATTATTCACCTCTTATGATATGTATGGTATGTTACAGTGCTACTATTTTTTGCGTCTCTTTGGGCCCAATAATACACACACACACTAACATGTTAAGTGGTTGAATTCTGTTCAGCTGCACGTTAAAAAATATGTGTTGTGTTCAAAGTTATAAAATACTGCTTGAGTCATTCTATACCTGATGGCTAATGTTATTGTTTTATGTCCTGACTGACTGTTTACAGACCTTTCTCCTGGTGCTTCCAATGGTCTATCTACTGAAGTTATAAAATGCTGCTTGAGTCATTCTATACCAGATGGCTAATGTTATTGTTTTATGTTCTGACTGGCTGTTTGTTTACAGATCTTTCTCCTGGTGTTTCCAGTGGTCCATCTGTTGAAACAAGTTTTTTTTAAATATATTGCAGTTATTAACTCTTTCATAATTTTGGAGCCTTTGCTGTACATCATCATGTGCCGTGCAGATAAGATGGTGGTCATGGCTCGCCATCTCACAGAATCATCAGAATCTTGGATAAAATCTGTGCTCTTGTCCCAATTAGGTCATGCGACCAAGCCATCCAGGTATTCATATCACTGCCTTTCTTATGCCCTTTCTCCCATCAAATTTGCTAGTTGTCGTAGAGTTTTCCAGTTTATTTCTCCCATCAATTTTGCTAGTTGTCACATATATTTCCAGTTTATTTCTCTCATCAATTTTGCAAGTTGTCAGTTTTCCAGTTTATTTCTTCCATCAATTTTGCCAGTTGTCACAGAGTTTTCCAGTTTATTTCTCCCATCAATTTTGCCAGTTGTCACAGAGTTTTCCAGTTTATTTCTCCCATCAATTTTGCTAGTTGTCACAGAATTTTCCAGTTTATTTCTCACATCAATTTTGCCAGTTGTCACAGAGTTTTCCAGTTTATTTCTCCCATCAATTTTGCCAGTTGTCACAGAGTTTTCCAGTTTATTTCTCCCATCAATTTTGCTAGTTGTCACAGAGTTTCTTGAAGGATTGTCACATTCATTTTTCTGTCCACCCGTGATATTCTTTCCATTTTCCATTGCTATACATGCACTCTCTGTAATGTTTACTTGTTGACAACTGCATCCAACTTCCAAAACCTGAAATACTTAATGAAATCAACACTAATTGAAAACAGAACTGCTCTAAGAATATCATGAACATACCTGCTCCTCTGATGTCACAGTCAGCCTATCACTTGAGATCAGTTTGCAGACTGCTTCCACATTCAAAGACAGGAATTCATCATAATGAACCACTTCGCTGAAATGCCAAAATATGATGTTTAACCTGTGCAATGACAAGAAGTTCCCACCATGAGTTAGTCAATCTTTCAGTTATCTGATTTCTACTATTAAAAAGAAGTGTTTTCAAAAAACACTATGTAGGAAATCGGAAAACACTACATGTGGGGAATAGGAAAACTGTATGTGGGAAATATGAAAACAGTGTATGTAGCAAATAATTTAACTTATATTCTTTTTTCAGCAGTGGCATAGAGGTTAGCACACTTGCTGACACAAGACAGTGCTACAGGCTCAATTCTCAGCAGTGACAGAATCCTGTTGCCAAACAAGCACTATGTGAGGTCAGCTCCACCTCATAAAATTGGTTATTTTCAGAATGTACTGGAAACTTATCTGAGAAGGACAGATGTCATGGAAGAGAAATAACTAGCCAACCTCTCTATGCTGTGATCTAGAATATGCAAAGGCATATGAAGGAGGGGAAGAAGAAGAGGAGGAGCAGTAGTCTGACTGAAATTGGTAACCTCACCATGCAGTGAGCTATAATATGCAAAGGCACTTCACAGCCCCAACAGCGGCATCTGCCACATGACTACCTTTACCATTATGTGTGTATAGTCCATGTAATATGGCACTCACCATCACATATATGAAGATCATACTGTATCACACACTGTCAATCATATCTGATACTGATGTTTGTCATGGCATGATTTCAAGCTGTCCGGTGTCATCTTTTTTCTACATCTTCCCATATCTCTGTGTCCATGCAGCTTTCCTGTTGTTAGTGTATGCTAGTGTTTCCTCCCTCATAACGTGTCCTAAGATAAGCTGTCTACTTCTTGTGTAACCAGATCCTTCATGATAAATGTATATACACCCATAAATGCATTCAGTTTATCTATAAATGCATTTTGTTATATTTTTTTTTTTTTTTAGCATATCCTTTACAGGACTTAGCTGTCAACACCAGCATCTTTCAGCTGTATGTTGATCTCTTGGCAAGATTACGCTCAGTAGTTTGCCATTGCTTTCTGAGCGGCCGGCTCACATACCCCGTAAGTTACCGATGCGATTCGAACCACTGCTGATTTGAACCGTCATCACGTTACCGGCGAGAGTATACGAGATTACGGAGAAAAGTCATAACCTCTAAGCCACGAAGCTGGCTTTTGTTATATACATGCCTATAAATATATTCAGTTAAATACATATATAAATTCATTCAGTTGTATACAAATGTAAATGCTTTAAGTTATATAGAAAAAAAATGTGTGCATGTCCTTTGCAGGATGTTGCAATCATTCCCAGGTTGATTTTTAACATGACTGTACATTCAGTAGTTTGCCACTGCTTTCTGACCAAGAAGTTAACTTAAGTCCAACTTAATGATGGTGTAGAGGCTGAACTGCTTGCCTCGCCATTGTCGCACAGGAAGTTAAAGAATTCATGAATTAAATTAATTCAGTTATATAAACATATATTGCATTGGCACCTTTCAGTCTTGACAGGCGATAGTTTGTTACATTGTGCTATAAAAATATACATAATAACTACAACCCATGGTGGCTGCATGTGAACACATGGTCATTTTCACTATCATGCACCATCTTATGTCTCACACGCTCGGTGTGTGACCTATCTGCAATCATTTTCTTCTTTGTCTTTATTCCGTTTCTGATATTTGCCTTCCATGCAATACGTTCAGCGGCGACTTGCTCCCAATGTGCATTATCAATGTCTGTATCAATCAAGTCCTGCTTACACACATCTTTGTATCGATAGTAGAGGCCAAGCTCAAGATCTCTTACCCATCTGTAATTCACCAAAAAAGATGTCGTTTGATATTCTACCATTATCCATAAACATATAAATACATTGAGTTATATACATGTGTATATATGAAGTTATATATACATATCAATCAATCAATCAATCTATCAAGTGCCATCTCCATAATGAAGGTTGGCTGCAATGGGTCTCCATTACTGTCTGTCTTTCACCCTGACTGTACATTCTGTCAGACTGCTGTTCGTCCATCTCTTGATGTTATCTTCCCACTTGTATCATTGTCTACCTCTTGCTCGCTTGCCTTCAACCTTCATACCTCCAGTATGGTTTTTGTAAGATTGTTGTCTTTTACCACACACATAAATACATTAAATTATATACATATAAATACATTAGGTTAAGGAGGAGGAGGGTAAGAGAAAGAAGAAGAGAAAGAAAAAAATGAAGGTGGAGGAGGAGAAGAAGAAGGATGAGGAGAAGAAAGAGTCTGACTGAAATTGGCAAGCTCTGTTTATGATAAATCCGAGTGCTGCAATGTACAAACAGAACCTACGTAAAGTGCTGCTCCGTGTAGGTTTGAGCATAGCTGTACAACTCCTGGCAAGCGTGAAGATCTGCAAAGTCTCTGATGCCTAGGCTGTTTGAAGGGTGCAGTTGGGCCTGCAGAAACTCACAACAAGCGTCTCGAACTTCTGAGATTTGTAGAATATTAGCTGCTGGCAAAAGAGTCTGGTTAGAGGAGAGAAAAAAAAACCTATATGAAAGGGTGGGTCAAAGAAGTTTCTAATGTATGCTTTAGGTTTCTAGAACTTAAAAAAAAATTTTTTTTTTTCGAACATTATCAGTTAAGTTTAAAAAATCATTCATGAAACAGAAGCTAAAATATAAAATAAGAGTCTTAAAATGTGTAAAAAAAATGTAGATGCAAATGCAATCTTTCATTTATTATAGCAAAGATACTCATAAGACATTTCAACAGTGAAAAACAATAAGGTTAATACAATTTTTTTTATTTCATCATTGTCATCAAGAGCCCAGCCAGCTTGCGTAGACGTTTATATCTCTCCACATATCTCAGTCATTGGTGTTCCAGGTCATCTCTGCTAATGACATTTCTCCATCTCTTGGTCGGCCTCTCCCCTCTCTTCCCCTTGATCTTTCCAGTCATAACTATGTTCTCCTATGACTTTCTTCTCATTACATGACTAAAAGAAGCTGACAAGTTCAGGAAGAAGCTGACAAGTTCAGGAAGAGGCTGACAAGTTCAGGAAGAAGCTGACAAGTTCAGGAAGAAGCTGACAAGTTCCCACTGAACTGAATGTTTGATACGCACAATTAGGATCCTTACTGATGTGACAGGGTTTGCATATTAATTCTCCAAATTTGATCTCAAACGGAAGATGGGAGCATTATTGGGTAGTCTCATCTCATCTTGTTTCTCTTGTACCTTGTGGTGTCGAGGTGAAGTATAAATAGCAGGAGAGTCCCCGTTTATGGGCTTCATGTATTGAGATTCACATGGACCCTGCTATTCCTTCTGTCTATCATTTGCGTGGCTGGCCTCTTCTTCTGCTTCCATTTGGTCTGTACATCATTGCTTGGTGTGGTATACTGTTAGTTGATAATCTAGTTATATGGCCAAACCATTTAACTTGCTGTTTTCTGATAAAATCTTGAGCTACTATAACCCCTACGTTAGTCCTGCTTTCTTCATTTCTGATTTTCTCTCTTCTTGATATATTGAGTATTCTTCTCAGGAATCTCATTTCTGTTGTTGTCAGTTTTCTTTTCTCCTTTTCTGTCATTGTCCAGGTTTGGCATTGGTAGCATAGAGTTGATAGGACAATTGTGTTGCAGAGTGCTTTCTTAGCATCTATTGATACATGTTTGTTCTTTAGTATTAGTGCCATTTGTCCAATGAGTTGGTTTGCCTTATTGCATATATTTTTGACCTAGTCTTCTGAATTGCCATTTGATATTATACTTCTTAAGTAGTTGAAGCTCTTAACTTGTTTCAGGGGGTGTTCTTTTAGGTCAATCTTTGTTTTGTTTTTTTTGTTCTTTGGTTATAGGTAGTTTCAAGGTTACTCAACCGATAACGAGGTAAAGATAGTCCCAAAGCAGATATGCTGTTGGAGTATGAAAATGGGGTGGCCACTTCCCTTTCTCATCACTTCTCTTTATGAGGCTGTGTCAACTGCAGAACCATACTGATGGAAAAATAATAACACAGCCTCTTCTAGCGACTGAACCTACACCACTGTCTTGGCAGGTGAGTACACTAACCACTCTTCTACAAATCAATAATCACCTTTCTATAATGACAGATTATTTACCTAAGTATATACAATCTTTCATTAATCTGAACATGTCAGAAAGAACTGTCAAGCATTTACCTGAACATTATCTTCCGTGACATGAATTTCCGAGGTATATACAAATTCAATGAGCAATGACAGAGCTGAGGGGTCAATCTCCTTCAGGGTAATCCTGGCAGCCTTTGACTCCGACATCTCATTGGTGAACATGGCATAGAAATACTGGCTGCATGCCGCCAGCACTGACTTGTGGCAGTGCAGCTCTAGGTTGCCCGCCACCAGGCATATATCACAGAGGAGACCCCTCCTGTTGCAATAAAATACATAAAGATGTGCTTAACAGGTAATGGCTAGGTCAGTTCTAAACAAAGAAAGGTAATCCTATGACAGGGTGTGCCACCAGGCATATATCACAGAGAAGGCCCCTCCTGTTGCAATAAAAGAATATGTAAAGATGTGCTTAACTGGGACTGGCTAGGTCAGTTCCAACCAAAGATAGGTCATACTATGACAGGGTGTGCTGTAAGAGTGTGGGGTGTAGGAATCCAAACTTTAGGACATGGCACAATCAGCTGGGGTGGCCCATCCTCGCTGCCTCCCCAGAAAATTAACCAGTACACATCTGTTATGAGCGTCTTTTGCTTCTTCAGGTGCCTAATCTGGAGCAGACATTGGTGATGAGTCTCTGATCCTCTCTGTCATATGTTTATTTTGATGAAACTGGTCTTGCTTGGTCTGTTATTTGTTGCTCAGCATTTTAAGAAATCCACAAGCATTTTTCTCTGTCCTCCTCTGCCTCTCTTATCTAGTATTTTCCCACACATGGCTAACTTATCTACTCTATCGCAGATGCTAATATATCCATAAACTGCATTTGTCATTTCCTTCTGGTGTTTCATCCATCAAGACATCTGCAGCCCTGAATAACTTAGTATTTGTTGTCTTCTGTGACCAACATTCTTATCAAAAACCACATCCAGTGATGACACAAGGAGAACTGTGCACTGCTGGGGACTAAACCATGACCGCTGTCTTGGTAAGCCAACTAGGCAACCATCATACCACCAGGGTTTATAAAAGTAGACCCGACCCCACTTCCCTCCTGCCCCCCAAATGTTCAACTATTAGGAACCACAGCATTGTGGACTCTGGAAATGGCTGAATCCTAGCCTCCACTTTGCATTTAATTTAATGTATGTATATTTTAAAATACATTTAGGTTAGCTGCATATCCTTTACATTATGTCGCAGTCAACCCCAGAATTTTTTGGCTGTTTGTGATTTCTTGGCAAGTTTATGTTCAGTAGTTTGCCATTGCTTTCTGAATGACCAGCACTCATACCATTTGATAAAAACCAACGCAAGGTGGCCTGCATAAAGTACATACAACAGTTTTTTTTTTTTTTATGTGGCATATCCCTTGCATGACACTGCCATCAAGCCCAGGTTGATTTTTTAGGCAATTTTAGATTCAGTAGTTTGCCATTGCTTTCTAAATGAGAGGTCAACATACTACAGTAAATATATGCATAAATACTCATGACATTTCTAAGTAATGCACACCAAGCAACTCTGAAATCCAGCTAATGAACATGTTGTAGATGATCTGAGAATTAGACTAGGCTTCTAAATCACAAGGTGAGGCTCACTTTGGGGGTTACAATTTAAGCTAGTCAGACTTGCAAGCAGCTGGAGACAAGATGTCATACTTTCTGAGGCAAACACTAGATCACAGTAACATGCCTTGAAGTTACCAACTCCCTTCCTCACTATGTGATCTTCTGAGAAAAATTTCTTGGCACTCAATTTATGATGCTGGTATCACCCTTAGCCAGTTGAGTCAGGGGAAAAAACCCACCTAATTCTGCACTATTGGGAACTGTTGGTATTAATTTGGAGCAAGAACAGAGTGCAAAGTATACCGTGGACAGACAGAAAAACAAATGAGACTGTCAAGAAAAAAAAAATTAAAACTTTAAATTGGTTAGAGAAAATAGATACAGTTGGTCATAATTTGTTGGGGGGGGGGGGGGGGGAGAGAGGTGTGCGTGGTCACGAGGTATGGTGTCCGCCTCGAGTGCTGGAGGTCCCCGGTTCAAGCCCTGGTGAGGACCGGGATTTTTTCTCGTGGATTCTAATAATAACATTTCTCCCTAGCCTCTGGGTAGTGAGATCAGACGCCCGTATGTATTGTTGCGCACGTAAAAAATCTCTTGGCAGTTGGAAATTAAAAAAAGAGCAGCCTAATGGCGCTGCCCAGGCAAAATTTTCAGTTAAAAATCTACCCAAAGTATTTCAGGATCCTCGCCGGTGCTACGGAGTTCGTGCACTGAACTGAGTTTCTCCAGACTCAGGTTTGAGTTAGGAGGAGAACGGAACACTTATGGGTTACACCCGTGTCCCGTGATGTTGATCCATCGACTAAACTAAACTAACTAAACAATTTGTTGAAAATATGATGAGAAATAAGCTTGAAAACTTAGCAACAATCAACAAAATTGATGGGAAAAGAGCAAGGGGAAGGCAAAGAGATAAACATCTGGATGGCTCACTACATGGCATGATCTGGACAAGCACACAGATCTGATCCTATATTGACGATCATGTGAGATGGTGACCCATAACCACCCATGGTCATTGGCATGGCACATGATGATGAGGACAGAAATTCAAGTATCTAGGCCATGGATGAGATCAGATGGAAGATGTATCGCAGCGATGAACATAATAGGACATGCAGAAACTGTATTTTATAAAATTAACAATATCTTTTGCAATAAATAAATTGGAGGTTAGAAAAAAGGATGCTTGCATGTTACATAGAAGCAGTTTTAACTAATGGCTGTGAATCCTGGACAAGCAAATAATAAATTGAGCCTCAGAGATGTGGTTTTACAGAAGAATTCTAAAAATACCCTGGACTGGCAAAAATTAGCAATGAAAATGTTCTACAAGAGGCTATGATACAAAGACAACTTATTACAAACATCAGAAAGAGACAGTCATCATTTGTCTGGCCATATTATGAGAAGAGAACTGGAACAAGTGGTTAAAACTAGACAGATTTGTGGAAAGAGAGGTATAGGAAGACAGTGACAGAAGATTCTTGACAGCACTCTGTCATGGCATGAAAAAGTGTCAATCACCCATGCCTGTCGGCAAGGCATCTGATGCTGACAAGGAACCGAATGTTAATGCAAGTGTGTTTACTAACAGCCATACTACTGAATCTCCTAGACAGTCACAATTTTGATATACAAATCTAAAGTGTCAGTGAATTTATGACAACTTGTGTTGTAAATTCCATTGCCATAGTCTATTGTGTAAACAAGTAAAGGCCCCTCTTACACTCAATAATGTTCACTGGACACATGGTGCTAGACTCACAATTTTAACGACCACTCAGTACTGAGTGGGTGATATGGACGTTATCATACTGACCATCTTTACCTTCTATGACAGTGGTTCTCAATCTTTTTTTGGCCCATGCCTCCCTTCACCACATGTTCAGAACGTTGTCCCCCCCCCCCCTTTCGAATTTCCTCCCTATAAATTCCCACCCACCCGTACACAGTATACATAAAAATGGAAGCTAAATTTAATAACACATACTAGAACAAGTCTAGACATCTACATAAAACATGATTTGCGGGTCTACTTACATTATAAAACGAATTTCATTAGGGTGAAAAGTACAGAACTGTAAAATTTAGAGGGAAAAACAATATCAAGTAACTGGTTCTTGTATTAATGTGATCTTGCTTGAAATAATCTTAATCAACCCCCCCCCCCCCCCCCCCCCCCCCCCGCCAAAACTCTAAAATTCCCCCCTAGGGGGGAATTCCCCACCGGTTGAGAACCACTGTTCTAAGACATTTCCTGGTACCCATTTTAGGCTGGCTCGGTTTGGCAGCCCAGACCAATTTTAAGAGTTCACCCCAGTTGGATTCTAACCCATGACCACCGGGATGGAGGGTAAGTGTCTAGCCACTGTGCTATCACAACTACCATCTGTTGTGATCGATCAAATCCATCGATCAAATTCACCACAGAAATTTCCACCACCTCTGTCAATTTCCTTGACACCACTATTAAATTAAACCCTACAGGCCTCACGACCTCTGTGTACTACAAACCTACTGATGCTCACGGTTTCCTCCTGTACAGCTCATCCCACCCCAAAAGCTGCAAAGATTCCATCCCATATTTCCAGCTACTCTGCCTTCGTCGTATCTGTCAGGATGATAATGACTTCCTCGAGAGAGCCCATGAAATGCTTGACTTTTTCCGCAAACGGTCCTACCCAGAGGACGTCTTGTCCACAGCTTTCTGTCGCATAACCCAAGTCTCACGGGAAATGTCCCTCGTCAAACAAATGCGACCTCCCAACAATGCACCCAAGCTTATCCTCACCTTCCATCCTCATGCCTATGCCATCAAGCATATTTTCCTGAGACACTGGTCCATCTTGGAATCCGATCCAACCACTCGTGAGGTATTCTCCGATGGCCCTAGGGTAATTTTCCGCCGTAATCAGAGCCTCAGAGACCACCTTGTGCATAGTCGACCCCCCACCGTTAGTTCATCTGTGGGCACATTCGAATGCCATCGTAAGAACTGTCTGACATGCCCATACGTTGTTCAGACACCGGAGATCACATTTCCCCTAGGCACCTTCTCCTTGAAAGATTCTTTCACTTGTACATCCCGCAATCTGATATATGTCATCATCTGCAAATGATGTGACATGAAATACATTGGTCAAACAGGCAGACGTCTTGCGGACCGTTTTAGAGAACACCTCAGAGACATCAATCAGGGCACTGACAAACCTGTCCCCAACCATTTCAATTCCTCCAACCATAATGGAGTCGACGATGTATGTGTCACCGCATTGAAAACCTGCTATTCAAATAGCTCCGTTAGGTTAAAAATTGAATGCCAACTAATCAACAATCTGGGATGCGTCCATCCAGCAGGTATTAATACTGTTGTGGATGCCACTGTATAACTGTGCCACCTTCTCCAACTGTTTACACTGTCCATTACTAGAAGGTCCCCCCCCCCCCCCCCCCCCCCATATAAATACCACTGTCTCCACACACCTATATTTTCATATCAGACTGTTCGCAATTTTTTTTTTTTTCAATCCTATCTGGCAACTATAAACTCTGCAGCCAAGAGTGCCTTCACACCTGGCAAATCCGTCTTTTCTGCTCCCACATGGATACATAGTGGTTGTGTTTTTTAGTGTTGTGCTTTTTTATATTTCGTTGTCGTATCTATCCGTGTTGTCTTGTACTTGACAAAGATTCTGAGAATCGAAACGTCGTTCTGTGTGTCGTATTGTACGCGTTTGTGTGTTTTTTATTTTATTATATTATTCATTTTATATATTTATTGAGTGCTTCTGATTTCGGATTTTCACCTGTATTTCGGGATACGAGATGGGTTTCCTTGTAAGGTATGTGCAACGTGTTGATGTTTAGTACGTTTCTTCTCGCAGGAACTTAATATACCTATTTGTTTCCAGTTCATATTGTTATATCTTGCTGCAGCCGCTGCTTTTTCTGCCTATTCCATACCATCTGTGTGCTGAGCAAAACTATGCTAAAGGCCAAAAATGTGTGCGTTAGTGTAGCTTAAAGGGAACATAGATGTGATGCAGAGAAGAATCGACTGACCGACAGGTAAGCTTGCAAAAACACTCTCAAGTTGTCATTACACTAGGGAGATACTGCTGAGGTTAGTTGCCTGCATCGGTCAACTCTGAGATAAAGGAATTGGCAGAACAACGTTCACTTCCAGAAAATATAATCATCTACACAGATGGGTCCGTGAAGCATGGACACTTGCGATAATCATATCAGACTTCATGAAAATGCTATAGAAAATCACAACTGGCAGTCTCTACTCCAAATGGATAGAAAGCATTAAGAAGTCATGCTTCACACCCATAACATGGATGTACACACTGGAACATGCCAGAGTTAAAGGCAACGAAAGTGCACATCAGTATGCAAATAATGTACAAATACACATGGGAGGAAGCATAAACAGGGCTGATATAATGAATACAGAACAGACTTCATTGGCGAATACTGACGAGACTAACGCTAGCCCGAAAACATGAACTTGGGGTAAAGTTTGGTCAGGCATGCCTTCAAGGGAAAGAGAGAAGATATCATAGCCAACTTCTTATAGGAGCAGAGTCCACAAATACTTTCAGATGGCTGCTGCATTGGAGGACTAAGAACGCATGGGAATGCCCAGTGAACAGTGACGTCGTTCAAAAAAGCATAGCATAACATTGCATAACTGTAATGAATCATGTGAAGCACTAGAAGCATTGCACACTGCAATCCTTGATTATGGTAGCTGAGCAAAACCTACATCTTGCAAACTTCACATGGGACCTCTTGAAGACACATAGAATGAGCGACTACCAGGAGAGAACCCAGTCAACATCAGTTCCCAAATCTTCACTCTGTAAACAATAATCTGAGATTCGTAAGAGCAACAATTAATTATGCTACCACAGCCGTCTCATAAAACTTCTAAGCTTAGATTCAATTCCCAGTTCATACCTTCTCATTTCATTCAAAGATTCAAAGGCCTTATGTGAATGCTGTGCATGCCTGTACACAGGTCTTTCTCTTCCACACAGGATCTTCGGTTTCACATCCAAACTAGACATCTTCAGCCTAGTAGATGAATATGTTGCAGAAGATGGTGGAAAGTCAGATGAGTTTTCAGCTTTGCCACTCATTTCATCTGGCTAAAATTCTGTCACTGTGGCTGCTTGGAAAAAAACACACGAGACATTATATACTTTATGCAACATCTTAAAATTACATTCTGAGCTTCAACATATTCCTCTAATGAATTCTATAGTTTATAAAACTAATGAATAAATTAGCCACACATGGGACACAGTAACAAACGTCAGGCATAGTGGGGTAAGGCACAGGTTGAAAAATCCAGGCACCTTGCTGCCATGGCACTTGGAAATTTCTACCTGGTCCCTGAATTTTCAATAGTTTTTTCATCTTATTGTCAAAAAAAAAAAAAAAAAAAAAAGAAAAATAGCTTTACTGGCTCTTGAGAAAAAGAGGTTGATCATGTTATGTTCCAATTTTTTTATCAACATCTAGGTAAGGGGACTAGTATATTACGAGGCTTCAAATAAAAACCTTAAAAGTGTCATAGAAATTACAATAACCATGCCATTATCTTGTAACATGTCAATATTATTGTTAAGTATGTCAAGAGTGTTAAGCATGTGACATCAAGGTGATGTCATAAGAACAGTTTAAAGATGGCCGCCCCACTTTTGACATGCACCTAAGAGAAGCAGCGTTCTGTTATCAATTTTTTAAATCAGTGCTGGGGTGAAAGCTATAGAAATTCATCAGCGAATAAAGGTCCAGTATGGTAATGCATGCCTGTCAGTCCAGCAAGTGTACGAGTGGAGTAGGAAGTTTGACCCGCAATAAAATCCAAGTGATGTGAACTTCTGAGTAAAGGTGTCCTTTTGCAACATTTAATGCTCGACCCCATACTACCAGTATGAAACCATTGAACACCTCCACTTTCAGTATGTACTATATACCCCATATTCGCTAGGCCTAGCCCCAAGTGATTTATTTTTTCAGAATACATTCACCCCCCCCCCCCCCCCCCCCCCCCCCAAAAAAAAAAATAATTAAAAAAACATTTACAGTTTTCATTTGAATCTTGAATCCCCCTCGTTTATATGCTCACTGGCCCCTTGCCATCTTGACTGCCTGTAGTTTGCTACATTCTGCTTAAAAAAAAAGACATAACTACAACCCCCACATAAGCAGGAATTTTCTGACACGCCTCATAAATGTGGTACCAGAGATGTTTTGGGAGGTTAAATGTCACCAGTGTAACACTGACCACAGCACTCACCAAATACCGACTGATATAAAATTACAAGTATATCACTTGATCCCCAGTATCACAATATCCCCATGGTGTAACTTAATTTTAATAACATTTTCTGCAGCATGTTCATGGAATCTGATATTTAGTTGAGTTATGAGGGAAAAGTTCTTCACAGGACAAGCAGCTTGATGATGACGGCTAATGTTTAAAAATGCTAAGCTTGAAAACTGCATTTATTTCCCTCAAACCTCTGTTAAATCGCACCCGGTCTTTTCCCATAATAGTACCCAGTACTTTAGCCATGGTCTGTTTAGTTGTTAGCAAGTACAGAATCTTTCATTCACAGGCCTTAGTCTTTTACCCTGGGATGTAGAAATTCCCTACAGTGTTATTTTATTTTGATTTAATTAACCTGCTCGCCCGGTGGTCATGGACTCACATTTGTAACATGGCGGATTTTAAAAATGGACCTGGATTTCCCTGTCGACACAACCTTACATGGGTACCAGGAAGTGTGGAAATGAAAGGTGGGGATGTTGACCACAACATCTCTGATTGCCAGTTGGGGAATGTATAGGTCAGGTACCATATGCCAGATATTGCTAGTTTTCTAGGCATTTGTAGAGAAGGTAGCTTGCCATTGCATTTCTTCTTGGCAGTGACCATAGCAATTTTCTCTATAAAGAGATCCCTTTCCTATCATCGCAAACTTAAGACCATAACCAACAACCACCTGACAGACGCTCTCAGGCTAAATCCACCACCTGCTTACTGCTACCCATGATAAGATAAATGTCCTACCCCTGATAGATAAATGTCCTACCCCTAATAGATAAATGTCCTACCCTTGATAGATAAATGTCCTACCCCTGATAGATAAATACCCTACCTCTGATAGATAAAAATCATAAATGTCCATTTGAATTATCAAAGTACTGGACCCCAGGGTCAACCTATTCTCTATGTATAACAATGCTTATACGTGTGTGAGGTTTTGTATTTGGGTTTTAGATAATTACAGAAGCACCAACAAGTGACTTTCCATAAAGTATAGATCTTTATAAAAGATACAGGTTTGTAACCGCAAGTCTTGTCTAGAGGTATTGATATGTAGTCTCGCAGAACCTTTGTAGAGAAACCATACAGAATTTGGCTCATCGAATACCCCCACTGTGAGAAATTAGACCTAAGTTTAAGATCAACACAGAATTATTATTAGATGATTCCTCCTACAGGTTATATAGAGATCTTGGCAGTTAGCCACAGCAACAAATGAAAGCAGTTCTTTCACTTATCCTGTTTACTGTGTTCTGGTCGCCCACCTCATGATTGATCTCTTTAATTAATTCAAGTGACACAAGACACTTGGACAAATGACCACATTGACAATTGGACCACTGTAATGAACATAAATAACACCAACTGCACTTTACACCAGTTGAACAAGTCAACCTGAGAAGATCTTGACAACAGTTGGACACACATTCACAAAGGAATGATCACACCAACAGATTAGATAAGTCATACATCATGGAAGATACTTGACAACATATACACAGGACTTCCACAATCTCTGAACTAACAACCACAGTAGAGGTAACAGTCACCATGAAGATGCTTGACAACAGTTGGACAATTCATCACAAAGTAATATATTTCACAACAGTGCACAAGACAATCACAGAAACATGTTATCTCAAAACTGTGTTCTTCCTACTATCTTTATTGATGTTTTATGAGGTCAAGTGAAGACCCAGGCTTCATTCACAATCGGCCAAAAATCACATTTCAACATTTTAGTAATATGCAATAAAATTGACATTGATTATGAAAAAACCCAAATACCTCACCCAATTCCCCAAAGAAAAACATCAACTTAAAACAAACCCTCCTCCTTTATCTCACTACTTCAGAAAATCATCCTACACCACAGAACATTTTATGCTTAAGTCCTTCCCTAAACTGTCACTGAGGAAAACATGATAACTTATAGCCATAGTCATGGGGCAAGTATAAGGAGACACTGCCATACTGATTCTTGAACCTCTTTTAGCACCTATGAAGGTGTTGGGAATGTTTCAGGTGGCCATTCTCCCTACAATGTTTTTCCAGTTCATGCTAATTCCTGCTGTAACAAGTCTATGAAAATGGACAGCATTTACTTCCTAAGGGCGAGTAGACTGTTCATGAAGTTGACACCTAGGACTTTGTTCTACTCCTCCTGTAGAGGAAGATCTAAGAAACAAATATGTCCCAGCCTTCTTCCTTCTGCCAGTCTCTCCCGCAGGTTTCTGATGGTACTGATCTACACCACAGTTAATGCACAATCCAGATTGTGAATTTGCTCTAATTTTTATTCTTCTGTTAAGCTTTCCAGCCAGTATTAAGTTGGAATACTCCTCAAGATATGGTTTTGAGAAGAATGATGGTAAACTCCAAGTTCACAATTGATGTTCACCCTTGGCCAATAGATGCATGCTGAAATTCAGGTGATCTCTCACTCCTAAGATTTCTTCCAGAATGTTTCTTGAAGATAGAGCTTGGAACATTGATAAATGGAGAGTATCCCTGTTATAGTTTTTTTTTATAAAACTTTTCTTCCAGGCCATCTGTATCTGCCAGGTTATGTGAATGCAGGCTGAGTGTGTGCAACCTGGGTTTATGTGTTATTTTTTCTTGGAGAGTCCATCTTATAAGTATAAGCTATATTGAAGGTTAGAGCTCAGGACTTCCCTGGAGTTGTCCTGTTAATTGAAAGGGCCTCCTCCATCTTCCTCATTCTCTGAGATGCAGAAACTACATCTTAAAGATGGATTTTGGGCACGTTATGATCACTGCATCGTTGACACATCCTATCGAGATGGAATCAAAGCTTCGACTGGCGGGCTAATTAATTATGCCTAGATAATAGCGTTACTCGCCCAAGGATCAACCAATCACTATGGGTCACCACCGTTCATCCCCTTTCTCCCGATCTCGAAGTTTCTAAGTTATTCTTAGACCAAGTTATCAAGACGGCTTACGTTATTTAATTGTTTTAATATTGAGAAATGTAAATGGACTGGGGATGCGAACGTCTGGAGCCATTATGTTACAACGTGAAAACAATGGCAATTATTGGTTTGGCGGCTGTACCATGATGATGGTATGTAGGAATATCATCAACAGAATGGATTTAAAACACCAAGGACTGAGATCTGTGGAGATACATCAAAGACTATGTTGTAGTGTTCAGACTGTGAGCCTGCCGTAGCGGTGGTAAGGGGTTCGATCTGCATAGGGGCAGGTTTGAATTTGTAAAATCGACCTGGGCTTCCAGGTCGACCCAGTCTAAAATGGCTACCAGGAAATGTCTTGGGAAGTGAAGGTGGTGGCCGTGGTACTGACCACATCACTCACTGAGTGCTGTTTGGTCTATACAAATATGGGTCTAGATCCACAAGCCTAACGCGAATTGGACATGTAAAAGGGACCAATACTTTCTTTTCTAACTTCACCATCTGGTAGGATGTATGATGGTGATGATATATCTTTAGCACTAAAGCAGTGTGCAAGGGAAATTTTTTCCAGGTTGAGTAATAAAGGGCACTCGCTATGTAGCATATAGGCTATAACTTTTATTTTAAATTCTAGGCCTTATGGAGGATCTATCATCACACATCCCAAGATGTCTGACGTGGACATTCTGACACCTCCGCCATAATTGCAGAATTCTAATTGTGAAAATATGTAGACATCTACTCAAGATGTGAAAGCCTTTCGCTGGCTTTTGTTATATCAATACACTTGGTAAATCATGTAAATCATCAAACAGAACCAAAAGTCGCTCTACACTCTAGGGTAGAAAAAGAAAGTTGCATGAATTTTATGAATGGTTCTCTAATTAGCTAATTTTATCAGAAGTAAACCAGCATATTTTGGTCATTTTGCTTAACTCAAGTCGCATCATCATCATCATGTGTCCTGCCAAATGGCAAGAGTGTTCTTATATCATCTCAGATTTGGGCCCTTGGTGTTCTGGATGAATTCCACTGATGATATTGCACCAAGCTATCAACATAGTTGATCTATAACACCAACAAACTTCCATATGTGAACTTTTATATGACGAAAAACACGGTTTCTGAAGAAAAATGTAATGAACTGAATAACCAATGAATATGTGGCGAGTTCAATGGCATAGAATTAGTAAAATAAATTATTTGTATTCTCACAGTAAATTTCAATCAGCTGTTCAATCAGAAATCAATTATGGCTGCTTACAGTATGCAAGATGGGAGCTGTGGTAGGCAGTGGCTAGCAAGCTTGCCTGCCAGCACAGGAGGGGTGGGGGTTGGGGGGGGGGGGTGTTTTGTTTCAATCTACCTAGAATCCCAAAAAGATTGCGGGGTCGGCCTCTACTATGATACAAAGATGTGTGTAAGTGGGACATGATTGATACAGGCATTGATATTGCACCTTGGAAGCAACTCACCGCTGATCGTGTTGCATGAAGGGCAAAGATCAGAAATAGAATAGAGACAAAGGAGAAAATGATTGCAGATAAGTCATGCACTGAGCATGTGAAACGTCAGATGGTGCAAATGACCATGTGTTCACATGCATCCATTGTGGATGAATATTTACAGTACAAATTGGTCTGATCAATCACATTCGCTACCGCCATGGGTTGTAGTTATTATGCATGTTTTGTAGCACAATGTAACAAACTATTGTCTGTTAAGACAGCAAGGTTCCAGTAACCTAGAATCCCAGGTCAACCAAGCCTAAACTGGATACCAGGAAATACTCTGTGTAGTAAAGGCAGCAGGATAGAATATATTGAGAAAACATGATAACTAGAAAGCACTTTCTCTGGAACGCACATAGCAAACAAAACAGAGGAAGAACTAAATACACTTGGAGATCGGAATTGGAGACAAGAGATGAATGATATGTGGAGGACAAGGAATCATACAAGAAGATGCAGAAGATAGTAAAAGAGGGAACATCCTGACATGAATTTGTTGAGGTACTATGCTTCAATATGGGATATAGGATAAAAATTAAAGGCGGCTGGTGTGGTATTTACCACATCAACTCCTGAGAGTCAACTGGTCAATAAAATGTAAGGCTATCTCCTTATACCCAATCAACACACAGCAAATGATTCTTGTACGTAACGATATGCAAGCTGCAGCAACTAAACTGGCACTAGAGGGTATCCTGCCCGTGTGTTGCCGGGGCCCATACGGGGGAGCAAAGAATAGTAACACTGCTGCCTACCATGCACGTCGTAAGAGGCAACTAAGGAGGATATGGTTCCGTCGCCCTGCTACTGTGAGCTGTGAGTTTCGCGTGGAATGCTTTTACATCTGTCTGCGGTTGTTTGTAGCATGAACTGCATGTTCAGAACGATGGTGGCTGGCTGTTGCTGGATTGACTGGTTTGCCTTTTTGGCTCACGAGTGCATTTTTCAGGAGACTCCTGGGAGTCGCCGCTGGAGCTACGAAGTTTGTGCTTTGTGCTGCGCTTTCGGCAGGTCATCCTGCGGAAAGAGACCGAGCCATATGGGATAAAACCCGGGTCAATGAAGTCTTTCTGGTGATCGCCGTTTCCATCGACGATGAACTGTATTTTTCATGGAGGACTTTTGGGTTGGCATTCTGCACAGTGTATGCCTGTGTGGGCTGTTAGATTGTCGATATTCCTGTCTATTCCACTGTTCACATTGGGCAGTGAGGAGCATTTTGTATAATATTCACTGACACAGGAACAGAAAAATATGGGTACGACCCATTACCGTGAAGTTGGAACCACAACTAACTAACTAACTAACTAGAGGGTATCCACTAGAAGGGGGGGGGGGGGGGGGGGGGGGGTCTCAGAAAATTTTTAGCGACCATCCAGTGACTTCCAATTTTTACCCATGTCTGCTATGATGTACTCGAAAACCACACGTCACAGATCAGGGGAAACAACTCTAATAAATGCTACTGTGGTCTGTCTGCTAGGCTGCAAGCAACTGTCGCTTAGAACTTTCTTCTCTTGAATTTATTAACCCTTTAACAGGCATAGCGCCTGATAGCGTTCGATGCGTTAAACGGGCATAGCGCCCAATCGCGTCTTTGACGACTAGTCGTTTTAAAAATGCGATCTCTCGGTTTTCCGACACTTCCGATGACTACTTTCACTTTCGCCGATAGCTTGACAACGTGGCCGCCATTTGTAAACGCGCTACAATGACTTTGAACAGACTTTAACAGACTTTTTTTGATAGTTTTCGGGATTTTTACGCTGTTTTTCAAAATGGATTTCGGCGATTCTTCAAGTGATAGCCGAGATTTCGCTCTGTTCAATTTAAATGACATTAAAGGGCACGAAGTTGATTATTAATCGGAGCTAGATATCAGTGCAAAGCGTTACTTTGCATTAGCAGTCGTGAGTCGGACTTTAAAGAAAGTGATTATGATTCTGAAAATGTGTTTGTAAATTGCCGTATAGATGACGGAAAATCACAAACAACATGCCGTATTTCGTAAATATTTGTGTTCATATATGGATTACCGGCAACAATCACGTGAGTAACATATTCTGCATGCTTTTCCCTTCATTGTGTTGTTTATTTAACTAAAATCGGTTGACTAACACCTTATTTGTGATATTTTTACTAACGCAACCCGAAATTTTACTGAACCTGAAAAAATCTTGCCCGTTCAGGGCTAAAAAATGGACAATCGTCTGCCCTGTAAAGGGTTAAGTTTATTCATGAAGGGTAAGCTAATTTTTCTTATAACTCCTATACTTTAAACCAACCTTGACTTTTTATTGCATTTTTGAATTCTGCATTCAATTTTACATATATTTGAAGAGTTTCAACAATGCTCACTTTCAACCGCGTTCGGGAAAAAATGTTTAGCGCAACCATGAAAATGAGATATCGCAGTCATAACACAAAATTCAAAATGGCGGCGCCCATGCAATAGTACTATACTATAGCGGACCTGTATTTATTAATAATTAGAACTGGTAATTTAACTACTAAAATTAAACAGAATACAAGTTTCATTTGTAGCAGTAATTTATCTGTGTACTTGTATAATTAAATAAACAAGCCACAGTAATAGAAAGCAAAATTTAATGTTCTTAGCTCCCTTTTTACTGGGCCACGATCAGCTGTGCTCATTTACTCAGATTCCTTTGCACTTCCTGGTTGCTGATCACGACACTAAAATATTAATAACTTTGCTTAGAATTGACGAACAGTCTTCATTGAGATACAGTTAAATTCACCTTGTCAAGCTGTATCCGATGGTGATGGTTTCATAAGTATAAACCTAATTTTTAAATACTGTCTATATATGCTAATAGTATGCTCTTGGGGTTTAAAGGGAAACGGTCACATTACTTGTCCGAGAAATAAGTTTATGTGGAACGATATAAGTTAATAACAGTAACTTCATATACTGTATCATACCACTCCTTCTTCAGACTTAGGGTGAAGTTGAAGTGAATAATGATAATATTCTGAATATTAATAAGGTGACAAGACAACTAACTTCATTTTTTTTTTTTTAAGACTGTGTGAACAGTGAAGTGTGTGAAACATAGAGATAAGAGAGAGTAATGTAATGTAATCAACACATGTAAATTCATGTTGCGTGTGTCAAGAGTTATGATATCCTTCTTGTATAATACATCGTGTAATACACACTTACTTATATAGAAGCTGACTTCATTGACTTGTTTCGTGAACTGGTTACTTTTCTTTCCAGTAAATTTTATTACTTTCTAAATAATTAAATAATTTTAATAATCTTGTTTAGAAACTAAGAAGATATTTTTGCCATTTTTATATCCACATTCTTGTATGTTAAAAATCCGTTAATGTATGGCTTCTCCTCTATACAATGATCCAGTAAATCGAAAATGCAATTACTGAGATGTTCTTCTTGGCGAAACAGACTGAATTGAAAACATTCAGTTGTGAAATTGGTGATGACAGACATTCACAACAAACAGCTAGGCCCAAGGCCTACGGGAACAGGAACTAGAACAGGTTCTCTCGGCGCATGCGTCAGGTAGGACGAATTTTTCGTGCGAAAACTATGAGAAGTCAATCGCATTATGTAGGTCTAGCCTTATGTACATACAGGGTGTTTGTAAAGTCTCACTACACTTTGTACCTATCAATCAATCAGGTGCCGTCTCCACAGTGAAGGTTGGCTGCAATGGATCTCCAACACTGTCTGTTTCTTAGCTTGGCTGTACATTCTGTCAGACTGATGTTCGTCCATCTCTTGATGTTATCTTCCCACTTGTACCGTTGTCTACCTCTTGCTCACTAGCCCTCAACCTTGCCCTCCAGTATGATTTTTATAAGAGTGTTATGTCTTTTAACGTGACCGAAATATTTCACTTCCTCTTTGTTATTTCTTTCATCAACTCTCTTTTCATTCCTAGTTTTTCTAGAACCTCTGTATTTGATCTTTTCTGTGTCCATGAAATACGACATATTCTTCTGTATATCCACATTTCCATGGCATATATGATTGATTGATTGATTGATTGATTGATTTAGGAACCGACATCACAGCATATATTCGACTTTCTAGTTGCTTGTTCAATGCCCAGGCTTCTGCGCCATCAGGGGCGTCACTAGGGGGGTGCGGGGGGTGTGGGCCGCACCGGGTGACACCATCAAGGGGTGACACCAAAATAAAAAAATTGCAAATTTGACAAAGCAGACATAGCTCTGTCTAGTCGGGTTTCATAACCGTTCATTGTTCATTTTAGAAATTTTAATGTTAAATAACAAAAATTTAACTTTGTCCGAGTTTGTCGAAGTTCTTTATTTATGTTTTACCTGAAGTATTGAAGTTATATTGTTCAATTTGTTTTCTTTCTTATGTCCTTATTAACTTTTTGACTTATTTTACAAACATTACTATATGCGATTATATATGGTACAGGAACACTCGGAAGAAGACCATGGTGAAAGTCTAGAGGGGTGACACCAAGAGTTTACCGCACTGGGTGACACCAACCCCAGTGACGCCACTGTGCGCCATACAGTAGTGTTGAATATACGTAACATTTGACAATTATCATTTTTAATGCGTTGTTAATCTCTCTAGATGTTAATACCGATTTCATGCTTTTGTATGTAGAACACACTTAAAAAATGAAGTTCATGACGTCATCCAAAAAAAATGTGTTCCACAGTCCATCGTGAAGCAATATGCAGCGAGCGTCTGTCGTCTGCTGGAGTAATTCTTTGCACTTCAAACAGAACAGTGTTATCAATGGGAGAAAGATGTTTTTTTTTTATTTTTTAGTTGAATAAATGTTTCGAAATGGTTGTTCAAAGATTTATAGCAAGATTTCATGATAAACAACCTCCCATCACAATACGGTTAGAAATGTTTTGAATAAGTTATAATGAATACTTCATTGGTACTTTCCAACTTCCCTAAAACAGTGTTAGACCATAGCAGTAATTCATTCATTCATTCAGTAGCATGTCCTTTGCAGAACCTCGCTTCCATAACAACCTTTCGGAAAACCTCTCGATCATAAATAAGCAAGATGTCCCGCGTCCGATACACCCATCTGGAGATCATCCGCCACATCCTGCACCCATCTTCTCTTTGGCCTTCCTCTTCCTCTCTTCCCAGGCATATACCCCTCCATTACTGTTCTCTCCAAACTTTCGACGCGTTTCAAGTGACCAAAATATTTCAGCTTTCTTTGTTTTATCGTTTTTAATAGCCAACCTTCTTCAATATTCAGCTCTTGAAGTATTGATGCATTTGTTCTTTTCTTTATCCAAGATATTCTTAGAACTCGTCTGTAACATTTATATTCAAAGGCATTTATGCTCTGATCAGCTTGTTTAGTAATAGCAGTCATGTACTTAATTTTTCAAAATTGCTCTACATGCAAAGTGTAGTGAGACTTTACAAACACCATGTAGATACTTCGACGTGACCGAAGAGATAAGAGCACTCTAGCTCTCAAACTGTCACCAGTACGCTGATGACGATGTAAAGGAATCGTTTCCTACACGCGTCCAGTTTTTAACTTCAACTTCGTTTCCTCCATTGAGAAAGCAATGACAAAATCATTATGTGGCGTGCCGATAAGCGTGGACGGTCATTTTTCGCCATCTGACACGCTCACCATCTTACACGCTGACCATCTCACACGAACACCAGAGTAGTTGGTCAGCTCTGTGTTTTGTTGTCTTGATTATGCCCTGTGGCCAAGCCATATAGATACTTATCTCTCTGCCTTCCCCTGGTCCTTTTCTCCTCAATCTTGCCAGTTGTCACCAAGTTGTCCTGTTTATTTTTTCTCATGACGTGCTAACAAAAATCTTGATTGTCTACGTCTAATTATTGTCATCAGTTTACGGTTTTCATTTATTTCCTGTAGGACTTGTTCATTGGATTTTCTGTCTGTCCGTGGTATTCTTTGCATTTTCCTCATAAACCACATTTCCACTGTGATTATATGTTTTTTTTTTACTTGTCTGCTTGTCTGTCCACGTCTGACATCCATACAAATGTACCAAGCATGACTGGGAAGCTTTAAAACCAACTAAGCAATTGCGTGATATATAATGGTACTGTTGGCGGTGGTGATAGTTCCAAACCAATCCAAACTTGAAAAAATATGTTCATGTCCCGCTTAACTGTCGTTTTGTCGTCGACGGTGTTATATATAGTTGGGATCTTTATGTTTTAAACGTGGTGCTTGTTTCATTTCCGGTGTTTCTGCGTTTCTTTGGTTTATTGTTTTTCTTTTCTGTTGTCTTCTTGAGCTGGCTGGTGAGTTTTTGTGAGTTGAGTTGAGTTAAGAACCAACATCACTGCACTCAGGACATTCTCATACGTGCTCCGTCCCCTCGTTCAACAGCCAGCGAAGATTCATGCTACTAATCGTTCCCATCGCTATCTGATTAAAAGTTTTCCTGGTCTTTCCTCTCAGTTTTGAGATTCTTCCAGAACATGCTTTTTTTTTTTTAAAGCATAAGGTAGCAGCAATTGTCTGTCCAGACGGCAACGTGCCAGCGAGTGATATTGCACGATTTATTAAACCTCAAAAGGGCTTGCCTGGAAGAAGAGGCATTGGTCGACTAAAACAAAAGTTGACTGATGACATTAAAGATACAGTATGGCTGAAAATACATCAGGCTGAGGAACTGACGAAAGATCGAGAGCCCTTCCTGTGGACCATGATGAGACCGTTGTTCAGCCGAGAATCTATTTCATGACCACGATACAGATTCAATAGCCTTTATTTTTCTTCTTTACTGATTGACCTTGACTTTTCCCTATATTACTCTTACCACTTACCACAGTTCTCGTCTCTTCTCACCTTATTCCTCTTGTACCTTGCGGTGTCGAGGTGAAGTATAAACAGCGGGAGGATGCCCGCCTAAGGGTTTCATGTATCGATATTCCCGTGGACTCTGCTATTCCCTCCGTCCATCGTTTACGTGGCCGGTCTCTTCCTCTGCTTCCATCTATTCTGTGCATCATTACACAGTTTAAATTTAAAAAAAAAAACAAAAGAAGTTATAAGGGCCCATCCCAGCCTCAGATTAATAAACCTGTGACCAAATCGGCCACATTTCAGATATTCATCTGAAAGGGATTGTTGCTCAAAGGGATAACAAAGTTAGCGTAAGCAGTAATTGTCAATTGCTCTATGAGTCATATCCGTGTTGCACGTTCTCAAAATGATTACTTTTATTTGCTGGTGCAGTACCGAAGGCCCCTTTTGCTGTTTAACCTCTGCATGAATAAATTAACGTATTTAATTATAACATGTAGCCTCCGTTCTGGACAAGTTTCGACATAACAAATTCATCGATAACAGAATGTATATACTTTGTATGAATGCTGGTTCCGAAAAAAGGGTTAGAGGCCATCAATATTTGAAACAGCTCTTGACTTGCTACAACCCGAGTGGAAGTAATGCCAATACACTTCTATGTTGTGGTAGAAGAAATGTAAGATTAATGTATTAATACATACATAGGTGCAGAATGGCATATGCAGACCGCGAAAAAGTCAGCAGGGAAAAAGTAAAAAAAAAGATATTAGAGAACGCACCAGATAAGAGAGAATTCGAATCCAGTGTAGTATCGAATCCTGTGTATAGTTGTTCTCTTGTGCGCATATGATTAGTGAAAAAAATATTAAACAGGAATATACAATGAATGTAAAATGTAAGCATGCCAAATTTAAAAGCTTCATTGCACAGAAAGTTATGACGCCGCCTGTCACGCGCGCAAGAGGTTGTGGGGTTAATTCTGACCGACGTCGTTCGGTTCACGAGTGCAATTTTCGTGGAGACTCCCTAGGACCTTATGGGATAAAACCGGTGCAGTGATGTCGATTCATTTGCCTTTTAAAACTTTTTTTTTTTTTTTTTTGCACAGGGATACTTCGGCAGCAGAAGCGAGAAAATATGAGCAATATAATCAAAAATATGGAAACTATCACCAGAAAAACGAATCCAGAAAGATTTTTAAAGAACTGAAGTCAATGAAACGAGGGCGCCAACACAACATGTACGGCTTAAAAGATAAAAATGGGAATATGATAAATACCAATGAGGAAATGTGTAACACATAGAAAGATTACTTTGTTGAATTACTAAATTGTGAAGCTCCAAGTAACACTTCCCACAGGAAGCGGTTCTAACGTGTGAACCACAAATTGAAGAACCTGTGTTTGAAGAAATCCTATATGTAATAACACGAATTAAAAACAATAAGGTAACTGGGGCTGATGGAATTGCTGCTGAATTTATAAAGGCAGGCGGCCATACATTACATCTAAAGCTATACGAACTAATAATAAAAATCTGGAGGACAGAAGAATTACCCCATGACTGGAAAGAGTCATTATTGATACCTATCTTTAAGAAAGGAGACAAGTTCCAATGTGAAAATTATAGAGGAATATCACTCCTGACCACAAGCTATAATATACTAACCGCTGTATTACTAAATAGACTAAAACCATATTCAGAAGACATATTAGGTGACTACCAGGCGGGTTTAAGACAAAACAGATCAACAATAGATCAGATATTTATCTTACGACAAATAGCCGAGAAAAATTGGGAATATAAAAGAGATCTCCATAACATTTTTGTGGAGTTTTAAAAGGCTTATGATAGTGTCCATAGAAATAGTCTATGGAATGCAGGAATTTGGAATACCAAAGAAGTTAATCAACATGACCAGACTATGCATGGAAGATACTTATAATATAGTAACATATAAAGGCAGAAAATCAGACCCTTTCCAAATAACATCTGGCTTGAAACAGGGTGATTCACTATCGCCGCTCCTTTTCAACCTGGCTCTAGAGAAAGTTGTAAGGAATGTAAAGGAGGACTATGCTATTAGAGGAACATCCAGACTGCTTGGTTATGCAGATGATATAGATACTATAGGGGAAAATTAACAAAAGACATTGGAAATATTGACTCACTTAAAGGAAAAAGCTCAACAAATTGGGCTGGTTATCAACCAAGATAAGACAGAATATATGGTAATTTCAAGAGAAGGAACGGCTAAAAACTCTGGCCACATACAAATAGATAATATGACCATTATAAGAACGGAAACATACAAATGCCGGGTACAATCTTCAACTGCTCCAACATAATAAGGGAAGAAATACAAGCTAGAATCAACTCTGGAAATAAGATATACAACATCTGCTAAAATCAAATGCGCTATCTCGTAACACCAAGATCACAATATACAAAACACTGATTAGACCAGTTGTGCTGTATGGCTGTGAAACCTGGAGTACAACTAACGGAGACGAAGCCTTGTTACAAACCTTTGAGAACAAAGTCTTAAGACGCATCTTTGGGCCCATTAGGGATACACAAAGTGGAGATTGGAAAAGAAGAAGCAACAAAGACATCTATGATCTGTTTAGGTCCCCGCTAATCACTGGTATCATGAATGGCTTGGACATATAGAAAGAATGGAAGATAATAGAGAAACAAAAGTCGCTTACACTCAGGAATAAATGACCGTAGACCCCGAGGTAGACCAAGAAGCCTGTGGAGAGATAATATACATACAGATCTACAAGCACTTGGAATCAGCGACTGGCAAGAGAAGGTCAACCAGAGAGACGAATGGCTCGGATTGCTGAAGAAGAAGAAGGGATATCCCCAGAGATGCCCCAGTCGCCTTTCATAGTCCCTCAACACAGTGCACCAACTCTGTAGTATCGGACATGATGACAATGTATGTACAGCAGAATCCACACAGTATAGATAGATGACCCAACCACGCTCAATGCTCAAGTTTCTGAACGCAGAATTCGATGGTTTGGTCATGAATGTGACATGCTAGATTAACGTGCTCAAAAGACATTCCCCATGTGCAAATGGGAAAAGGTAGCAGAAAAACTTAACCTCCACAGCCTTCACTGAGAGATGCGCACAGGCAAGGCATGAAAGTCATGGGGTTAACCACGATAATATGACAGGATGCGGCCTCTGACTGTAATGATAAGTAAACATGCACTGTAAGGAATCATCTTGGACTCGGTGAAACTACTTCAACAAACAAAGTACACAATATAACTATGCACTGGTAAAATCACAGCTAAACATATGTTGCAGATGTGTTCAACATATTCAGAACATAGAAAAGTATTTTAGCTTAAACACCCCTGTATTTGATGTCAATAAACTTAAGTTGACTGCTGATTTCTTTGCACTTATTTATATTGACATCTGAAGGTGAGCGAAAAAGAAGAAGAGAATAACAAACTAATGACACAGGAGAGAAGGACCCTTCGAAAATAATTCCCATCTATGCTGCTGGAGGCCTCCCGTTTAATGGGCGCATAAACTATAGATATGGCTAATGGTAAGTTACATATCCTTTACAGAACGTCGCAGTCAACCCCAGTATTTTTGCTGTTTGTGGTCTCTTTCCGGATGTTTTGTTATGGGAGCGAGGTTCTGCATTGGGCATGCTACTGAATGAATGAATGAATTATCTCTTGGCAAGTTTACTTTCAGTAGTCTGTCATTGATTTATGAACTACAGGCACCCATACCATTTCGTAAAAAAACCAACGCAAGGCGGTCTGCTGCCAAATCGTCCGCAGCTGTACTTCGAACGCGATATGCGGGATTACGAACTGCGCCTGTAACTCATTCACCGCGGAGCCGGCAATGGAGGATATTACATATAATATTATTTACAAGATGTTATACCAAAACCTTTGGCTGAATCCAAGCTGTTGAGAAGCGAACGAAACAAGAAACAGACACATTGTATAGTACGAGCACACTCCAAGGACAATAGAAATTAAAGGGAGCCCTTGAATGTAACAGTATCAATACTACAGGAAAAACCAAAAACAAATGAGAGAAATGGTAGCACGTATTGTATAGTAGTCATGTTATTGTCTAGTGTAGGAACGCAGTAACCTAAAGGATAAAATCTTTGTTTTCTGAGATAAAGGTCGGCAGCATGTTCTTTTATACTGCATGTTCGCCATTGTTCTGTTGTTTGACGCATGAGTTATCAAGACTGATCGTAATAACACAAGACCTAAAAATAATACATGAAAAATATAACGAAAGGTTAACAAACAAATTCCGTATTGACATTCTTTAATTGAACAAATAAGCTTTGGGCGAAATTAGAAGAGAGCGATATAGCAATCAATATTCTGGTAGATTAAGCATGACACTTAGTAATCAATATTCTGGCAGATGAAGCATAACACTTAGCAATCAATATTCTGACATGAAGCATAACACTTGAGAATGTCACAGCGGTAAGGGATGGAGATAACTTGGGAAAGTGTATTGATTCTAAACCAGAGACTATATGGCACTGCGTGGTATGTTTTAAACACATGTAACATTATGTAGACCGTCAGTCAAAAGGGGGCGGCTGTTGAACAAACAAAAGAAGGAACAAACGAACAAACTTTATTGTCAAAGGAATTAAGAACAGGGCACGCAGGCCTGTCTAACATTCTGTCCTTCTCATCTCTCTCTTTTATACAGTGTTTCATCCACTTATAACTTATGAGGCTAACCGAGAACTACAATAACAAAACTATTATCAATATATGCATTATAAAGGCATAGGAAATGGGCAAAAATCATTACCACATGACTTACTAATATTGATTATTGATGGGGCATTGGTTATTAGCTATGGTATACATACTGTAATCCTTGATGAATAGTGGATAGACCTGGGTGAGCAAGTGGAACCAGCCTAAATGTGTACCAGGACATATCGTGAGAAGTAAAGGCGCCCGGTGTGATATCGATCTCATCGCCTGTCAAATGGCGACTTTTTTTTTTTTTTGGGGGGGGGGGGGACATATTCTATTTACAGGACATCGCTGTCAACACCAACATTGTACTGCTGTTGTTGATGTCTTGGCAAGTTTATGTTCAGTAGTTTGCCATTGCTTTCTGAACGACCGGCTCCCATGCCAACACGTTAAAACCCAGCGAAACTAGGTCTGCTGCCAAATCGGTTGCAGCTGTATTTCGAAAGCGTGTAAGCGGGCTTACGAATCGCACCCGTAAGGCCTTCGCGCACGGAGACCGGCAAATGCGATTGGTCTATATACATTTGAGGCGAGCACAATATGAACAAAATATAAGCCTCAAGGCGCGTAGAGGGGTTGTAACTTTGTGTTTTTCTTATATAGATACATATATCATTTCATTTGTCATACTTGCTTCTATGGGCGGGTGGATGGACGGAGTTTTTTGTTTTTTGTTTTTGTTTGTTTGAGAGAGAGAGAGAGAGAGAGAGAGAGAGAGAGAGAGAGAGAGAGAGAGAGAGAGAGAGAGAGAGAGAGAGAGAGAGAGAGAGAGAGAGAGAGAGAGAGAGGAGAGAGAGAGAGAGAGAGAGAGAGAGAGAGAGAGAGAGAGAGAGAGAGAGAGAGAGAGAGAGAGTGTTAGCTGCGTTTCCAGGCCAGAAGTGTTGCCCTGATGGCGTCATATCTGTATGTCTAATGTACGTCGAGGCTGCTGATCCACCGTTTCCTTAGTCCTCCTCTCACTCAATAAAGAAGCCCAATATACCCGTTGGGTATATGGTGCCAGACCTGTTGGCGCTCAGTGGTTGATGTGATCAGTTGCACGGCGGCCACCTTTACTGTTCCTGGTACCCATTTCAAGCAGCTAAAGTTTGTTGCTTGTCCTTTACAGGACGTCACCGGCAACCCCGGTATTTTATGGCTTATTTTAATTTCTAGGCAAGTTTAGGTTCAGTAGTTTGCCACAGATTTCTGAACGACCGGAACTTATACCATTTGTATGAAAACCAGTGCAAGGCGATATTCTCACAAATCGTCTGCAGCTGTATTTCGAACGCGGTATGCGGAATTGCGAATTGCGTTGTTAACTCCTTCGCCAAATGGCCGGAAGTCCAGATCAAGTTGTAAAACTCCCACATTCGAATGCATGGCCACCAGGCCGGCAGGCTAACTTTCCAGCCACTACGCTGCACCGGCCACCATTTTCAAATTAAAATTAATTTGAGTTTTCTTCTTCGAGATCAACGTGTGCTACGCACGGGACATAGTTTCCACCACATTACGTAGATATCCGCTTTCTATCCCTGGTGAAGAGGTTATTGACTATCTCCGTAATCCCGTATATCCACGTAGGGTAACACAGCTGCGCGAGACTCGGTAGCAGATCGCGCCCTGCTGGTTACTTACGGGGATATGTGAGCCGGTTGCTTAGAACAATGGCAAACTACTGAGCGTAATCGTGCCAAGAAATCAACAACAGCGGTAAAATGCTGATGTTGACAGCTATGTCCTCTAAATAGGATATGCGAAAAAAAAGTCCTGTTCCACATGGGCCAAATTCTTCAGATTTCGATGGTTGAGGTTTCTTTTCTAGAACCCTTCTCCCATAGGCAGACTGCCTACCCGTGCAGTGGGCCCTGCCTGCTCACGATACATTTTGTTTAGAGGCTGCCTATTCATTATATTAAGAGACAATAATAATAATACAGTGGTGTATTTTGCAAGGGTGTATTTTAATGTATAAATGTAACTTATTACGAATGAAGTGTTCATCCTCACACCCCGTGTTCTAGACAAGTCCCAGCGTTTTCAACACGCATATTCTGCTTAACTCTTAGTATACCGTACGCTACATGAAGTGGCTAACAATTCGCCACAAATTTTCCAAACTCCGCTTAGAGCGGCTCTAGTAGTTGAGGCTTATATTTCCCAAGTTAAGTAATATATATGTGGCTCCTGTTGCATTCCACTATCTCTACAATAGTTGAGACTTACAGTCCCAAGTTAAGTAAAGAAAAAAAAAAGAAAAAAAAACCACACACACACACCCACCCACACCCACACACACACCTACACACACACACACCCCCCACACACACACCCACCCACACCCACACACACACACACACACACACACACACACACACGCACGCGCGCGCGCGACACTGGTACATTCCAGTTTCTCTAGAAGAGTTGATACTTACAGTTCCAAGTTAAGTAATATATATGGCCCTTGTTACATGTCAGTATCTCTACAAGTCAATCCTGTATATATATATATATATATATATATATATATATATATATATATATATATATATATATATATATATATATATATATATATATATATATATATATATATATATATATATATATTGAGCTTTTCAGTAACTAGATGATCTGAAGCAATGCGTTTCAAATTACTATTACCAATCATAACCTTAATTTCCTTCAATAATTTAGCTTATATTGTTTTTTCTAGCTCTCGGAGGAAAATAATGACGTTCCATATAAATAGTCTAAACGTGTAAGAAACATATCATGAAAATTAAAATTAATAAAACAGAGGTAATGACTATAACCAAAGAAGAAACAACAACAAAGATTCAACATTCTATATCAAAGCATGAAAGCGTTAAAGAAAAAAAATACACACTGAAAATATGTTCGTGAAATAAGGTCTAATTATTCAACGCAATGTAAGTTGTTGAGTACAGAATCAGCTTAAACTCTTTTTTTTTTTTTTTAACTTGAGAAAACAGGCATTCAAGATGTAGTGATATCGCAAAAATAATGATAATAACAAATTGGATTTAAGAAGCGAAAAATGAACAAGATGTGGAAAACATAATAGAACACAACAGACTTCTAAAAGTAATCAACATGCGAAAACTTAGAGCTTGTTACAACCTAAGACACGTCGAAACACTAAAGAGAGTTCAAGAAGGCTCAATACTGGGGATAAGAGAAATAAGTAGACCAAAGACAGCATTTACAAAACAGGCACGCACAAATCTGTCGATGTAGACATGCAAGGAAGTAAAGAGAGCGCCATAAGACAAATTGGGCAAGAGCTCTTGGTGTTACACATTCGATGTGTTGATGCCGAAAAAAACGGCCCCAACACCGGTCAGTTGGTCTAAAAAATATTGGCTTCTCGTCCTTGACTTGCGGACGTAAATTGCAAGTGCCTCTGGAGTCGGAGTGGGTTCGCCTGGTGGCAAGGGACACTGGTTATAGGTAAAAGAAAATCCACATGCAAACATCAGCCCAGTGTAGCACATGTATGGACTGTGCTTGAGTTCAAAGCGATTGAACGGCGTTGGGGGGGGGGGGGGGTAAAGACAAATATGTAATGAAATGATCAGGAAGCTTCACAGCCAGCCTATGGGCTGAAGTACTTAGTAAAGTTAATGACGGTTTCTAGGTAAGAAGCTTACAGTTTTGCTTTATCGGAAATAGCTAAATATGTCTAATTCAGTGTTCAAAAAATAAAAAAAGTAGACTTGAACCCCGTAAACATAAATTTGCGGAAAATGGGAAGTAGGAGCGTGTCATAATTATGACTTAAAAGTGGTTAATATGGTAACAGCCATGTTATATTACAAATTAAATGGGGTTGCATAGGGACAACTACTGTATATAAGCCTAAGGCAGATACAAGAAGACGATTCAGACGATTTATCATCCCACGGCAATTAATCAGATATTCAAATGGGGCATGATCTGAAATGACAGAAGTGCAAACAGGTGATGGTTTCAGAAAGGCGTCTGTGTGCATTAAACTGCATTATAAGACGTGAGGAAATGATGACAAGCTTTCCCATCGCACAGTGTTCTACAGCTCAAGAGGATTAGACTGCCTTCTGTTCACAGATTAAACTATTCAGCTTCGAACATCCGTAGTCGTTTAAGTAGTAAGTCAGTCTCTCCACGATGACACAATCTTCTTCTTGATCGTTGTCTGGTTGTCCTGAAAGCGTAGATAGAAATATCAATGAAACCAATTTAATTTACGACAGCGTTTTTAATTTACAACAACAGTGTTTTAGAGGCAGTATCTGGTACTTAATAATGCAATGAATTTTAAAACAAAAAGATCTTTAACTACAGCCTGGTATGTTAATAGAAAATGAAAATCACAAGGTATGTTGAGAAACGACAAATATAAACTAATATAGTCTATCTCACAAAAGACTGGAATGATTCAGCAAGCAATGGTACACCAGCAGAAACTGTTACAACTAATTTAAACTCTTCAACTGAATTACTGCATGCACAATTTAATTAGCAGAATATGGGAGACTGAATAAATACCAGAGGACTGGAGAAAATAATATCTGGTGTAGGTGGCAAATAAAGGATACCTACAGCAACGTGAAGAATATTATTATGAGTTCTTGGAAAATATTTCGCAGTACATTGTTTTTTTTTTTTTAGATAGATTAAAAGATGTCATTGACAAACAACTAAGGGATGAAGGAGCTTACTTCAGATCAAAAAGATCCTGCAATGACCAGATAGCCACATTATGTATAGTAAGAGAGTAAAGCATCGAATTGAACTCACTGCTTAATATTGGATTTGTGGACTGTGAAAAGGCCTTTGACAGTATAGATATGGAATCCGTTTGGAGATTGATGAGGCAATATGGGACGCCATGGAAAATTGTTAACTTAATGACGGCAACATGTAGAGATACGAAATGTGTTTTACTTTACGAGGGGATACTGTCAGATATATTTGAAATAACAACAGGAATGCATCATGGATGTCTTTCGTTACCTTCATTATTCTTACTGGATATGAAGACTGGATTATGGAGACAATAACTACCACCAAAAATATAAATATAGCCGGATGAGTTCTTGGCTGCTCCCCCATCTCAGGCAGATGCAAAATAAACTAAATACTTTGGATGAAGATCGCAACAATTAGGTCTAAACTGCGAACGGAGAAAGACACAAATAAAGATAATAAACTAATAAATTGGTAATCCGATCTCACTGTCGTATCTCACTATAGTAGCTCACTCAAGAGACTGAATCATACATCTATTTAGGTGACAATGCATACAAAGATAAAGAACGGATGAAGATATTAAAATAAGAATGCACAAAGCATGACGAGCTTTTATAGCAGAAAGAAATTTGTGGAAGTCAGAAGGAAATAAACTTAGCGCAAAACTTACAATATTTTAACTCTATCAGTTTTCTTCTAAACTCCAGGGGAGTCCTTATACGCTACGTCTAGCAGTTAAGCTAAGTTAGTTGCACATCCTTTACATAATGTTGCAGTCAGCCCCAGCATATCTTGGCTGTTTGTGATCTCTTGGCAAAGAACGTCTATCAGTACTGGACTGGATTTTGAGGGCGGATTAGCTTTCCCTATTATCATTTTCCCTCGCCCTAAAGAGAACCTACTCCTGCTTTAGAGGTACTTGTAACTTACGTCCCCAAGTCAAGGACGAGACGTCAACATGTTAGTCCAACTGACCGGAGTAGGGGTTGAACACTCTACCTAGACGTCAGCACACGGGGTATTTAAGAACGAACGGTCTTATCCACTCGGCCATGCCGATCGTCAACTCTAATGTTAAATCAATACTTCGCTGTGGATCACAAGCATAGTTTTCATAACTATTATCTGCGCAGAATAGGACTAAAATGGTCTGACAGATGCGTCAATGGAGAGCTCATGGAGAGAGTGTAGTTTAGTTTAATTTAGTCGATGGATCAACATCATGGGCACACGGGTGTAACCCTTAAGTGCTTTGTTCTATTCCTAACTCAAGCCTGAGTCCGGAGAATCTCAGCTCAGTGCACGAACTCCGTAGCACAGGCGAGGATCATGAAATACTTTGGTAGATTTTTTACTCGAAATTTTACCCGGCAGCGCTGTAGGCAGCACATGGGTGTCCGATCTCACTGCCCAGAGACCAGGGGAAATTGTGTTACTAGAAGTCCACGTGAAAAAATCCCGGCCCTCACCGGGGCTTGAACCCGGGACCCCCCAGCACTCAAGGCGGACACCATACCTCGAGACCACTCAGCCTCATGGAGAGAACTAAACACATACCAGTAAATTAAGAGGTGTGGACAAGACCCAGCTCTGGATAAGACACACATTGTGAAAAGATGAGAATAGTATAGCCAGCAAGTTCTGTGTCCTTGAACCCAGAGAGAAATATACAAGGCCTAAAAATCACATGGAGAAAAAGATTACAGAATTGAGTGAGTAATATGAGGAAGGGCATGGACTCAGCTGCCTGTGATAGATAAGACTGTGGGTGATGTTGTTGACGTCCTATGATTCAATAGGGGTTAAGGGAAGAAGAAGTTGCAGAAGAAGACAAAGAACACGAACGGGAAGAGAGAGATGGGAGTTAGAAGAGGAAAAAGAAGAGAGGAGTAGGAAGAAGAGGAAGAGCAAGTCTGAGGCGAAAAAGGAAGAGAAGCAGAAGAAGAAGAAGAGGAGGAGTGGAGGGGAAGAGGAAGAAGAGCAAGAAGAAACGAAGAAGGATGATAAGGAAAAGAAGAAGATGAAGAAGAAGAAAGAAGAACAACAACAAGAAAAACACCAGAACAAGAAGAAACAAGAAGAAACTGGTCACCAGCGAAGAATCGAGTATTTTCAACAGGCAATGGAGAAAGCAATGTTTATCATACTACATTCTATCCGATGGCAATATGAGCATGGGTGGTACCGTTTTCTGGCTGAGGTAGCAAGATATTCTATCCATATATGATATTTGAATAACTACAAGTGTTTAATGCTTACTCGGCCTCCACGGTATTGGGTAGGTAGGCATTGTTGGTCATCCCACACACAAGGTGCCCTCCTCCTCCAAGTCTGAAAGACAACCCATGTGTTGCTGAAAGTGACCTCGCGTATTAATCTCTGCAGTAATTGAAATTTATCTCGTGACTTCACCAGGTATAGCGTCGATCCTTTCTCTAAAGATACATCATTATTGAATTAGAAAACGTTGTCTAATGATATCCAGCATTCATGCTTTCTCATCTTCTTCTTCTTCTCTTCTTCTTCTTCTTCTTCTTCTTCTTCTTTCTCTTCTTCTTCTTCTTCTTCTTCTTCTCTTCTTCTTCTTCTTCTTCTCTCTCTTCTCTTCTTCTTCTTCTTTTCTTTCTTCTTCTTCTTCTTCTTCTTCTTTCTTCTTCTTCTTCTTCTTCTTCTTCTTCTTCTTCTTCTTCTTTCTTCTTCTTCTTCTTCTTCTTCTTCTTCTTCTTCTTCTTCTTCTTCTTCTTCTTCTTCCTTCTTCTTCTTCTTCTTTTCTTCTCTTCTTCTTCTTCTCTTCTTCTTTTCTTCTTTTCTTCTTCTTCTTCTTCTTCTTCTTTCTTCTTCTTCTCTTTCTCTTCTTCTTCTTCTTCTTCCTTTCTTCTTCTTCTTCTTCTTCTTCTTCTCTTCTTCTTCTTCTTCTTCCTTTCTTTCTTCTTCTTCTTCTTCTTCTTCTTTCTTCTTCTTCTTCTTCTTCTTCTTCTCTTCTTCTTCTTCTTCTTCTTCTTCTTCTTCTTCTTCTTCTTTTCTTCTTCTTCTTCTTTTTCTTCTTCTTCTTCTTCTTCTTCTTCTTCTTCTTCTTCTTCTTCTTCTTCTTCTTCTTCTTTTCTTCTTCTTCTTCTTCTTCTTCTTCTTCTTCTTCTTCTTCTTCTGCTTCTTCTTCTCTTCTTCTTCTTCTTCTTCTTCTTCTTCTTCTTCTTCTTCTCTTTCTTCTTCTCTTCTTCTTCTTCTTCTTCTTCTTCTTCTTCTTCTTCTTCTTCTTCTTCCTTCTTCTTCTTGCTTCTGCTTCTGCTTCTGCTTCTTCTTCTTCTTCGCTTCTTCTTCTTCTTCTTTCTTCTTCTTCTTCTTCTTCTTCTTCTTCTTCTTCTTCTTCTTCTTCTTCTTCTTCTTCTTCTTCTTCTTCTTCTTCTTCTTCTTTCTTCTTCTTCTTCTTCTTCTTCTTCTTCTTCTTCTAAGACAAAGACTTCAAACTCTAAGCTCACACACATCACTTCAACTTCACATCGATAACATGCCAGTAAGAAAGTGTAATTGAGCACAAAACATTAGGCATAATCATTGATAGAAACCTAACCTTTAATTCCCACGTTCAAGCGCTTATTAAACAAACAGCGAAAAAAGTCTACCAACTCGCCAAAATTAAAAACTTCCTTGATGAGGACACAAGGAAACTATTCTATACTTCTCATATACAGACACACTTTGACTACTGCTCTACAATCTGGGACGGTTGTTCTAATTCAAACACCAAGCGACTTTACTCACTCCAGAAACGGGCCATGAGTCTAATTTATAACAAACATTTATCTGACAATCCTAGCCTGTATAAACGCCTTCAGTTACTACCATTCAGCAAACACCTGCTTTTCAATAAAGCTAAATTAATTCACAAAATCCTGCATCGGAATGCCCCAAATTACCTTTGGCCATTGTTTAAATATAATGCTAGACACAGTAAAACGTTTAAATATATTACACATTCCGAAGCCTAGGATTGACTTATACAAAACAAGCTTAACGTACTCTGCAGCTCAGCTGTGGAACAATCTTCCACAAGAAATCAAAGACATCACCAATCCCTATTCATATAATCGCAAATTACTCGAACACTATCTCAGTACGGATTATCTTCCCCCTTAATAATAGAGATAATAATAATAATAAAAAAAACTCTAGTATAACAGCCAGTTCCCTTTTGGTAGGCCAGTATATTCCACATGGCTAATAACAAGTGTCAGACCATTATCTAATTTTACTGTGTCGTGTAGTTTTGATGTTCGCATTTTTGCCCATGCCTTTATAATGCATATCTTTTATATTGTTGCTATTCTCTGTTAGCCTTGAATGATGTGTGAATGAAATAATGTATGAAAGAGAGTGATAGAAGGGCAGAATGTTAGACGGGCCTGCGTGCCCAATTCTTAACCCTTTGAAAATAAAGTTTGTTCGTTCGTTCGTTCGTTCGTTCGTTCGTTCGTTCGTTCGTTCGTTCTTCTTCTTCTTCTTCTTCTTCTTCTTCTTCTTCTTCTTCTTCTTCTTCTTCTTCTTCTTCTTCTTCTTCTTCTTCTTCTTCTTCTTCTTCTTCGGCGTTCATCCGGAGTTGTTTTTTTTTCCGGATGTGATTGCGTTGTGCCTGTTTACAGCAGAGCTGCGTTCTTGCGCCACTAGGCCGACACATCCGACTTCTGCGGGCAACCCGGTCAACAAATGCCCGCAGAAGTCGGATGTGTCGGCGTAACGGCGCAAGAACGCAGTTCTGCTGTAAACAGGCACAACGCAGTCACATCCGGAAAACAAAAACTGGATGAACGCAGAAGAAGAAAAAGAAGAATTAGTAAGCTATGAATGCAGGGTATCATTACACAACGTTTGAGACCATTTATAGACCTCTTGATCAGTGTGAAAATACGCACATTTCAATTGAGAAAGATTCAGACAGACGTAGTAATATAATGACTGATAGATAGCTAAGATTATAGAGGCAGACATATAGATAGAAACAGGGACAGACAGGCACACAGACATATTACTATAATGACATATAGATAATGCATAATACAGGCAGATTGACCAACCGACCGACCGACTGAGAGAGTAGAAAAGTTATAAACATATAACAATTAGCATAAGGAAACGTTGCCATCTTCAACTCTGCATGCACCTTGGTATTTCCTAAAGGGTGATTTGATTGCAGAACGACTTTCAGCGCCTATACTGTGTATATTCCCTAGTTACACGTGTCGGCACAGACCTGACCTGACCTTGATGTCATAAATGTTGTGTTTGCTAACATAACCATCGTTGCACTGTGCTTCATGGCCATCAGTAGATATCACATTGTTTGAGAGTAATTGTCGTCAATGCATAATGGTTAAATAGTACCTCTCTAATGTTCTTTCCAGCCATTTCAAAGTTTGATGCCAAATTCAATCAGTCTGACTAATTTTTACATCCATTATGGTGTCATCATTCAAGAGGTATTGATATTTTGTCATTTATATCACATATCCTTCAATACCAAACAGCCAGATTTCTCATTGTCTCTAACAGTCATTGGATGATAGAGCCATTTACGCTTACATAGATTGTAGAACACATGTATCCTACACACTCGTATCACAAACTAGTCCCGGAGCTGTAAATATGTGCAGTTTTAAGACCATTACAATTTGTAGGCTTGATTGCCTGGAGCAATAAGTGGCCCGTCTTTCCCTCCCGTAGCAAGCGGCGAGTGCAGTCATCGAAACCTCGTCTAACTGCGCTCATGGCACTCCATAATCGTTAAGTAAAACTTCCACTTCTCGTGCCATAGCCACGCAATACTAACCTTCCAAGGCATACACTCAGATTAAAAAATCAACAGCAAAGATAATATGTTGGATTTGTTCCCCCAAGACATGCTGGTGTGTGTCAGAGTCCTAAAACCTATATCCACAGACAGAGCTGAGTTAGCCAGGGGCAGAGAGAGTTAAAGACAGTCAGTCAATAGGTATCGACGAGGGCACAAGTGAGTAAGAGTTAAGACGGGTAACACCCGACGACAGACATCGGCCCTCAAGGTCAAGAACAGTTAATCTTACTCAGGACAAAGACGGCAGTGCCCGACAGAACACAGTTCGGATCAGGGACCTGTGAAAAGGGGACACGTGACCATGTGGACTGGACAGAGGTCGAGACAGAATGTGTGCGCCGGCGGACATACCCTGTAAGTTACCGACGCGAAGCGAACTGCTACCAATTCTCGCGCACGTCACGTTACTCACGAGAACATACGGGATTATGGAGAAAGTCGTGTAACTCCTAGACCAGGAAGACCGGCGCTGAGTGAGATAGTTCTGACGAATGAATGCGACAGGCTATTGAGACTGTTTTTTCTTGCAGTTAGACAACTGCGATACTGAAGTACGATTGCGGCGTGCTTGTAAGATCGGAGAATGCGACGGTTGGTTGGTTGAAGACGCTGATGGTCTTATGTAAATCTATCCACCAGGATGGATAGTGTGTTGACGGTCTGTGAGAATCAGTGTAGATATACTGACAGACCGGTTGTTGACTATTTTAGCGACGAGATGGATTGTGTAGCGAGCGAGAGCTATGTGAGGTACGCCTGTGCTTTCTCAGTGTAATATAAATCGGTGCTATTTGAGTTATAATATACCATTACGCCATTGTGGTTATCATAAATTACCTGAAAGGGATATTTCCAGCCAGTCTCCGAGTGGAGTGACTCATAAGAATAGTTGTAAGAACTCCGACGCGGAAAAAACGCGACAGGGGGCTTCTGATCATCAGAAGTAACCTTCCCCAAGCATTTCGGACCTTTAATTTCTTAATACTCTCTGGGGGGAGGTCCCGCCCGGGTCATGACTCCGTGCGTCTTACCCGTGCCGTGGAGACGTTCGTTCAGTCATATTAGTTATCCCTGGTGTTAAGATTGTCCCTTCGCTGTTACATTGTCTACTCTCAAGCCCTCCCTCCCCCGGTGGGGAGAGCCCGTACAGCCAATGCCTGCCCCTTGGCACGTGTGGTCATGGGATGCCAGCCTCATCCCCCGCCACGGCCTCAGTCGCCTCCATACGTCTCCGTTGAAATTACCTGCTAGAGACAGTTGTGCAAGTGTGCAAGTGTTTCACGATTGTTAGGTCTCTGACTGTGCGGTTTGATTTGGTTTTATTTAACTTTATTTTCAAAGGGTTACAAATTGGGCACGCAGGCTCGTCTTACATTTCGCCCTTAAAATTACTCATCTTTCGTTCACATAGGAAAACATCATTGTCAAATGAATGTTGTAAACATGCACAATGCATATGACCATGTTATGAGACACATCCCTCACCCACCCACACATCCCCACCACCCACACATCCCCCACCCACCCACACACACATACCTCACCCACTCACACTCACCCCCCACCCACACAATTTCCCACGCACACATTCCCCACCCACACACATCTTCCCACCCACACACACATCCCCCACCCATCCCCAACCCACACACACTCACCCACCCACATATCCTCTACTCACCCACACACCTCCATCCCCCACACATGCCTCAACCACACATAACCCCACCCACCCACACACAAACACATAACCCCACCGACACACACATCCCCCCCCCCCCCCACCAAGCAAGCAAGTGCACACTGTGGTGGGAAACGAGCATGCGGATATATTGCCTGGGTCTGTACCGCGTGATGGGGTAATGGTGCAGTTTATGCAGATGCCGTCGGAGTGCTTTGATATCGTGTGCTAGAGCAGATAAATAGACAGACCATCAAGGCCTGGAGAGAATGGTCTTGCAGGGAGTGACCAGAGGATCTGGTCGACACTCAAGACTCCGAGTAAAAGCTAGAAGGACACATAATCAGACTGCTGCTGATGCCATTAGTATTGGAACTCTTCGCTGGCCGTTGAATATGTAGACGGAGGGTGTAAGGGAATATCCTGAGTGCTGTGATATCGGTTCTTGGTTCATACCAACTCAGCATACACTAAGAGAAAAATACAATTACCGCCTTCAGAAAGACATTGCCGCGATTTATGACAACTGCTATCTCAACCCGCGCGTTTTGATGTTACTTTTTCAAACGTCCAGTTCTGTTACCACGTGACCTCTCTTCTCAGGCTAAGCGAATGTCACAAGACGTTGCATGTTGGTGGTCACATCCGCTGTCCACTTTACGAGGCTGACTGGATCTCGCGGCCTTAATGGTCTGGAAAACAAACCCTGCGCTACTAGGGATTGTCGCGAACAAGTGCACTAACCCCTATGCCTTCTATAGACGATGATAAAGTTCATTTAACAACACCAACTTACCATCACAAATTTGGAGATACAGTTGGCCTAACAACATCAAGTTACCAACACAAATTGGTCGATAAAGTTGATCTAACGTCAACACACCAGCACACATTTTGTAACACAATTTATCTAACAACATAAAGTTACCAGCAGACATTTGGTGATACAGTTGGCCTAACAACATAAAGTTACCAGCAGACATTTGGTGATACAGTTGGCCTAACAACATAAAGTTACCAGCAGACATTTAGTGATACAGTTGGCCTAACAACATAAAGTTACCAGCAGATATTTGGTGATACAGTTGGCCTAACAACATAAAGTTACCAGCAGACATTTGGTGATACAGTTGGCCTAACAACATAAAGTTACCAGCAGACATTTGGGATACAGTTGGCCTAACAACATAAAGTTACCAGCAGACATTTGGTGATAAAGTTAATCTAACTACACCGACTACCAGCACACATTTGGTGACAAAGTTGATCTAACCACATCGACTACCAGCACACATTTGGTGATAAAGTTCGACTAACAACATAAAGTTACCAGCACACATTTGGTGATAAAGTTGATCTAACAACATTAAGTTACCAGCATACATTTGGTGATAAAGTTCGTCTAACAACATCAACTTACTAGCGCAAATTGTCTAATAAAGTTGATCTAACATCAACATACCAGCACATATTTGGTAATAAAGTTGATCACAACATTAACTTACCAGCATAAATTTGGTGATGCAGTTTGCCTAACA
>OY992880.1:119556760-119824260 GCA_963921405.1 Cepaea hortensis
TCTCTCTCTCTCTCACTCACTAACGCTCTCACTCACATTACAGTAATGTTATATTATGCATGATAAAATCAAATGTCATACATACAAAATGATAATGTGAAAGATGCAAATACACAAAACATATGGAATGGCATGTTACAGGACATGCGAGCACTCAATTCTCTCTCTCTCTCTCTCTCTCTCTCTCTCTCTCTCTCTCTCTCTCTCTCTCTCTCTCTCTATTACACAGGCACACACACACATTCCCCCCCCCCCCCCCCCCCACACACACACATATCCCTAACATACACACCTATACATACATCCTCACATCTAGACAAATACATGATGCCTCACATGATCACCGAAACTAATAAGAACAAACTCCCACACTTTACAGTTGATGGTTGATGTGAGTGTCGGTGAAGGATGTGTGGGTGGGTTGGTGCGGGATGTGTGTGTGTGGGAGAGGATGTGTGTGTGTGTGTGTGGGGGGGGGGAATTATGTTTGGGTGTGTGTGGGTGGGTAGAGCATGTGTTTGTGTGGGTTGGGGGATGTGTGTGTGGGTGGGCAGATGTAAGTGGGTGGGGATGTGAGTGATGGGTGTGTGTGGGTGGGTGCGAGATGTCTGGGTTAGTGGGGGATGTGTGTGATGAGGGATGTTTAGGTGGGTGGGGGATGTGTCCCATAACATGATAATATGCATTGTTTATGCTGACAACATTCATTTGACAATGTTTTTTTTTCATATGTGAATGTATCATGCACTGTTGATGAACGATACATAAGTTATTGGAAGGGTCGAATGTAAGACGGGCCTGCGTTACCAATTTGTAAACCTTTTAAAATAAAGTTCAATTCAATTCAATTCTCTCTCTCCGATGATTTCTGTTCAACGGGACAGAGTTCGCTGTAAAGCATGTACATTTTTTCGGTGTTTGTTATCGCTACCTCCTACTTTCTCTCTCTCTCTCTCTCTCTCTCTCTCTCTCTCTCTCTCTCTCTCTCTCTCTCTCTCTCTCTCTCTTATGCGCATACTTGGTTATTGATTTATATAACAACGTATTAGATTGTACGTGGCTGTAAACATTGACTCGTATTGAAGTCACAGAGATTGACACTTAGATATATTTTATAATACTTTTTATCGCGTTAATACTCTGAGTGAGGGGTCTGCACTCCCCGCTTTAAACAGAGACATTGACTTGTATAGTCATTTATTGATTCTTTTGGATAACAGTTGGTACTAAACTTGTGAAGTAGTTTTTTCAGGTTAATTACTTGTTATTTGTTGTTTAATTCGTTTTGTTCCTTGTTTGCATTATATTCGTTGGTCTAATTAGTTATATCGTTATATTGTCATTTACTTATCGATTTGTATTACTGATATTTTGTAAGTTAATGTAATTGTGATTTTTTTAATGATCTTGTATTTTTGCTTAACTTTGACTAATTTACACTTTCTTCATGGATGAAATGTCTGAGAAGTGGCAACACTGTCAGAGTCTCAACCGGAGTTGCAACGCGTTGGCTGTACCAACGCCCGACAATGCAACGCTGAACTATGATAAACACTACAGTTATAACGCGGCGTCGTCGACAACGCCAGGCAATTAACACTGAGCGATGCTAAGCAGTCGGGGGTCAGCTGGAACACAGCGTGAACATTGGGGGTCACGCAAGATGACTCGAGCACAACTGACGCGTGTGCTAAAAGGCCAGTTAGACTGGGCTTGGGCGCCGTACCGGACAGACGTGTGAATGCGGCCTGAGAGTTTGTGCATGTATTGATCGATAGCCTGTATGACCGTTGGAGATGGAACGCCTGTGTGTTTGACTTGTAAGTGGAGTGCATTGATGTATTATTATATTGATGTATTGATTGCTTGTATTTATGATCTATTTGATATTGTGGATTGTGATTGCGCGACGCCTGGATTGTTTCTGATGTGTGCAGTGCGCGAATAAAGAGCGCGAATTATATCATCGGTTATTCGCCTCGCGTTATTTGATAATCATATTTAGTATCACACTTGTCAAGATACGAGCCACAGTTCTTGCTCTACGCAAGACTCTAACAAGTGCGAACGTGGGGTCTTCGTCCTCATTCGATTTGAACCGTTAGATACGAAAAGTGCAGTGTTAAATAAGTGCGAACGTAGTGACTGTTGTCGGGTTTTTTGAATCAATTGGTTGTATAAAGTACGAGTTTTGAACAAATGCGAGCGTGTAGGTAATAAATTAACAGATAAATACTATCTTTTGGGTTGATTTATTGGAACCATAAGGGCGTCTACGGACTTAGTAAATTCCAACTGATTTAGTGAAGTAGATAAAAACAAAAATGGCGGCCATGTCCTTGAATGTCATTGAGTAGAAGTAGTGTAAGTAGAAGGTCTGGAAAGTGTGAAAAGAGAGTTGTTGAATGTGGGGAAACGACTAACAACAATACTTGACGACATACAAACTTACAAAAACTTAAGTGACATTACATACACCACACACTTGCACATGTTCTAGTTTCTCTTGTTCCAAAAATAACAGATTGTTTGGTGTCATCTACACCTGTCCCTTGTAAACTCCGAATTTTTTGTCGACCTAAATTAAAAACCAGTGTGGTTTCGGGCAGCACTGAGCAGCCATTGTCCGACACATTGTCTCAGGAGTGCTTGAGTATAAATTTTTTTTCTCTTTCTTATACTTTCGTTCTTCAGGGCTTAACATAAGCTGTAATATTAAGTACTGTAAACTTTCGAACTTAAATTACCAACAACATTATTAATTTTTTGTCTATCTATTTCATCATACATATTGTTCATCATGTCTAGTTTAAACTAGTACATCGAAATGGGTTTAAAGATGAACCTTTCTGGTGAAGAGTTAAGGGCCTGGAGTGAGAAAAAGTTTGCAGAATACCGCCTACTACAGGAGAAGGTTAATGAACGTGATGAGAGAGCAGCCGAAAGATCTTGGAAACAGACAGAAGCTGCTTTGAAAGTTAAACGGCCAGAATCAGGTACTGCTTTGAAACAGGCAGAAGCTGCTTTGAAACTTAAACAGGCAGAGTCAGACGCTGATTTAAAACTTAAGCAAGCAGAAACAGATGCAGAAATAAGAAAAGCTGAAATTTTTAGCCCAAACCAAGAAAGAAGAACTTGAAATAAATGCTCGACATAAACGTGAAGAGCTTGAAGTACAGCTAAAAATTGAACAGCTGAAAGCAGAACTTTCCAAAGAAAAGGAAGATAGAAAATCTGACAAAGATCAGCCATACAAGAAATACCAAGGGCTGATTAAAAGTTACACCACAGGTGATTGCATTGCAGCATTCACCCAAAATTTTGAATGTATTATGGATCATTACCAGATCCCAAAGTCAGAATGGAGTATAATATACATGAGAAGTCTTTCTGGAAAACCTCTGAAAGTGATAGAGTCTATTCCAAATGACCTGAAGAAAGATTATCAGTATATTAAGACAAAAATTATGTCTAATTTTCTGCTAGATGAAGCAGGCTACAGAGAACATTTTGGTAAATTGTCTCCTAAACCAACACAAACGTTCTCTGATTACATCTCAGAAAAACAGAATGTTTTTTCTAAGTGGCTGTCAGCAGCCAAAGTGAATGGTAATTTTGATAGATTGACAGATCTTATTTTGAGAGATAAAATTATCACATCTCTCCCACCTCCATTTTCAAAATTTCTATTAGATGGACAGTCGTGGCTCAAGTTATTTTTCAGCCAATAAACAATGTTTCATTAGTGGTCTGACTAGCACAGACTTTGTAGCAGCCGCTACATATGATAGATCTAAGTCAGTGCCCTACAACAAACAAAAGCCCTATAGGCAATCTACTGACCAGTTTAATCAATGCAAATATTGCCACTTATCACACAACGAAAATGAAATGTGTGACCAACATCCTGGATACATGTCTTACTTACAAAACTACATAGCGAAGCAAGACAAAGAAAGAAAGACATACAGACGTGTCACCAAATGCTTCCTTTGTAAGGCTTTCGGCCATTGGCGGAAAGAGTTGCGAAGTGTGTTAGGTCTTTTGAATTATTATAGACAATTTATTCCTCATTTTGCTGAATTGACCAAATGTTTCACTAATTTACTAACAAACAAGCATCCTAATGTCATTGTAAACAGCGAATGTTTAAGGCCTGCATTTGCGAAAGTACTATCTTATTTTTCCAGTGAATCTATTCTAAAATTACCCGATCTTAGCACTATTTTCAGGCTAAGATGCGATGCGAGCCACGTAGCCATTGGAGGGGTACTGCTTCAAGAGCACGACCAAATATTGTACCCTGTATACTACGTCTCTCGGAAATTGAACACCAGTGAACGAAATTACAGCACGCCGGAACTGGAAGCCCTCGCTCTGGTGTTCTCGGTACGTAAACTTTCAAAATTTCTTTTAGGTAAACACTTCATTATAGAAACAGACAATAGTCCGTTGACATTTATCACCAGTGAAACCCCAAGTAACCACAGAGTGGCAAGATAGTCCCTTCTTCTACAGGATTATAGCTTCGAAATCAGACATATAAGAGGCTCACATAACTCACTGGCCGATCTTCTATCTAGATGTCCATACGACTCACCCAATAGCCAGGTAACACCCGAGCACATTGCAGATGGTGTATAAACTGCAAATTAAATGGTGCTCAACACCACAGCCAATTGTGACATCATGTCAGTTACGCTGTGAAGAACGGTGTGATAGGGAAGATTTAATCTCCCATTGTAAATAAATTGTGTACATACTATTATTATTATGCGAATAAATGTGTCGTATAATTGTGAGAGATGTGAAAGAATGCCATTAGTATTGTAAATATGTAATATTATAAGAAATAGGCACCACAAGTGTCACAAGACAGTACTACAGGACCCAAAGACTTACCGAGCTTGAACAGCGTCAAGTAATCCTGAGTACATCTACAAAGATGGTCCACGACGTATTAACAAGTACGAATGATGACCATGACAACCTAATCCGAGAATAAGACGGAAGAAGCTATCCAACAGCTGATGACAAGAACTGGGTGCTCCGTATACGTAAAGTCCATCTAGAACGGAAGGCCTTGATGTGAATGTCAACATAACACATGTGTACAACAACACAGCTCTACACTTCCGTTATATTTGCATATTAATTTGAAAGTTAGCAGAAGATACTAAAATGTTTATAAATTTATGACAATTGTATGAAAACTTGGGTATGAAACATTTCCATATACGAAATGGTATATGTCGTGTTTTGTTAGATGTAATCTCAGCATCGTAGCTTGATTTACTTTTTCACAATAGTGACATTTTGTGCACTTTTGTCAATAAGTATCAAATTATGACACTAAGAAAGGAAAGGTTACTTGTAATTTATTTTGTTGAAAGCATGATAAAATTACTGTCCCTAACTTTTGTACAATAACCAAGGGACATAAATAAAAATTGTTAGTGATGTGTAAATATGTATTGAAACTACCATGTTTGCCTAATGAGTAACACGTCAATGTGACGTCATGTGTATATGGGGAAACTTGCCAAAACTGAAGACCTTCATTGGATATTCTATAGGATAAGGGTAGATGTCCAATGTCGGAGTTATCTTATAGGTAGATACTCACAGGCTGACCTGATTATTTGTAATTTTTGCTTTTGGTTGAGAGGTAGGGGCAAGTTAGCCGTAACCTACCGGACTGGCTGTGTCTCAGCGAGGTAAAATCCATAGAATTGATTGTACTTGACAAGTATGCTTGATGGGTAGGCATGGAGATTGTTGGCATATTGTTTACTAATCACCTGTACATATTAAGAAAAACCAAAGATTTACGTCAGATGAAGTGCAAAGTTCGATTCTGACAAGATAAAGAACAGCTATATAGAGTACATGAAAGGAAAACCTTTCATGAGAAAAGGGGGGGGGGGGGAATGTCAGAGTCTCACCCGGAGTTGCAACGCGTTGGCTGTACCAACGCCCGACAATGCAACGCTGAACTATGATAAACACTACAGTTATAACGCGGCGTCGTCGACAACGCCAGGCAATCATCACTCAGCGATGCTAAGGAGTCGGGGGTCAGCTGGAACACAGCGTGAACATTGGGGGGTCACGCAAGCTGACTCGAGCACAACTGACGCGTGTGCTAAAAGGCCAGTTAGACTGGGCTTGGGCCCCGTACCGGACAGACGTGTGAATGCGGCCTGAGAGTTTGTGCATGTATTGATCGATAGCCAGTATGACCGTTGGAGATGGAACGCCTGTGTGTTTGACTTGTAAGTGGAGTGCATTGATGTATTATTATATTGATGTATTGATTGCTTGTATTTATGATCTATTTGATATTGTGGATTGTGATTGCGCGACGCCTGGATTGTTTCTGATGTGTGCAGTGCGCGAATAAAGAGCGCGAATTATATCATCGGTTATTCGCCTCGCGTTATTTGATAATCATATTTAGTATCACAGTTGTCAAGATACGAGCCACAGTTCTTGCTCTACGCAAGACTCTGACAAGTGCTGGCTCCTTAAGTCAGGAATACGCATTGGACACTTAAACATTTGCAGCTTATTTAACAAGCTACCAGAGTTATCTTCTATTCTTAATGAAAATTTTCATTTATTCGGCCTTAGTGAAAGTAGGCTTAATGATAAAATTTCAGATGAGGACATCTCTATTAAAGGGTACAAAGTTTTTAGAAGGGATCCCTGTAGGAAACAAGAGACAGGCATAGTAACCTATGTTTCTAATTTACTAAATGCTCACCGTAGGCTAGACTTTGAAACTTGCGAAATAGAATGTATTTGGTTAGAGCTAAAACTTCAAAAGCGCACACCCCTGATAATTGGCTACTTCTATCGAAATCCCAGTGCTGGACACGTCTGGTACGAAAACTTCACTACCATGATGTATGTAGTTTTCGCTTCTGGGAAGGAAATTATACTACTCGGAGACTTTAACATTGACACCAACAAATCCAACATAATATGGGGAAATATAATTGCATCATACAATTTCCAACAAATAGTACAACAAGCTACTAGAGTAACAAAGTCATCTTCAACAGTCATAGATCACATTTATGTAACTTGCTCAGACACCATCATAGAATGCACCGTACCCAATTGAGCAATGAGCGATCACTACCCAATAAGTTGCACGTGATCTAAAAAAGGAATTAAAACTCCTAAACATAAAAACATAAGTGTAAAATATAGAAATTACAAAAATTTCAACCAAAACGCATTTTTACAGTACTTGCTCAGTTCACCTCTAGACAATGTTTATCAGCTTCCTGACCCGGATGATGCTCTGGAATTCTGGATGAAAACCTTTATTGATGTTTTTGATAGACATGTGCCAGTCAAGGAAGTTCGAGTAAAACACCACGTCAAGCCACCTTGGATCACCCAGGAAATACTTGAAATTATGAGAGGCAGTGATAAAGCACATAAAAAGCGGGATCTCAGTGCATACCGTACTCTTAGAAACAAAGTTCAATATAATATACGACGGGAAAAGAAAAATTACTTTAAGAACTTAGTAATGGATAAAACAAATAGTAAGGATATATGGAAGGCAATTGACACCTTGACAAACAAGTATAACTTCCGAAATTCTTTACCATCAAATCATATTACATGCGACCAATTCAGTAATTGTTTTCAAACTGACATAGACCAGTTGAAGGCTTCAATACCTAATTCTCCTTGCAACTTATCTTTATTGTCATCGTTTTGCGAGAATAGATGCTCCTGCGATATTCTTTCCGACATACCGCTAATGACAATCACTGAAGTATTCACTTACCTCAGTAACCTAAAAAACACAACCTCATCTGGGTTAGATGGAATCAGCAACCGGATTCTCCGTTGTGCTGCGCCAGTGATCTGTACATCACTAACCTATGTATATAATCAGTGTCTCACCAAAGGCCACTTTCCATCAGCTCTCAAAATCGCTAAAGTGTACCCTCTTCTTAAATCTGGTTCATTGGACAATGGTCTCCCAAACAATTACAGACCCATTTCCTTAATATCATCACTATCTAAGCCACTAGAAAAACACATCCATAAAGTAACATTACAGTATTTAGTTCGCAACAAGCTTATTGTTGACAGCCAATCAGGATTTCGACCAAAATATTCTTGCCATACGGCCCTAACAAACATGATAGAAAATTGGCACCAGAATATAAACAACAACAGTCTATGTGGAACTGTGTTTATTGATTTTAAGAAAGCATTTGATATGATAGACCATGTTATTTTAATTAAAAAACTTGAGACAATGAAAATTGGCCCTAATGTAGTCACTCTTCAAAATCTTCAACTCTTGTGTGAATCCAGTGTTAACGTATGGATGTGAAAGTTGGAAATCAACGGTAGCTTTAGATAAAAAATTAGACAATTTTGAGAACAAATGTCTTAGAAGACTTCTAAACATCCACTGGACAGACTTCAGAACCAATTCGCAAATAAGACAAGAGACTAAGCAAGATACAGTATCCAATTTCATAAGAAGACGCCGTTGGAACTACATCGGCCATGTACTCAGAATGGACAAGTCAAGACTCCCCTATCAAGCCCTCATATGGTCACCAGTAGGGAAAAGAAAACGGGGAAGACCAAGAGAGACCCTGCGTAGAACCATCATTAGAGAAGGCGCATTCAATGGCCAAGTAAATATCCAAGATCTACAACAGGTAGCAGCGAACCGCCAAGCATGGAGAGACAGGACTTCTGCCCTATGCGCCGCCTTAGGCACAAGAGGAAAGACTAACTAAGTCACTCTAATATCATCTTTTCTATCAAACAGAAAGCAAGTAGTATCACATAATAAATCTCTGTCTCAAACCACTACCTTCAATATTGTAGTACCGCAAGGCTCTATTCTTGGCCCTCTATTATTTGCCATATATATTAACGATCTACCTTTGCATCTTTCGTCGTCCTGCGATCTATTTGCAGATGACTGTACAGTGTACACAAACGCTGAAAACTGTATTTTACTGGAGTCGTCTTTACAACAAGAATTAAATAATGTAGTTAGGTGGAGCTATTCAAACCGTATGCAAATTAACATCATTAAAACAAAAGCAATGTTATTAACAACCAGACAGAGACTTCAAACTCTAAGCTCACACACATCACTTCGACTTCACATCGATAACATGCCAGTAGAAAGTGTAATTGAGCACAAAACATTAGGCCTAATCATTGATATAAGCCTAACCTTTAATTCCCACGTTCAAGCGCTCATTAAACAAACAGCGAAAAAAGTCTACCAACTCGCCAAAATTAAAAACTTCCTTGATGAGGACACAAGGAAATTATTCTATACTTCTCATATACAGACACACTTTGACTACTGCTCTACAATCTGGGACGGTTGTTCTAATTCAAACACCAAGCGACTTTACTCACTCCAGAAACGGGCCATGAGTCTAATTTATAACAAACATTTATCTGACAATCCTAGCCTGTATAAACGCCTTCAGTTACTACCATTCAGCAAACACCTGCTTTTCAATAAAGCTAAATTAATTCACAAAATCCTGCATCGGAATGCCCCAAATTACCTTTGGCCATTGTTTAAATATAATGCTAGACACAGTAAACGTTTAAATATATTACACATTCCGAAGCCTAGGATTGACTTATACAAAACAAGCTTAACGTACTCTGCAGCTCAGCTGTGGAACAATCTTCCACAAGAAATCAAAGACATCACCAATCCCTATTCATATAATCGCAAATTACTCGAACACTATCTCAGTACGGATTATCTTCCCCCTTAATAATAGAGATAATAATAATAATAAAAAAAACTCTAGTATAACAGCCAGTTCCCTTTTGGTAGGCCAGTATATTCCACATGGCTAATAACAAGTGTCAGACCATTATCTAATTTTACTGTGTCGTGTAGTTTTGATGTTCGCATTTTTGCCCATGCCTTTATAATGCATATCTTTTATATTGTTGCTATTCTCTGTTAGCCTTGAATGATGTGTGAATGAAATAATGTATGAAAGAGAGTGATAGAAGGGCAGAATGTTAGACGGGCCTGCGTGCCCAATTCTTAACCCTTTGAAAATAAAGTTTGTTCGTTCGTTCGTTCGTTCGTTCGTTCGTTCGTTCGTTCGTTCGTTCTTCTTCTTCTTCTTCTTCTTCTTCTTCTTCTTCTTCTTCTTCTTCTTCTTCTTCTTCTTCTTCTTCTTCTTCTTCTTCTTCTTCTTCTTCTTCGGCGTTCATCCGGAGTTGTTTTTTTTTCCGGATGTGATTGCGTTGTGCCTGTTTACAGCAGAGCTGCGTTCTTGCGCCACTAGGCCGACACATCCGACTTCTGCGGGCAACCCGGTCAACAAATGCCCGCAGAAGTCGGATGTGTCGGCGTAACGGCGCAAGAACGCAGTTCTGCTGTAAACAGGCACAACGCAGTCACATCCGGAAAACAAAAACTGGATGAACGCAGAAGAAGAAAAAGAAGAATTAGTAAGCTATGAATGCAGGGTATCATTACACAACGTTTGAGACCATTTATAGACCTCTTGATCAGTGTGAAAATACGCACATTTCAATTGAGAAAGATTCAGACAGACGTAGTAATATAATGACTGATAGATAGCTAAGATTATAGAGGCAGACATATAGATAGAAACAGGGACAGACAGGCACACAGACATATTACTATAATGACATATAGATAATGCATAATACAGGCAGATTGACCAACCGACCGACCGACTGAGAGAGTAGAAAAGTTATAAACATATAACAATTAGCATAAGGAAACGTTGCCATCTTCAACTCTGCATGCACCTTGGTATTTCCTAAAGGGTGATTTGATTGCAGAACGACTTTCAGCGCCTATACTGTGTATATTCCCTAGTTACACGTGTCGGCACAGACCTGACCTGACCTTGATGTCATAAATGTTGTGTTTGCTAACATAACCATCGTTGCACTGTGCTTCATGGCCATCAGTAGATATCACATTGTTTGAGAGTAATTGTCGTCAATGCATAATGGTTAAATAGTACCTCTCTAATGTTCTTTCCAGCCATTTCAAAGTTTGATGCCAAATTCAATCAGTCTGACTAATTTTTACATCCATTATGGTGTCATCATTCAAGAGGTATTGATATTTTGTCATTTATATCACATATCCTTCAATACCAAACAGCCAGATTTCTCATTGTCTCTAACAGTCATTGGATGATAGAGCCATTTACGCTTACATAGATTGTAGAACACATGTATCCTACACACTCGTATCACAAACTAGTCCCGGAGCTGTAAATATGTGCAGTTTTAAGACCATTACAATTTGTAGGCTTGATTGCCTGGAGCAATAAGTGGCCCGTCTTTCCCTCCCGTAGCAAGCGGCGAGTGCAGTCATCGAAACCTCGTCTAACTGCGCTCATGGCACTCCATAATCGTTAAGTAAAACTTCCACTTCTCGTGCCATAGCCACGCAATACTAACCTTCCAAGGCATACACTCAGATTAAAAAATCAACAGCAAAGATAATATGTTGGATTTGTTCCCCCAAGACATGCTGGTGTGTGTCAGAGTCCTAAAACCTATATCCACAGACAGAGCTGAGTTAGCCAGGGGCAGAGAGAGTTAAAGACAGTCAGTCAATAGGTATCGACGAGGGCACAAGTGAGTAAGAGTTAAGACGGGTAACACCCGACGACAGACATCGGCCCTCAAGGTCAAGAACAGTTAATCTTACTCAGGACAAAGACGGCAGTGCCCGACAGAACACAGTTCGGATCAGGGACCTGTGAAAAGGGGACACGTGACCATGTGGACTGGACAGAGGTCGAGACAGAATGTGTGCGCCGGCGGACATACCCTGTAAGTTACCGACGCGAAGCGAACTGCTACCAATTCTCGCGCACGTCACGTTACTCACGAGAACATACGGGATTATGGAGAAAGTCGTGTAACTCCTAGACCAGGAAGACCGGCGCTGAGTGAGATAGTTCTGACGAATGAATGCGACAGGCTATTGAGACTGTTTTTTCTTGCAGTTAGACAACTGCGATACTGAAGTACGATTGCGGCGTGCTTGTAAGATCGGAGAATGCGACGGTTGGTTGGTTGAAGACGCTGATGGTCTTATGTAAATCTATCCACCAGGATGGATAGTGTGTTGACGGTCTGTGAGAATCAGTGTAGATATACTGACAGACCGGTTGTTGACTATTTTAGCGACGAGATGGATTGTGTAGCGAGCGAGAGCTATGTGAGGTACGCCTGTGCTTTCTCAGTGTAATATAAATCGGTGCTATTTGAGTTATAATATACCATTACGCCATTGTGGTTATCATAAATTACCTGAAAGGGATATTTCCAGCCAGTCTCCGAGTGGAGTGACTCATAAGAATAGTTGTAAGAACTCCGACGCGGAAAAAACGCGACAGGGGGCTTCTGATCATCAGAAGTAACCTTCCCCAAGCATTTCGGACCTTTAATTTCTTAATACTCTCTGGGGGGAGGTCCCGCCCGGGTCATGACTCCGTGCGTCTTACCCGTGCCGTGGAGACGTTCGTTCAGTCATATTAGTTATCCCTGGTGTTAAGATTGTCCCTTCGCTGTTACATTGTCTACTCTCAAGCCCTCCCTCCCCCGGTGGGGAGAGCCCGTACAGCCAATGCCTGCCCCTTGGCACGTGTGGTCATGGGATGCCAGCCTCATCCCCCGCCACGGCCTCAGTCGCCTCCATACGTCTCCGTTGAAATTACCTGCTAGAGACAGTTGTGCAAGTGTGCAAGTGTTTCACGATTGTTAGGTCTCTGACTGTGCGGTTTGATTTGGTTTTATTTAACTTTATTTTCAAAGGGTTACAAATTGGGCACGCAGGCTCGTCTTACATTTCGCCCTTAAAATTACTCATCTTTCGTTCACATAGGAAAACATCATTGTCAAATGAATGTTGTAAACATGCACAATGCATATGACCATGTTATGAGACACATCCCTCACCCACCCACACATCCCCACCACCCACACATCCCCCACCCACCCACACACACATACCTCACCCACTCACACTCACCCCCCACCCACACAATTTCCCACGCACACATTCCCCACCCACACACATCTTCCCACCCACACACACATCCCCCACCCATCCCCAACCCACACACACTCACCCACCCACATATCCTCTACTCACCCACACACCTCCATCCCCCACACATGCCTCAACCACACATAACCCCACCCACCCACACACAAACACATAACCCCACCGACACACACATCCCCCCCCCCCCCCACCAAGCAAGCAAGTGCACACTGTGGTGGGAAACGAGCATGCGGATATATTGCCTGGGTCTGTACCGCGTGATGGGGTAATGGTGCAGTTTATGCAGATGCCGTCGGAGTGCTTTGATATCGTGTGCTAGAGCAGATAAATAGACAGACCATCAAGGCCTGGAGAGAATGGTCTTGCAGGGAGTGACCAGAGGATCTGGTCGACACTCAAGACTCCGAGTAAAAGCTAGAAGGACACATAATCAGACTGCTGCTGATGCCATTAGTATTGGAACTCTTCGCTGGCCGTTGAATATGTAGACGGAGGGTGTAAGGGAATATCCTGAGTGCTGTGATATCGGTTCTTGGTTCATACCAACTCAGCATACACTAAGAGAAAAATACAATTACCGCCTTCAGAAAGACATTGCCGCGATTTATGACAACTGCTATCTCAACCCGCGCGTTTTGATGTTACTTTTTCAAACGTCCAGTTCTGTTACCACGTGACCTCTCTTCTCAGGCTAAGCGAATGTCACAAGACGTTGCATGTTGGTGGTCACATCCGCTGTCCACTTTACGAGGCTGACTGGATCTCGCGGCCTTAATGGTCTGGAAAACAAACCCTGCGCTACTAGGGATTGTCGCGAACAAGTGCACTAACCCCTATGCCTTCTATAGACGATGATAAAGTTCATTTAACAACACCAACTTACCATCACAAATTTGGAGATACAGTTGGCCTAACAACATCAAGTTACCAACACAAATTGGTCGATAAAGTTGATCTAACGTCAACACACCAGCACACATTTTGTAACACAATTTATCTAACAACATAAAGTTACCAGCAGACATTTGGTGATACAGTTGGCCTAACAACATAAAGTTACCAGCAGACATTTGGTGATACAGTTGGCCTAACAACATAAAGTTACCAGCAGACATTTAGTGATACAGTTGGCCTAACAACATAAAGTTACCAGCAGATATTTGGTGATACAGTTGGCCTAACAACATAAAGTTACCAGCAGACATTTGGTGATACAGTTGGCCTAACAACATAAAGTTACCAGCAGACATTTGGGATACAGTTGGCCTAACAACATAAAGTTACCAGCAGACATTTGGTGATAAAGTTAATCTAACTACACCGACTACCAGCACACATTTGGTGACAAAGTTGATCTAACCACATCGACTACCAGCACACATTTGGTGATAAAGTTCGACTAACAACATAAAGTTACCAGCACACATTTGGTGATAAAGTTGATCTAACAACATTAAGTTACCAGCATACATTTGGTGATAAAGTTCGTCTAACAACATCAACTTACTAGCGCAAATTGTCTAATAAAGTTGATCTAACATCAACATACCAGCACATATTTGGTAATAAAGTTGATCACAACATTAACTTACCAGCATAAATTTGGTGATGCAGTTTGCCTAACAACATCAAGTTATCAACACACATTTGGTGATAAAATTCATTTAATCACATCGACTACTAAGACACGTTTGGTGATAAAGTTCGTTTAATAACATCAACTACAGCACACATTTGGTGACAAAGTTGATTTAACAACACCAACTTAAGAGCACAAATTTGGTAATACAGTTGATATAACAACATCAACTTACCAGCACATATTTCTCTGGCACTTGTGAAGTTGACGTGTGTGGTGGAAACATGCAGGCACTGCACGACACTTCCGTGCACGTATAAAGTAAAACCCAGAGACGTGTTGCAGTGGTCGGTGTACAAATACAGTTCTTCGGGATCTCTTGGTGGATTGGAGGGAGTATATTTTATCTCAGCCTCTGTACAACATACATATGTAATCATCGTCATCGTCATCATCATCATCATCATCATCATCATCATCATCATCATCATCATCATCATCATCATCATCATCATCATCATCATCATCATCATCATCATCATCATCATCATCATCATTGTCATCATCATCATCATCATCATCATCATCATCATCATCATCATCATCATCATCATCGTCGTCGTCGTCGTCATCGTTGTCATCATCATCATCATCATCATCATCATCATCATCATCATCATCATCATCATCATCATTGTCATCATCATCATCATCATCATCATCATCATCATCATCATCATCATCATCATCGTCGTCGTCGTCGTCATCGTTGTCATCATCATCATCATCATCATCATCATCATCATCATCATCATCATCATCATCATCATCATCATCATCGTCATCATCATCATCATCATCATCATCTAGTAAATTAAAGTTAGGCACCCTTTTACACACATTGAGGCGCATTGGGTCAATTTTGCTAGCCTTATATTTTTAAGCCGGCTCCGTGGCAAAGATGTTACGGGCACAGTTCATAATCCCGCATACCAGGTTCACAACACAATTGCGGGCGATTTGGCAGCAGACCGCCTTGCGTTGGTTTTTAAAAAATAAAATGGTATATTTGCCGATCGTTCAGAAAGCAATGGCAAACAGCTGAACGCAAACTTGCCAAGAGATCACAAACAGCCAAAACATTCTGGGGTTGACTGCGACGTCCTGTAAAGGATATGCAACTAACGTTTTATATTTTTAAAGACCAGCCGGAATTAGATGGACGATGTGGTCAATATCATGACATCCACCTTTTTGTCCCTGAACATTCTTTGGTATCCATTTTAGGCTGCGTCGTTCTGGGAACCCGGGTGAATTTTAAACAAAATCTGCCTCTATAGGAATCGGAACACATAACCACCGGCCGACCAGCAAGTGTATCAGTCTTCTGCCATGTTGGTTAGCATGGTGGTCACTTTGTTTTCTTGTCCTGATTATGCCATGTGGAAAACCATTCTAGGTGGTTGTCCCTTTCTCTTCACTTTGTTCTCTCCCCGGGATGCAGAGGTGTTTCCAAGGCACCAGGGTTGGGTTATATACTGGCCAAGATCTATTGACGCGTCCTCGTAAAGCGTCCTGGGCAACAGGCCCCTTCGGGGTCCTGGCTAAAGTCAGTAGGATCGCAGATTCATCCGAAGTCGGAGAGTGTCTGCCTGTACGGCGAGGAACCACCAGTCTGCACACCAATAAGCCAGACATGGGACAACGGATACTCTCGCAAACCTCAGGTCCTGTATGACATCACACTGATGTTGGACAACAGGATGGCTTCATCCGACATACAGGACTTCGCGTTGGAGCTCAAGCCAACGAACACAAGCAAGCAAGAAAGCTCTCCCCCCCCCCCCCCCCAGTAAACCCAGGCAATGGTCTTGTGTGGCAAATTGAAATAGTGTACTCCTATTTGTGTCGATGACAAATGTGTCTTTTTCTTTCTTCTTTAGCAATATTCACCCATTTAGACTGGCAACCCCCTTATTTGGTGAACACACTTTTTTATGTCAGAAATCTTATTCCGTGATACGAAGTTTGAATGGGGGAGGGGAGGGGGGGGGGGGCATTCTTCTCTTCAGATCTGAACGCATAAGGTAGAATTATCGGATCTGTTCTGGCGTTAATTTATATTATTTCAAAACATGTACAATATTAGGTTCATGTCTTCCTCTATACTCTAGGGTAGACTATACTTGACATAGACCATCAAAGTATGCATGTCTGGCGATGCAGGTGATCATGCTCCTCGACAACCAAGTGTGTTATGTGTTCTTGGAACTTTCGACCATTGATCGTCTTCAGTGCAATTCCGTCAAACCACCCATAATTTTGTCCCTGTGTCGACCTTGGTCTGACATATTCACAGTCATCCGGTTTGAAATACTCTTGTCTAATCCCTCTTTGGCCAAGGGGTTAACGACATTGTTCGTTAATCCCGTATATCCACGTGGGGAAAACAGCAACTGCGAGAATCGGCAGCGGTTCGCGCCGCCCTGGTAACTTACGGGGGTATGTGAGCTGGTCGTTCAGAAAGCAATGACAAACTACTGAACGTAAAAACTTGCCTAGTACATCAACAACAGCTGAAAAAAAAATGCAGGTGTTGACTGCAACGTCCTCTAAGGGATATGGAACAACAACAACAACAACAACAACAACAACAACAACAACAACAACAACAACAACAACAACAACAACAACAACAACAACAACAACAACAATAACAACAACAACAACAACAACAACAACATAAACAACAAAAGCAACAAATCCCTCTTTTCTTATAATTAAAGTTATTTGCATATCCTTTACTGGATGTAACAAGCATATCCTTTACAGGATGTAGCATTTTTAGATGTTCGTAATTCCTGGACAAATTTACGCTCAGTAGTAGCCGGTTTCCCTGGCGAAGAGTTTTTGACTTTCTCCGTAATCCCGTATATCCACGTAGGGTAACGCAGCTGCGCGAGATTCGATATATTAGGTACGGGGGTATGTGAGCCGGTCACTCAGAAAGCAATGGCAAACTACTGAGCGTAATCTTGCCAAGACATCAACAATAGCGGTAAAAATGCTGGCGTTGACAACAATGTTCTGTAAAAAACATATGTGAAAAAAAAAGTTTGCCATTGGTTTCTGAACGACTGGCACTCATACCATTGTATTTAAACCAACGCAAGGCGGTCAGCCTAAAAATTTTTCGTGACTGTGATTCGATCGCGGTATGCGGGATTACAAATTGCGTTCGTAACGTTTCACCGCAGAGTAACTACTACTAATAGTAGTAGTAGTTGTATGGACTACGCTTGAGGTCAAAGCGAGCGAACAAAAAATAAGAAGACAGACTTCACATACGGGGAGTGCAAGATCCAGTTATCTTATTGTAAGTGGCGCTGAAGCAGGAATCAATCCGAGAGTAACACAACACGATACACGCCAGCAGGGACGCAGCTTTACTGGGGCTGCCAACGGACGGGGCGCTGTAGTAAGACAGATTAGTAATCGTGTAGGTTGTCATCTGGCTTGCGGCAACTGGCGAAGACACAATCGTAAAACAACCATCATATGTGAAAGTAAGTTTAAAAAAATGAAAAAAAAAAAATTACAATTCAGGGCCGGAGAATAAAATATCGCCAAATTTCACCTCCCATTTAGACAGAAGGACGATATATTGCCATACTAGAATCATCGTGTAATTTATTTTGTTTCTTAACTTCAGCCAGTTTCATTGCTCAGTGAATGGACATTTACATTACAATACTTCATCACTGGATGGTGTGCCAGGTTTGGTCCAATCCTACTGTTTTATTTGGCACTGAATCAGTTAAGACGCTTTGGAAATAGGGGAGGGGGAAGCTAGACCTCTCATAGCGAGTGGCGAGCCTAGGCGTCGAACCCTAGTCCGACGGCACTCATGCCATTGCACGTGCAACTTTCCAACCGTTTCGACATTGTAGCCGCTAGATAAACACAGTCAATTAATCCATGGGTTGATTGTCTGGTCTTGTCAGATATGACTGAGCTACCGAATGACAGTAGACGGTACTACCTGCTTTCTGTTAGCGCTGAATGTTGGACGACTTTCACCAAACACGACATCCCACATTTTGCCAACGGCTTCGGACGGAGGAGCGCAATTGGGAGCGTACAAGCCTTATCCTGGTGTGAGGAAATACAACCTAAAGACACAATGTCATGGCAGGACAGACCAGGCCCTAAGCCTTGATTGGCAGATGGTTTAGGATCGAAGCTCCGACAGGCGGCCAGTTAGAGCACTGCTTTGCTGATCCGACAGCTTCTGCAGCTTGTCTTGTTCCAGATGTATAGGTGTTACCTTTCCTCTGGAGTGAACTAGGCAGGCTGAGAGAGGGATCATGTTGCATGAGCAACACATGGTCTCTATTTTTCAGCCCAGGCTTTGTGCTATAGAGAGGTATAATTCCATCCCAGACAATGAATGCGACGACCCGTAAAAGACATGCAGCTAGCTAAATAGACTAGCTGTTGTTGTTATAATACTACTATAATAAATGTATGTGGTTGTTTACTATAATTTTAAAAAAAGTTAGTTGCATATCCTTTACAGGACGTAGCAATCAACCCCATCATTTTTTGTGTGTGACTATTTGTGATTCCCGGGCAAGTTTACGCTCAGTAGTTGGCCAATGCTTTCCAAACGACCGGCACCCATACCATTTCATACAAAAACCAACGTAAGGCGGTGTGCTGCCAAATCGCCCACAGCCGTGTTTTTATAATAAACTATATGTTATTGCATACTGTAATATAATATTTGTAGTATACGATGACAGACAATCCATTGTTGTCTTCTATAAAAGACTGTCTATTGTTGTAAGGAAATTGAAAACCAACACAACAACCGGAATACCAAATTAATGCACAAAAGAATTAATGACATCACTAACAAAAGAACACACACATCAACGGGTTGCCTAAAAACCAAAGATGGCAAAATCATAATAGGAAAAGATCAGATTTTCCACGCGTGGTCAGATTATGTAAAAGACCTTTATGATGATACAGAAGAAGAACAATATGATCAATCAATCAATCATGTGCCATGCCGGAAAGCGTGGGCGGTCATGATTCGCCATTTCACTCGATCACCAGAGTCGTGGATCAGCTCAGTGTTCCTGACTCGTCCATGCCATGTGGCCAAGCCATCCAGGTATTTTCCTCTCGGTCTTCCTCTTGGTCTGTTCCCTTCGATCTTGCCAGCTGTCACTAAGTTCTCCAGTCCATTTCTTCTCATAACATGTCCAAAAAATTTTGACTGTCTACTTCTAATTTCTCTAATCAATCTACGATTTTCATTTGTCTCTTGTAGTACTTGGTCATTGGTTTTTCTATCTGTCCATGGTATTCTTTGCATTTTCCTCAGAAACCACATTTCTGCAGCCATCATATGTTTTTCAGCTTGACTGCACATTGTCCAAGTTTCACATCCATACAAAAGAACAGGCTCTATGTATCCCCTCAACACTCTTTTTCTGGTTTCAATTGACATCATTTTATTGGTCAGAATGTTTTTCATCTTGCTAAAGGCTACTTTCGCAATGGCGATTCTTGTTCTAATCTCTTCAAGGCATCTGCCATCAGATGTTATGACTGTTCCGAGATAATTGAACCGATTCACTTGTTGGAGAATATTTCCATTTACTTGAATATTACATTGTGGTACTTCGTTCTTCCTAGTGACGACCATAACCTGTGTCTTCCTACAATTTAATTCCAACCCCAGCTGCTCACTGTGTACAACAACAGCGTCTACTAATTGTTGCAGATCCTGTGCATTGTCTGCAATCAATACTGTATCATCTGCATATCTAATGTTATTTATGTTTCGTCCTCCAATGCTGATTCCATTTAGGTCTTCTACATTTCTGAAAATATTTTCACTGTATAGGGAAAAAAGATCTGGAGACATTACACATCCCTGCCTAACACCTCTCTTAATAGGTTGATATTGTCCTACTTCATTATCAATCCTTATGGCAGCTTGTTGTTTCCAATATATGTTTTTTTATAAGTCTAATGTCTTTCCCATCAATTTGTAGATCTGCAAGCATATCCACAATGTTGACATGTCTAACTCTATCAAAAGCCTTTGTGTAGTCAATAAAGCAAAGATGTATATCCTTGTTTACTTCTAAAGCACGCTCAATAACTGTTCGCAGCATATACACAGCATTTACTGTACCCTTTCCTTCTACAAACCCACATTGTTCTTCCCCTATTTCAGGTTGTATTTTCTTCCTCACTCTTTGCATGATAATTCGTAACAAAATCTTTGTGATGTGGCTCATTATACTAATTGTTCTATGTTGATCACATTCTAAGGTTCCTGATTTCTTTGGGATTGCAATAAATACAGAATTACATAATTCAGAAGGTATATCTCCAGTATCATATAATGTGTTCAGCAGTCTAGTGACTTGCTCTAGTCCAAATTCTTCTAAAGCTTTAATCATTTCTGTTGTGATGTTATCTGCACCGGGGGCCTTGCCAGCTTTCATATGCTTAAGAACATTTTGAACCTCCATCTTTAAAATTGCCGGTCCTTCATTATTAAATCTAATAGCATACTGTTCCTCTCTGTTATCATTATACAGGTCTTTCACATAATCTGTCCATACATGTAGAATCTGATCTTTTTCTATTATAATTTTGCCATCTTTAGTTTTTAGACAGCCTGTTGATGTACTTGTTCTTTTATTAGTAAGTTCCTGAATTCTTTTGTGCACTAATTTGGTATTTTGACTGTTGTATTGTTTTTCAATTTCTAAGCACTTTTCCTCAAGCCATGATTCTTTTGCCTTCCTACATAATATTTTGACTTGTCTGTGAATTTCTTCATATTTGGCAGGATTAGTTTTGTTGAGTCTTCTTGTTTCCAATATGATCATCGGAATATTAATGAAGGACCATCAATTTTGAAGATGGAAGTTCAGAATGCTCTTAACCATATGAAAACTGGCAAGACCCCGGGTACAGATAACATCACAGCAGAAATGATCAATGCCTTAGAACAGTAGTTCCCAAGCTTTTCAAGCAGAGGGCCATATCTACTATTTTCGCTAGTTAAGCGGGCCACAATGTTATAAAATTATAAACGTCGTGCAATATCATTCTTACCTTTCTTAACTTTCGTCAACAAAATTCTGAAACTTTAAAGGCAGTCAGTGTCAGTACTACACTGCGGTCATTATTTGGTTTAATATCAAAAGTTCATTTAACAATACATATTTAATCAGTTTCTAAAATCGCTATTAATGTAATTAATTTACAATTGTAACTGTTCTTCATAACCAGTTACTTAAGTTCAGATGCCAGTTTATCAATGTCTGGGCACAAATCTGTCGTGCCTAAAAATCATAAGCGAAGCTAGGTTACTGTCGGTGAGTCTGGAACATTGGTTGTGTGTGTGTGTGTGTGTTTTTTAAATAACGGTCATTGCAGAAAATGAAAGCTCACATCTGTAAGTCGAACCAAAACGACAAATATATCTCTGGGCGAATGTCCGCAAGTGGTCAAATTGTTCGACAGGCAATAGTCGCCAGAATGAAATCATATGATCAGCTGAAGGTGAAGCAGACAGCTCTAGAAATTTACAACTCAATGCAGAATTGCATTTCAAATCAATTATTTCGTGCTGTAATTGATAGAGCTTCGCATCAGAAAATACGAACGGATTTATGAAGAGGGCAAGATTATCCTCCTCTATGTGAACTCTTGAAATCTCGACTGAAAGATATCCAGAAGACTTACAACTTTTACTTTGCACTGTAACAAGTTACATTTCTTTTCCACCACAAGCGTCTACAGAGATGGAAACGACTCTAAAGTCCTTCAGTCAGCTGTTCGATAAACAGTCGTAGTCTCATTATAAATGAAGAAATGTCGTCGCAAGAATTTATGAATAGTTTGTTTTTTTCCCTGGATCCTTGCATTTAAAGAGTTTAAATGAGACGTTATATCCACCAGAAATACCAGGTCAAATGCCAGTCATCGTTCAGCAAACATTCTCCTTCTGTAGGCACTTCATTTATTTCAGATAGAAACAGATAGACACTATTTTTCAGTGCCCAGAAACGTGACAAAACTTTCCCCTTAGGTAGCCATCTGACATCACCGTATGCCTCGTTCAGGTCTGATAGAACCTGTTTGAACCCACGCCTGTTCAGCGCTTTACTTCGAATTTTGTCCCACATCTCTGAACAACATCCATGACATTTTTCAGATTTAGTGTCTTTCCACACAGAGCTTCTTGCTGAATATAGATACAATGATATTTTAATATAGTGCGGTCAAGAAACTATTCCAATAATGCTAGACATCCAGACTTTTTACCCGTCAAAGCCGGAGCACCGTCGGTGCATACACTGTCCGATTTGGCCCATTATGTTGTTTTTCTCTACACACAACTTCAAAGTTTCAAACAGATCAGTCCCATTGGTAGTTGCATGTATCGATTCAACTCCTAGAAATTCTTCAATGACTTCAAAATCATCGTTTATTGCTCGAACAAAAATTGCGATCTGAGCTGTGTCAGAAATGTCAGTGGATTCATCCATTGCCAATGAAAAAATGTACAATTTTTGAAATGTGCTGCTACTTGACGATGAACATCTTCATCGAAATTTTTAAACTCGCCTGGCCATAGTATTGTTAGACAAAGGAATCTGACAAAATTTTGCTTCACACTTTTTATAGCCAAGCATTCTAGCAGCAATTTTAAGGGAAGACTTGATTATTTCTTCTGCATCGGTGAACGGCTTCTTTATTTGCGAGCCAAAAGAAGAGCGACATTGTACGACGCAACAACAGCACTCTTGTTCTATTCGTTAGCCTTGGTGGAAAATGACTGCTGCCTGTTCAGAGAACTTTTTTTTTTAGCTATGAAATCTGTTCTTAACTCCGAATTAATAGTATGTCATGTCATGTCATGTCATGTCATGTCATGTCATGTCATTGGCACCTTGCCGTCTTGACAGACGATAGTTTGTGCTTTAAAAAGGCATAATAACTTTTAACTATGGCGGTAGCGAGTGTGACTGATAAGGCCAATTTGCGCTGTAAATGTCCGTTCACAGTGGGTGCATGTGAACACGTGGTCATTTCCACCATCATGCACCATCTTACGTCTCAAACGCTTGGTGTGTGACTTTTCTGCAATAATTTTCTCCTTTGACTTTATTCCATTTCTGATATTTGCCCTCCATGCAACACGTTCAGCGGCGACTTGCTCCCAATGTGCATTATCAATGCCTGTATCAATCATGTCCCGCTTACACACATCTTTGTATCGTAGTAGAGGCCGACCCTGAGATCTCTTACCCATCTGTAATTCACCAAAAAAGATATCCTTTGGTATTCTACCATCATCCATCCTCCTAAGATGTCCTATCCATCTAAGTCTACGAAGACTGAGCATGGAATAAACTGTCACACAACCTGATCTTTCCAATACTTCAGTATTTGTGATTTTGTCTTGCCACTTAATACCAAGAATTCTTCGCAGACACCGCATATGAAAGCTGTTTAAATTGTTCTCTTGGTGTGAGTAAGTTGTCCAGGTTTCACTGCCATAGAGAAGAGTACTAAGGACACAGGCTTGATAGACAAGGACTTTTGTTTTGGCAGTAAGCTTCCTGTTCTCCCAGACTCTTTTTCTTAACCTGTTCATTGTTGTTGCTGCCTTACCAATCCGGATGTTGATTTCCTGATCTAGGGATAATTTGCTATTTACCACTGATCCTAGATATGTAAAATGGTCTACTATCTCTAGTTCGGCGTCGTCAATAAAGATTGTTGGTACCCCATGTGCACCTTGTGACATAATCTGTGTCTTCTTTTTGCTAATTATTAAACCAAATTCAGAACAAGCATTGGAGAATGCAGATAGTAGACATTGCAATTCTTTCTCAGAGTGGGTCGTAACTGCAGCATCATCTGCAAAAAGCAACTCTCTGATCAGTACCCTCCTAATTTTGGTCTTAGCCTTCAATCTCTGAGCGTTGTAGAGGCCGCCATCTGAGCGTGAGTGAATGTATATACCACCATCCTGATCACGAAATGCATATTTCAGTAGAAGTGAAAAGTAAATTCCAAAGAGGGTGGGAGCTAGTACACAACGTTGCTTAACTCCACTCTTGATTTCAAATTCTTCAGAAGTTGCACCATCAAACTTGATTATACCCTTCATGCCTGTGTGGAACGATTCCACAATGGACAGAAGAGTTGGTGGGCAGCCAATCTTCTTTAGTGCCTTGAACAGACCCTCACGACTGACCAAATCAAATGCCTTTGTGAGGTCGATGAAGGCAATAAACAGTGGGTGATTCTGTTCACGGCATTTTTCTTGCATTTGTCGCAATGAGAATATCATATCAATGGTAGACCGGTTCTGTCGAAAGCCACACTGTGATTCGGGGTAGACTTGATCTCCTAGGACTTGAAGTCTGCGCAGAACAATTCTGGCAAATACTTTTCCAACAATACACAGAAGTGAGATACCCCTATAGTTGTTGCAGTCGCTCCGATCGCCCTTGTTCTTGTACAGTGTTATGATGCTTGAATCTTTGAAATCCTGTGGGACTTGTCCTTCATGCCAGCATAGCTTTATTAGCTGGTGGATCTGTATAGTGAGTGTGTCTTGCCCACTCCTGATAACCTCTATTGGAATCCCATCCTTACCTGGAGCCTTGCCAGATGCAAGTTCATTTATAGCACACTTAACTTCTGTTATGGTGGGAAGTGTGTCCAGGTGGTCAAGAGTTGGTAGAGCCTCTATGGCGTTGAGGGTATTATCCGCTAGTTTGGTCTCACTTGAGTAAAGCTCCAAATAGTGCTCTACCCATCTGTCCATCTGCTGTTTCTTATCAGTGATGACTTCTCCAGTCAAGGTTTTCAATGGTGCACTTCTTTTGATCACTGGACCACAGGCTTTCTTTATTCCTTCATACATGCTTCTTATGTCTCCCTTATCACTTGCGATTTGAATGGACACACATAACTTGATCCAATAATCATTTGCACACTGCCTGGCAGCCTTTTGCACATCCTTCCTAGCTTGCCTTAGCTCACTCAGAGTGTTACGCGTTGGTCTTTCCTTGTTTCTTAAGAGAGCTTTCTTCTTCTTATCAATCAAGGGCTGCAGAGTCTCGCTGTTGGCCGCAAACCAGTCCTGCCTCTTATGATCCACAGTGCCGTAAACCTTTACGGCAGTTTTACAAAGAGTTTCCTTAAGTTTATTCCATTTATCATTTACTGTACAATTTTCTGGTGTATCAGTGAAAGCGTCTTCAAGTTGCTGTTGAAACTGAAAGCACTTTTCAGGATCATGAGTGTTAATAATATTAATCCTGTGGCTAGATTTGTGTTTAGCTGTGTAGATTCTCTTTGGTCTCAGTCTAACCCTTGCAACAACCAAAGAATGATCCATATCACAGTCAGCACTGTGGTAACTACGAGTCAATGATATATGGTTCAGATGTTGTCTCCGTGTGATGATGAAGTCCAGCTGGTGCCAATGGCCGGATCTTGGGTGTTTCCATGTGACCTTATGCATCTCTTTTGTTTTAAAAAAAGAGTTTATAATACATAGGTCATTACTGGTGCAATGCTCCAGCAGCCTTTGCCCATTTTCATTCATGCGACCGATGTTGTATTTTCCAAGGCACACTGGCCATGAACTCGAGTCCTTGCCCACACGAGCATTGAAATCACCGAGCATATAAATGTAGTCGGATTTTGGAACTGCCTTGATCACAGAGTCTAACTCCTCATAGAACAAATCCTTCACATCATCAGAGGAATCGAGTGTCGGTGCATATGCAGTAATAATGGTGGCAAACCCACAAGAGGTTGCCAAGCGCAGGGATAATAGTCTTTCATTTCCTCCTGCTGGAATTTCAATCATTCCCAGTAGCGAATTCTTCACTGCAAAGCCCACACCGTGTTGCCTTTTTTCTGCCTGCCCTTTACCCTTCCAGAAAAAGGTGTAGTTGTTTTCCCTGAGTGACCCTTCCTCAGCGAGGCGAGTCTCCTGCAGGCCAGCAATATCAATGTTAAGACGATTGAGTTCGGCATCAATCACAGCCGTTTTTCTCACATCGTCAATATTGGTCAAGTCAGTGGAAAATCCTGGACACATGGTTCTCACGTTCCAGGTTGCAAGCCGTAGCTTGAGGTTTCTATTTATATTTTTGTTTGTACCTGGTGCATTGGTTTTACAGCCTGCGATTCAGATTTTGTCCTAGCCCCAAGCACCCATTGAAGCAGGCAGGCTGTGGCGGATCAGCACCCAATTGGCTGGGGGCTGCCCAGCTTGAGGCGGGTGGTAGCTGATCAATGACACCTATAGGTGTCTCCCACCGTCAGAGGCAACTCGTGGCGCCCCATGTCTACGCCAACTGACAAGGACTTATAACCCGTAACAGTTGCCTCTCGCTTTGATTCCGAGACCAGTTAAGACCAGGGATGGAGTTATTGCCTCCCCATAGCACAAAGCCTGGGCTAAAATATAGAGATCATGTGTTGCCCATGCAGCATGATCCCTCTCTCGGCCTGCCTAGTTCACTCCAGAGGAAAGGTAACACCCCTACATCTGGAACAAGACAAGCTGCAGAAGCTGCCGGATCAGCAAAGCAATGCTCTAACTGTCCGCCTGTCGGAGCTTCGATCCTAGACCAGTCGCCAACCAAGGCTTAGGGCCTGGTCTGCCCTGCCATGACAATTTTGTCTTTAGCTTGCATTTCCTCGCACCAGGGTAAGGCTTGTACCCTCCCAATTGCGCTCTTCCGCCCGAAGCCGTTGGCACAATGTGGGGTGTCGGGTTTGGTAAGCGCCGCCCAACGTTCGGCGCTAACAGAAACCAGGTAGTACCGTCTACTGTTATACGGTAGCTCAGTCATATCTGACTAAGACCTGACTTAAGAATTAATAGTATATTGAGCATTTATGTCTGAATGTGTGGTCGTGAAGTGTCGTTCCAGATTTAATTTTTTTTTGGTAACAGAAATACAAAATCGTCAGATAAAGCAAATTGGTTTACCTCTACGGCTAGGCATAAACATAAGTTTCTCCGTCAAATCTTCGTTGAATTCACGACAAGCAACGGCTTCACATTTTCGCTTTTTACCATTGGTTGATTTTAGATTTTCCACACTCATGTTTATAAGCTTTAACGGTAAATTTTTATTTGAGAAAATCTAATTTCAACACAATACTACCAACTCTGCTAAACTGCCTAAACAGTTGTAACAGACAACAACATGGCGCCTTGCGCACTCTGATTGGTCGACAAGGCTGGGATATGGGAATTTCATAACGTTTCGTTGCAAACTGAACAGGCGCATTCGATAATATCTGAACATAACAACCACAGAGTAAATTATCGCACGCTGACGGGGCGCTCCGATGTATTTTTGAAATTATTAAAATATATTATATTAAATTACGAGACGTCGCGTGCCACTTTCTGACAGCTGGCGGGCCTCAAGTGGCTCGCGGGCCGTGGTTTGGGAACCTCTACCTTACCCTATAATGTGTTGTTTTATACTGTAATAGACTACTTTTGTTGTATACATTAATAGGCCATCTGTTATTTTATACTATAACAGACGGTCAAAATGTAGTGAGAATTGGTTTCTCGTGTCAGAAGCTGACTATCTATATTATTTGTGTACGTTATGAGAAGTTGACACATGAAGTAAATTACATAAATAACCTCTTTAGAAAGGCGATGAGATAGTGAAAGTTGTTGAGAGGAGATAGTTTGTCGGTGTGACATTGCAAAATATGAGTATCGGAAATAACTGGTAGAAGACAAGTGAAGGCATTTGGCCGTAAGCTTACAATAGACACACGAAATTAGATAAGAAGATGCATATAACAATTGACCACCAATTCTCTCTATCGTAATAGTGTAAATTTCACAGTGTAAGGGATATCAACTTGCCTTGTATGAGTGTAAGCATACACAATATCCGGTGCATTTTAGCTCTAATCTGAAAGAAGAAAAAAAAAACATAATTTAGTTGTGGACTACAAATTAAAAGTACATTAGTACTCCTCCTCCACCACAACACCACCACCATCACCACCAACACATCCTCCTTCTTTTACTTCTTCTTCCTCCTCTTCAATATCTCCTCTTCTTCTTAGTAGAAGTTGTTGTTGTTGTTGTTGTCTTTCTTCTTCTTCTTCTTCTTCTTCTTCTTCTTCTTCTTCTTCTTCTTCTTCTTCTTCTTCTTCTTCTTCTTCTTCTTCTTCTTCTTCTTCTCTAGCTATTTTCTTTTTTTTCTATTTTTCAGAGAGAGGGTGAGTGAGAGTGCGTGGGAGAGTGAATGAGTGACAGAGAGTGAGTTAATGTGTGTGTATCTGCTTGTCTGTGTGTGCGAGTGAGAGAGTGAGTTAGTGTGGTTTAGAGAATAAATGAGTGAGTGTGAGTGAGAGAGAGAGAGAGAGAGAGTGAGTGTAAATGAAAGAGTCAGTGAGAGATTGAGTGAGAGAGTGAGTGTGTGAGTATTGTCTGTCTGTCTGTGTGTGAGAGAGTAAGAGAGGGTGAGTGTGAGAGTGATTGAGTATGGGTGAGAGAGAGTGAGTGAGAGAGAGAGAGAGAGAGAGAGAGAGAGAGAGCGAGAATAAGACAATAGACAATGAGAGAGTTGGTGTGTATGAGTGTGCACGAAAGAAAACTAAAGAGAGATGCGTGTGTGTTTATGAAAATGTGTGTGTATGAAAGAAGAGAGAGAGAGAGAGAGCGCGAGAGAGGAGAGAGAGAGTGAGAGAGAGAGAGAGAGAGAAAGAGAGAGAGAGAGAGAGAGAGAAAGAGAGAGTGAGAGAGAGAGTTGAGCACACGCATGTCATGTAACATGCTATTCCATATTGTTTGTGTATTCCTATCTTTCATATTATCATTTTGAATGCCACGTGATTTTATCATGTATAATATGACCACATGCACATTACTGTAGAGTGAGTGGGAGAGTTAGTGAGTGTGAATGAGAGAGAGAGAGAGAGAAAGAGAGAGAGAGAGAGAGAGAGCGAGAGAGAGAGAGAGAGAGAGAGAGAGAGCGTGTGTGTGTGAGAGTGAATATTACTTCTAGTGCGCTGGACTACTGTTTGCGTGTGGATTAGCTTTCCCTGTTACCAGTTATTAGTTATCAGTTGGGGTATCTTCATTGCACTTCGGACATGTCCATAGGTGCTCAGATCCTCCCCCAGCATATGCATCAACATCTGGTGGCTAATAGTGCCAGTTCTGTGTTGGTTGACGAGGCGCCTTGTTTTCCCGATGTACCTCTCGCGTCTGGCCGTGCCGATTCTTACTCCCAAGTCTTTCATCCTGGACAGCGATGTGGATTCACTGACGTCAAAGTCCTCTGTTCTCGCCCATATCTTTGAGGACGTTAATAACATCGGCACGATCCATGGGCTGGCTATCTATAGGGGGTGCAGAGCCAGCCAGTTTATCAGCTCGTTCATTTCCCTCGACTCCCGCATGTCCCGGGACGAAGATGAAGGTGACTTTACGAACAACAGACTTCCGCAGCGACTCAGTCCACTGTCTACGTACAGATCCAGCTTCGACCTTCTAAATCATGCTCATTGAATCACCTAGTACACACACGTTGGTATAACGCTGTGATTCCAGCCATATGAAAGCCTGTGTAACTGCCATCACCCCCATCGTCATGCTGCTCGTGGTCATAGAGTGGGTACCACTGGATTCTTGAACGGTTCGGCCCGCTGAACGGGCTGTAAATGCCCACGCACTTCTCTGCTGCTTTACAACAGATCCATCTGTATAGATGAGCACTTCGGGGCTATCTGAGTGTTCATAGATGAGCGCGTTAACCTCTGCATTGACAGCAGCAGGGTTCTGCTCTCTGCACCGTCTGTCGAGTGTGATAATGCAGGAGAAAGTGTACTTAAAAGCTGGTGGCACCGGCACCCATTCCTGACGACACCTTCCGCCCGACCCATCCATGATTTGCCCCTCTTTAGCCTGTCACCCTTTTTTCTGAATATAGCGTCATGCAGAGGGTGCTGCTCATCTGCACTTATTTTTAAGTATGCACAAGCTCTCCAGATCTTGATCCTATGTTCCATTGTCGGGAAGTCAAGGAGGTATCTCATTGCTACACAGCTGGTGTCTCTCGTGCAGCCCAAAATGATGCGCATGGCTTCGTTTTGTACCTTTAAAAGTCTTCCAATCTGTGTAGGGCTGACAGTGAGGATGGCCAGGACATACTCGATGCGTGAAAGCTCCAGTCCTTGGAACAGAAGTATTAGCAGTCTTTGCTCGATATTGGCAGTCGTCATGACTCTCATTGCTGACAAACCTTTTCGAGCTTTCGTTATGAAATAATCGACATGATCTCTGAAGGACAGGCTACGATCAAGCCTCACGCCAAGATATGTCATTGACTGGGTTCTACTCAAAATACTCCCATTCATTCTTACTGCCGGCAGGTCTGTGTTCACAATATGGTTGTTTAGGGAGAACCATGTAATCGATGCCTTTGCTGGGTTGATAAGGGCATCGACATCAGCACACCATGAGCAAATTCGATCTAGTTCGCAAAATCCCTGTTACCAGTGTCCCTCGTCATCAGGCGAACACACTCCGACTTCTGAGGTACTTGTAATTTACGTCCCTAAGTCAATGACGAGAAGTCAATATTTTAGTCCAAATGAACGGTGTAGGGGTTGAAAACCGTACCTCGGCATCAGAACACCGGAAGTTAAAGAGCATGTGCTCTTATCCACTCTGCCATGCTGACCTCCGTTATTTCTGGTAATCTGTGTGTTGACTTGTGGTGGAATGTTCAGCTATATGTCGAAATGAAGCAAAGAGCTTCACATCAGTGTTAACATTCATGACCCGACATTTACTTCTGAAACAAGCTTGTAAACAGGGCACGCGCTTTTATGCTTACAGACGTCTGTGGGTTCAAATTCCGCCACATGCGTTGTGGAATCAGATCGTCTACAGTTGATTTTCATAATAGTTTGGGGAGCGGCAAATGTTCAGAAAGCAATGTCTAACTAACGACAGCTGCATGCCCTATACGATACATTGCAATCAGTCCCAGCATTTACTTGCTGTTTATTGTTTGTGTTTGAAGTATCTGCCACAATAAAGTCCAGTTCGGAAATTTAAAAATTCTCCAATAGGTAATCTACGTCTGCTACAGCTGTTCTTGATGTTTGCACGATATCTTTACATATATTAACATATGTTAGGGGCTGTGGCGATGGGTTTCAAACGGCAGTTCGTAATCCTTCATGCCGAGTTCGAAACACAGGTGTGGGCGATTTGCAAGCAGACAGCCTTGCGCTGGTTTTAATTCAATTGTATGACTGCCGTGCGTTCAGAAAGCAATGGAAAACTACTGAACATAAACTTGCCAAAAATCATAAATAGCCAAAATAATTATGGGCTTGACTACGACGTCCTGTAAAGGATTTTCAACTAACTACCGTGGCGAAGGCATACTGACGCGATTCGTAATCCCGCATACTGGGGTTCTTCTTCTTCTGCGTTCATCCGGAGATTTTTTTTCCGGACGTGATTGCGTTGTGCTGTTTACAGCAGAGCTGCGTTCTTGCGCCGTTAGGCCGACACATACGGCTTCTGCGGGCATTTGTTGACCGGGTTAACCTTCCCGGGGATACCGGAGTTCGAAACACAGCGGTTCTGGTTTTCTCGAAAAGGGTATAGGTGCTGGTCGTTCAAGAAGCAATGGCAAACTACTGAACATAAAACTTGCCCAGGAATCACGACCAGCGAAAATGATAGGGTTGACTGCTACGTCCTGTGAAGGACATGCAACTAAAAACTACCCTAGGTGCGTGTACATTTCATACAGCAATGGCAAACTTCTGAAATTAAATTTGCCTAGTAAATCACACTCGGCCAATAAGTGGTGGGTTTGATTGCTACATCCTGCAAACTACATTAGCTATTTTTTGATATGTGCTTAGTCATGCCACCATCAACAGCCACTGATCTATCGGCTGTAAGTCTTACCTGACAGTTACTAACACCTTGTTTATCGAACGTTGGAGAGAAACCTTACATATTTCCGTCGTCTAAAATGCAATTTCTGTAATTAACAGTTACTGGTATTATTACAGTGAAAACGGAACATGAATCTACATCTAGAAAAGTTAACAAACCACGTGATATCCGTTATGCCATCAGACAGTGGCTGTTTGTGCACAGAACTTTGCCCTATAACGTTGTTCTAAGTTTTTCTTTGCCATGACTGATTCAGTCCGAAACAGAACGCAGGTTTAGACCAAACAAATACACAATCGAATGAGCAAGCATTATATTGTAAACTTCTGTTTAATATATCGCCAAAGATGATCTACCATTTGGACAGAAGGAATATATATTGCCTTACTAGGGTCATCGTGGCCTAGGGGTTAACGTCTATCTTCGTAATCCCGTATATTCTCGTGAGTAACGTAACATGAGCAAGAGTCGGTAGCGGTTCTCGCCGCGTTTGTGACTTACGGGGTATGTGAGCCGGTCGCTCAGAAAGCAATGGCAAACTACTGAGCGTAATCTTGCCAAGAAAACAACAATCAGCTGGAAGATGCTGATGTTGACAGCTATGTCCTGTAAAGGATATGCGAAAAAAGGGTCATCGTGTTATTTGTTTTGTTTAGTGGCATCTTCCGCAATTGCAGTGCTCAGTGAATGAAAAGTTACATTATAATACAGTGGTACCTCGGGTTACGAATTTAATTCGTTCCAGAACTCGGTTCGTAACCCGAAACGTTCATAACCCAAAACGTTGAAATCAATGAAATAGAGACAATCCGTTTCAAGATGAAAGAATCCTTCTTTTTTTTTTTTATTAACATCCGGTCGTTTACTTGACAAAACGCAAAGAATACTTGACTTGACTTGAAAAACAAAAATTCCAAATTCGGCCTCGTTCAACCTGCTTCTTTCAGCTGTGGTTATTGTTGAGGTCCGTGATTTTTGTGGGTTTATTCACCCTAATTCTTGTCTTGTGCGCTCTTACGAGTTGGTCCTGATCCGCACTGGTTATATCGGCTTTTGTGTCTGTGACGTCAGCTGGGGGGAGAGGGGGGGGGGGGGGGTGGCGGCTGTCTTTTGTGCCCGTCTCCTCTTGTTGTTTTCTTTGATGGTGCTGTTTCCTGGCTCGTCTGGCTTGTCTGGGTGCAGTCCTTATAAGGACTTTTTATTTGGTGTTTTTGCCTCCTTTTTTGTGTATTGCATGTAGACGCTTTTCGATGTGCTTATCCTCCTTGCGCCTTTTTTTCACCTTTGCTTTTGCGTTTCAGTTCTTGCTGTCTTTCGATAGCTTCCTCCGTGGTCAGCCATGGGACGATCTATATAGTATTGCCATGGGTGTTCGTCATCCTGGTTTAATTCTGGTTCGTCAGCGGTACGGCAGGGCATTGGTTTCCGCTTGAGTTTCTTGTACTTCTTTTCTTTTTCTTCCATGCGCCTTCTGTATTCCTTGCACTTGAGTTCATGTATCCTCTTCATCTCTGCGATTTCGTAATCGGTAAATACTGGCGGTAATGGGCCTCCTCTTTGCCGTCGTCAGGTTTATGCTCATCTCGGTTTTCTTCGGATGTCTGGCGGGATATTGGCTTCCCTTTGAATGTCTCACCAGTCTCTGTGGCTAAGGGCTTGCGAACGCGGTTTGTGAACCTGTATACCCACAGCGGTGCTGGTTTTTTCGAAAAAGGTATAGGAGCCGGTCGTTCAGAAAGCAACGGCAAACTACTGAACGTAAAATTTGCCCAGGAATCACGAAAAGCGAAAATGCTGGGGTTGACTGCTACGTCCTGTGAAGGACATGCAACTTAATTTTTTTGTTTTTGAATGTCTCGGGCGTCGTGGTACGGTTGCTGGCTTTCGCTTGCGGTTCAGGCTCGGTCTCTTGGTTTTCAGGTTGCGGTTTCTCTGTGATTTCTTGTATGGCTTCTGTTGGTTGGTTTTGGAAAAGTTCAATTTCAGCTTTCTGTATTTCTCGCTCTGATTTAATGGTTTGTAGGATTTCTTTGTTCTCCTTCTTTATCAGTGCCATATGTTCCACTTCTTGCTTAAGCTTTGATGGACCTTCTTTATTACAGCCAGCAGTTTCTCATTGTCGCTGACTGGAGTCGGCGTCAGCAGTGCCTTGACTTGCTTCTTCAACTCGTCTATCTGATTTTGCAGTTGATCTCTTTCAGCTTGTGATACACTCGTGGCTGGGTCGCACCTTCAACTTGCTTCCTTGTACAGTGTCTTTGTGGTAATGGCGATCTTTAGAACGTCTCGGTGTTTTTGGAGGTACGGGCAGCCCAAGTATCTTGTTCCATGCTTGCCCAGGCAGTTGGCGCACTTTCTTTTGTTGTTGGGTGCTCGGAAGTCCGTGTCCAGCTTGGCCAACGGACACTCCTTGAAGGCGTGGTGATCGTCGCAGTACCGGCAGATTTCCGTCTTACTGCGACATGCTGCTCTGCTGTGGCCGGTCCTCTGGCATCTTGAACATTGATTTATTCTTGGGATGAATCTCTCTGGCTGTTGTATTTTCTTGTTGATTGATACTGTGGTCGGCATCTCCCTGTCCTATGTCGTCACCACCGCCAAGATTGTAGGAATCCTAGAGTAGTTGAGGAGCCGCTCCGCCTTCAAGAATCGGATGTGGAGATTCTCTTCTCGAAGCTGCTTCAGGATTTTTTCTTCTGATAGCTCCACTTGGATACGCTTGACAACCCACTTGCTTGTTGGTGAGTCGGTGTTTCCGACTCTGGTGTCATTCTCCTCCCTCTGCTTCTCAGTAGGTTTGGCTCTTGTTTGTGGTTGGTTGTCGTCATCCTTCCTCGTGGTAGCTTCATTAGAGGTTCCTTGAGGTTCTTGTTGTTTGCTGCAGCTCGCAGATATATTCTCTCCGCTCGTCTTCTTGTCGGCTCCCACGCTGCACATCTTCGATACCACGTGTCATTTGATGTTCTTGCCACGTGCCATTATCTCCCGTATCAGGTTTCTTGACTTGTTCAGGTGACTTGTCTTGTTAGCGCTTGCAGTTGCGAAATGGCAAAGAACACGTGTACTTCACGTATTAAATAAATAGAACGAATACAACAAAATTTCTTTACTCCTGGCAGTTGAAACGGTCATTGGCTCCTCATCAGCGGACGACTGCTCCTCCTTTAATGTCTTTAGCTGTTCATTCTGAAGATCCACAAGCTCATCTTTAGTGAGCTCTCCACTGTAGTCCGCAATAAGCTCCTCCAAGCCATTGCCATCGACTTCCAGGCCCATATCTTTGCCCAAGAACACAATCTCATCCACTACAGTGGCACAAAACAGCAGAGTTAGCCTGTCCTTCATTTGGTTTATGCTCCGGCAGTGCTTTCGCCTCCTGGGTGATACAGGTTCTGCTTGGCATTTTCTTCCAGAAGCGGCCCGTTTCATCGCAATTACAGACTAGTTGTGGAACGAAGTCTTCCTCTTTGATGTTCTTATCAAATTCTACATTGAACGCTTGTTCTTCTTTCTCGTTAGAACATGCAGCCTCTCCGTGTCTAATTACACTATGAATGCTACTTCTTTTTTGAAATTTTGAAACCAGCCTCTGCTGGCTTTAAATTCGTAAGTCTCAGTACTTGTACCAAGCAATTTCGATAATAAATCACCGTGCAACAGCTTCGCCTTTTCACATATTATTGCCCCATTAACACTGTCTCCTGCAAGTTGCTTTTCATTGATCCAGATCAAGAGAAGAATTTCAAATTTTTCTAAAATTTGAGGTCTTTGCTTCTGCAGCTTAATTACGCCTTTAGCCACATCGACTGATTTGAGTAACTCTTTGTTCTTTAAGATGGTGGAGATAGTTGATTATGCCATGCTGTACTCATTAGCGATGTCACACACACGAACGCCATTTTTATGTTTCATAATTATTTCCTTCTTTACCTCCACTCTGCTCCCTAGTAGCACCACTACCGTTCTTCGAACTCATAATTGATGGAGTTGACAAGGAAAAAATGAAATGAAAGCGATCAAATGAACACAATGCCACTGCGAAGAAATCTTTTACTGCTGTGTAGTAAGGCCAATGAAATCGAGGTTGCGCACGCGTATAAAACTAGGCTACTAGGCTAGCGCTAAGCGATGTTAGTACTGCGTGGCCTTCGTTTGTACTGTACGCGATCGCTAGTCTCCAACGTTGCTCTCTCTCTCTCTCTCTCTCTCTCTCTCTCTCTCTCTCTCTCTTTCTCTCTCTCTCATCTTAGTTCGTAACCCGAGGCACTGTTCGTTACCCGAGGCAAAAAATGTTCGAAACTGTTGTCCGTAACCCGAATTGTTCGTGACCTGAGACGTTGATACCACAGTACTTGTTAATTTTATTGTTCACCTTGTTTGGTCCAACACTAGTTTTTATCTAGCACTGAATCAGTTAACTATTTATGTTGACATATTTATTTTATCAACTGCTATTTGTTTTTGTTCTTATTATATTTCTTCTTGTTGTATTAAGATATAATTGTATTTTTCACTTTCTCTAGCATTGACTGTATTAGTTTCTCACTTGACATTTGTTCTGTTTTTTTTTTTTTAATAGTAATAATTAAAAATCTGCGTAACAAGGGTTGGGGAGCTATGTTGGTAAAGACACTCGCCTGTCGACCCTCAAGTCTGGGGTTCGATCCGCAGCTGAGCAAATTCTGATTTATTTAAAAATGGACCTGGACTCACAGGCTGTACCTAGCCTAAAATGAGTACCAAGAATGTCTAGGAAAGTAAAGAAGTTCGGCGCCGTAGAATCTCACCATCCACTGGGTGACGACTGGTCGATACAAATATGGGACTAGCCCCATATGATGGCTTGGATCTAACCAGACATGTGAAACGAAACCAAAAGATGAAGTGAACACACATATAGTTAATCAAACTGACCACAGGAAGCGAAAATACACAGCCCCGTCTACGCAAGTAGAAATAGATACACCTTAAGTCCCCCATTAAACTAATCGAGAATTCGGCGGTTGAAAAGGTCCGGAACATCTTTTTTGTTTTCTTTTTCATAAAAGCAAGTAAACAGCAAGCAAGCAACCATATGATGAAACGCCTTAAAGCGTGGAAAGAGTCATTTGCTTTTATCGACGTTCATTTGTATAATTTATGATCTGCATTAAGTCTAATGGGAAGCCTACTTCTGTCATTATATTCCACAATTCTTCATGTTCTACCCAGTCAAATGTCTCTGAATATGCTATAAAACAAGACTGCAGGCTTACATTTTACTCAAGCGTTTTTCAATAATTTTAAAGTATGATGTCATGTCTAATGCCAGCTGGTTGTACGCTTGTACCTGTTCATGTTTTCTTCTATTTTCGTACAGTCTTCCCGTGATTATTTTAAATAAAATTGTGCTTGCGTAACTTATCGTAGCATCGTCATTATGTGTCATGCCGGTAAGCATAGGGTGATAATGTTTCGCCATCTCACTCATCTCGTCATAGATCCGCACTGTTTTTTGTTTCGAATATGCCATTTGGCCAAGCCATTTAGATATTTACCTCTCTGCCTTCCTCATGTTCTACCTCCCAATCTTGCCAGTTGTCACCAAGTTCTCTATTTTTTTCCTTCTCATAACGTGCCCAGCAAATCTTTGCTGTCTAAGTCTAATTTCTCTTATCAATTTATGATTTTCATTTGCTTCTTTGTAGGACTTGCAACCATCATGGCAACAGTTCTGTAATTGTCATAATATTTCACGTCGCCATATATATATATATATATATATATATATATATATATATATATATATATATATATATATATATATATATATATATATTGTTCTTACACATTCACCAAATTCATATTTCCGAATATCTTGTTAGGTAGCACGTGATATATTCCCACACTTTGTTCTCCTTCACCTTAATGAACTCTGGTGTGATATTATCACATTTTGGAGATTGTCCATTCTTTTTCTATTTGAGGTTGTTTATTGCCCATTTGTCTTTGGTTCTAGCTCTTTCTCTGTTTGTACTTGATTGTTCACAATTTTTATCTTTTCTGTCTTTAATTTTATATATTTGCTGCAGTATTATTTCTGTCTAAGAGTTTCTCTGTGTTCTATTAGAGCTCTTCTACTCGTGTCCGTAATAGTATTTGTCTTGGTTCTAAAGTTGTTGGTCATTACTGTTACTTCTTTGAGCATTTCTTGGAACATGGTGTGATCTCACCTTCTCCTCTGGTGTTCTTCTATCCATGCATGGTGATCTTATAGGAATTACATCTTGTCTCTTCTTACCTTCTTTATTAATTTATCTTCTTGAGTTGTTCTGGCTAAAATTTCTTCATCATTTGATATTCGTTTTGCTTTTGGATCTCCTTTCTGTCTTATAAGCTCTAATGGATCATTTTTAAATCCAATTGTTCTTTCTGGACTTTTATGTGATACACTGTCTTTGACTGATGGTATTAAGATATCTCTGGGACGTGTGGTTAATTTATCCGGTGGTATCGCTTCTTGGACTGCCTTTATCACTGTTTCTAAGCGGTTCTTCTGGTGTTTTGTTGGTATCATAGCGGACTGTATTTCTCTAATTAATTTTCCTAGTTTAAGTTTTACTATTGCCATTGTTAGTTCATGGTAACTACCACAATCAGCATTTGCCAGGATGTGAAATATGGCCAGTCTTTCAGACAATCTGGAAAGACAGATTGATGCCCTGGAAAGACTGGCTCCACTGCAGCACAGTAATTTATTGACTTCACTGGTAACAGAGAGGTCGCCAGCAGACCGGAGCGGACATCCCTAAAGCTGGATACAATTTCAGCGCAAAGAAAGAAAAGTCCTGCCAGCCCCCCCCCCCCCCCCCCCCCCCTGCCCCCCGAGAAGGTAAAAAAAGGTAAAAGAACGAAAAACATTCGGCGAAGGGCAAACCTTTTCTGATGATCGAAAGCCTGATGTCGTGTTTGCTCCGCGGCGGAGTTTTTACCACTATTGTTATGTTTGTTCTCAGTCGCTGTTGAATTATTATGTTGTGTTATTTATTTTTCCAGACATTTTAATCGGGTGATGTCCAATTATACAGCCTTCTAGGATGCTGTTGAAGGATTGTGTGTATCCGATATATCTTTACATATCGCGCATTATATTTTCACACTTTGTGTCTCCCTTCCATATCTCCATATGTAATTATGTTTTCTCCTTTAGATTGATTCCACACGTTTGGCTTTACATTTCCTGATGTGACATCTAATAAACAGCCGAACTCCTGTGCAACCTTCCTGTATACGATAAACGAGCAGTCGCCAATTTAGCGTCTCTTATTTGACATTTTTTTTCTTTGTGAGTTTTTATACGTTATGTTCATATCAACACCCCCACCCCACCCCCAAATTAGATCTCTTTGTGCTGTTACTCAAAAAGATCATTAGAATGGGAACGTCCGATTCGTTGTGTTGTGGGTTTTTGTTTGTTTGTTTGTTTGTTTGTTTGTTTGTTTGTTTTTTTTTTTTTTTTTTGGGGGGGGGGGGGGGTGGTGGTGGTGTTACATTGTTGCTTAATGTTGTTGTTGTTGTTGTTGTTGTTGTTGATGTTGTTGTTGTTGTTGTTGTTATTTCCTATTCATCTCCACATTGTGATTTCTTCTGACCTAGACTGAGTTGGTTGTACGGCATGTGCACTGTGTTTGCGTTCTCTCTCTCTCTCTCTCTCTCTCTCTCTCTCTCTCTCTCTCTCTCTCTCTCTCTCTCTCTCTCTCAGCCACACATACAATTCCAGAGCTGCGTCCGTTTCATATTGTCATGCCGTGCTCCATCCACAATGTCCCTTGTTCATTGTATTGACTATCTTCAGTTTATTATGTACACTATTTTTAAGTAATGAAGAATATAACAATTTGGGTTACCGTAAATAAGGTTTACTGAATAACAGAAACCAAATCAATTAACCTCGATATTTCATGAAAGGCTGAATTATAAATTATGTATGAATATTAAAACAAATACGCTGGTATAAAATATGTGTGGGCAAAAGTACTTGAAATTGAAATGGCAGGTGGGTCCGGGTAGATTCTAATCCACTCGATAGTTCACACATAATTCTTTTCTAATGTACTAAACAATGTTTTTAGTGTACTAAACAATTGTTCCAGTGTTGTAAACAATTACTCGATGAGACCAAGGTCATCCTATTTATACATTGTCTGGTGTGTAAGTATTACTTGGAAACTGAAATACTTCGTCCATATTAAACGTCACGGAGGCTTGAAAATCAATGGTGGGAAGCGTTGAGGCCACTAAGACAATTACATAAATAAACACACAAAGTATTATTTGGCGCTCACAGAAGGAGAAGAAGGAAGTAGAGACTAGAAGACACACTTTTTTTTTTTTTTTTTTTTTTTTTTAGCATATCCTTTACAGGACTTAGCTGTCAACAGCAGCATCTTTCAGCTGTATGTTGATCTCTTGGCAAGATTACGCTCAGTAGTTTGCCATTGCTTTCTGAGCGGCCGGCTCAGTATCCCGCAAGTCACGAGCGGGGGTCGAACCGCCTCAGCTCTCGCTCCGCTCCGAGACTCTGCGTGATAAACGGGAATACAGAGAGAAAGTGTTGTAACCCCACAGCCAGAGAGACCGGCAGAAGACGCACTAGACAACATAAAATTTGAAAGCTATAGTTACCGACCGGGCTCGATTCTGTCGCCTCCAAATGACAACGGCGCCTCGCTGCAGGAACAAGTGTACTTCGACGCACGTGCGTACTATGTGTGTTTATTTATGTAATTGTCTGGGTGGTTTTAAAAGAACAATGATGGAAGGCGTGGTCTCTGGAAGAAGTGGCAGGGGTGGAACATCGCGAAGATGGAAACAGGACATTGCAGGCACCTTAGACATGTAAATTCACGAGGGAGGAACGAACGAACGAACTAACTTTATTTTAAGAGATGGCAAGAGATCGAGAATCTCTTTGGCGGGCCGTGATTCATCATCATGTGCCATGTCGGTAAGCGTGGGCGGTGATATTTCGTCATCTTACACGATCACCAGAGTCGTGGATTACTTCTGTGTTCTTGTCTCAATCATTCCATGTGGCCAAGACATCCATATATTTACTTCTCTGCCTTCTCTACACTGTCTGATGTTACATCTTCTTCTTGCGCGTTCATCCGGAGTGTGTTTTCGGACGTGTCTGCGTAGTGCCGGTTGACAGCAGAGCTGCGATACTTGCGCCTTTAGGCAGACGTCTGCGGGAATTTGTTGACCGAGTTAACTATCCCGGGTGTTTCGAAGGACAATCGACTCTCACTGTTGTGGTGTCACCTACATCCCAGCTGGTCAAGTTAGAACGGCCGAAGACATCCCGTTCATGACTAAGGACATTCCCCGACATCCAGGGAGGTTTCCATAATTGTAGAGCCGACACATAGCGCTCTCGCACAGGGTTCACCCAAGGAATCGTCACGTCCTGCACATGGCTGCTTAGCCTCATTTTCGTATATTGGGCATTTCGTTCTCCATAGACAGCTCCCCACGCAAACCAGGAAAGGTCAGTATGCAGATGACATCCACTCAGCTAGCTTTCGGTTCGGACTTTCCACGAAATGGGTTTGCTAGCCAAACAATATTCCCATTTGTGCATCTGGGCTGCTTTCTCGGCTCTTACTGTTGTGGTGTTATCCTTATCCCAAAAGGCTCACATTGAACAGCCGAAGACATCCCTGTCGCCACTCAAGAGAATGCAGAGGCAGACCATGGGCATTCCCCGCCATCCAAGAAGGCTTCCATAATTGCATAACCGACACATAGCGCTCTTGTACAGTCACGTCCTGCATATGGCAGCTTAGCCTAACTTCCACAATGGACCAGTGTGCAGATGGCATCCACATAGCGAGCTTTCGCTTCGGACTTCCACGTAATGGATTTGCTCAATCAATCAATCTATCAATCAATCAATCAATCAATCAATCAATCAATCAATCAATCAACCATGTGCCATGCCGGAAAGCGTGGGCGGTCATGACTCGCCATTTCACTCGATCACTAGAGTCGTAGATCAGCTCAGTGTTCTTGTCTCGACCATACCATGTGGCCAAGCCATCCAGGTATTTACTTCTCGGTCTTCCCCTTGGTCTGTTCCCTTCGATCTTGCCAGTTGTCACCAAGTTCGCCAATTCAATTCTTCTCATAACATGTCCAAAAAATTTTGACTGTCTACGTCTAATTTCTAATTTCAATTTACGATTTCCATTTGTCTCCTGTAGTACTTGGTCATTGGTTTTTCTGTCTGTCCATGGTATTCTTTACATTTTCCTCAGAAACCACATTTCTGCAGCCATCAGATGTTTTTCAGCTTGACTGCTCATTGTCCAAGTTTCACATCCATACAAAAGAACTGGCTCTATGTAGCACCTCAACACTCTTTTTCTCGTTTCAATTGACATCTTTTTATTGGTCAGTATTTTTTTCATCTTGCTAAAGGCTACTTTCGCCATGGCGATTCTTGTTCTAATCTCTTCAAGGCATCTCCCATCAGATGTTATGACTGTTCCGAGATAATTGTACCGATTCACTTGTTGAAGAATATTCCCATTTACTTGTATATTACATTGTGGTATTTCGTTCTTCTTAGTAACGACCATAATCTGTGTCTTTTTACAATTTAATTCCAACCCCAGTTGTTCACTGTGTGCAACAACCGCATCTACTAACTGTTGCAGATCCTGCTCATTGTCTGCAATCAATACTGCATCATCTGCATATCTAATGTTATTGATGTTTCGTGCTCCAATGCTTATGTCATTTATATCTTCTACATTTCTGAAAAATATTTTCCCTGTATAGGGAAAAAAGATCTGGAGACATTACACATCCCTGCTTAACACCTCTCTAAATAGGCTGATTATAATCCCACTTCATTATCAATCTTTATGGCACCTTGTCTTTTCCATTATATGTTTTTATAAGTCTAATGTCTTTCCCATCAATTTGTAGATCTGCCCCACAGGATTTATAAAGCGCCACTGCCAACAGCCCAAACCAAAACCAGACGTAACTACAGTCCCTAAGCTCAAGGTATTCATCCAGGTAACCTTTCGAGGGGATGACATAATGCAACGTCTACAAGACCGACTTACTACAGCAGTAGGCCGAACATTCTTTGCTGCAACTCCAGTCATTATATATAAAACCGTACCGATTCCTACACCAGCAGTCAAAGAGCCTGTTCCTCTGTACGCCACAAACAATTGTATTTACCAATTCACATGTAGATGCCAGGCCTTCTACATTGGTAGAACAGAGAGACAGCTTAACAAACGAGTGTCAGAACACATACCTCAATGGGTCAACAAGATACAACACACAGGAAATGCTAGCCTTGTGGGGCCGACACACCGGAAGCTCCCGGCGTCTTCAATTGGTAGGCACATTGTCGAAAATGGCCATATGGTGGACAGAGATACTGCCTTTCGCGTGTTGTTTAACACACAAAATACTCGCTTGTTAAAGTTTGCAGAAGCAATTATGATCAATCAACGCAAGCCAGAATTGTGCAAACAGAAAGACATGTTAGTCAGCTTAAAATTACCATGGTAGATAATTGACATTACTGTGCGAATATGTGTATATTTCAACTTGAAGGATTTATCTAGTTAATTCACGTAAGTTGTGTGATTTCTGCAGTATGTACCTGACGAGATGCAGCGAAATATGCCAGGCAATAAATCGTGCAATCTAATGTTTGTGTTTTCGTTATTCAAATTCACTACGGGAAAACATTGTTTTGAATGTCATTTTTATCTGACAGACAACAAATAGTGTCCTTCAATAACTGTCTATCAAGACCCACACAACTTAATTTTGGTGTGCCTCAGGGCTCAATACTAGGTCCGCTGCTTTTTGCAGTGTATATTAACGATCTTCCTTTAAACCTCAATACTTCGTGTGACCTATTTGCGGACGACTGCACTATTTACACAAGTCAAGAGAGCCTTTGTGACTTAGAGATCTTTTTACAAAACGAACTTGACAACCTTAGTAGATGGAGCAATGAAAATCGCATGTTAATTAACATTGACAAAACCAAATCCATGCTAATAACGACCAGACAAAAACTACAGACCCTAGCCATAACTGGGACACCGCTCGAGCTCCACGTGGACACGTTACCTATAATTAATGTAAATGAACATAAAACATTAGGTCTTTTAATTGACAGACATTTAAACTGGAGCCCTCATGTTCACGTCCTTACCAAGAGAATAGCACAAAAAGTTTACCAACTTGCTAAAATTCAGCACTTTTTGGATGAAAGCACACGAAAAATATTCTATGCATCATATATCCAATCACCTCTCGATTATTGTTCCACAGTCTGGGATGGTTGCCCTAAATCTAATATGAAACGATTGTGTTCGCTTCAAAACCGCGCTATACGTCTAGTTTCTAGCATAAAGCACGTTGAAAGTAATAAATTATACAGCCATCTAAGACTTCTACCACTTCAAAAGCGCTTCCTTTTTAACAAAGCCAAATTAGTAAATAAAATTATATCTGAAAATACCCCAGAATATCTTCTACCGTTAATTCAATCTAATGCAATGAACAGTAAGCGCTTAAATTTATTACAGCTTCCTAAGCCTGGATTGGACTTATACTTGTTTCGCATATTCTGGTGCTCACTTGTGGAATAGCCTTCCACCAGAACTGAAAACACCTATGAGTCCCTACACATTCAACCGAAAACTCTTTCAATACTTACTTCATACCGACTATATGCCTCCATAAGTCACCTCCATTTTTCCACTTTCATTCTTCACTGTATGTGTGTGAGCGAGACAGTGGATGAGAGAGTTAGTGAGAAAGAGTGTGAGTGGAAGAATTAGTATGAGTGAGAGTGATAGAGTATGCATGCGCGTGTGCCTGAGTGAGTGTAAAAGTGAGTGAGTGTGTGTGGACATATGTGTGAGAGATTTAGTTAGAGAATGAGTGAATCTGAGAGAGTGGGTGTGTTGTGTGTCTGCCTGTCTGTGTGATAGAGTGTGAAAGCTAGTGAGTGAGTGTGAGTTAGAGAGTCAGCGAGTAAATGAGTGAGTAAGGGAGCGTGAGTGAGTGAGAGAAAATTTGTGGGTATGCGTGTATGTGTGCGAATGAGTGAGTGTGCGAGCGAGTGAGTGTGTAACAGAGAGAGCGTGGGTGAATGAGAGAGTGCATGAGAAAGTGTGATGTATGTGTGCATGTTTGGATGTGTGTATGGGTGTATATGTGTGTGTACATGTGTATATCTGTTTGTGCCTCTGCGTGTATGTCTTTACGTGTGTTAAGGTGTGCGTTCATGTGTTTATATGCGTTTACATGCATGTGCGTCTGCATATGTATGGATGAGTGAGTGTGTGTGTGCTCGTATATGTATTGTATATCTTTGTGTGTGTAAGTGTGCATGCATGCAGTGTATGCGAGGGAGTGTATATTCGGGTGCTTTGTGAGTACATGTGCGTAAGTATATGGATGTGTGTAGGTGTGTGTATGTGCGTGGGTATATGTGTGTATTTGCGTGTGTATGTTGTGTGTGAGTGTGTGTATGTACATGTGTGTGAGAGAAGAGAGAGAGAGAGAGAGAGAGAGAGAGAGAGAGAGAGAGAGAGAGAGAGAGAGTTGAGCGCACGCATGTCATCTAACATGCTGTTCCATATATTTTGTGTATTCTCATTTTCATATTGTCATTTTGATGCACTTGATTTTAACATGCATAAAATGAATTCATGTAAATTATTGTAAAATAAGTGAGAGAGTTAGTGAGTGTGAGTGAGTGAGAGAGAGAGAGAGAGAGAGAGAGAGAGAGAGAGAGAGAGAGAGAGAGAGAGAGAGAGAGAGAGTTGAGCCCACTCATGTCATGTAACATGCTATTACATATTTTTTATATATTCTCATCTTTCATATTACGAGGTATCGTTTTGTATGCCACTTGATTGTCCTGTAACATGCCATTCCATATTTTATTTTTTTATTTTTTTTATTTTTTTTTAAATTCTCATCTTATCATTTTGTATACCACTCGATTTTATCATGTATAATATAACATTACTGTGATGTGAGTGAGTGAGTTAGTGAGTGGGAGAGAGAGAGAGAGAGAGAGAGAGAGAGAGAGAGAGAGAGAGAGAGAGAGAGAGAGAGAGAGAGAGCGAGAGAGAGAGAGAGAGCAAGAGAGAGAGAGAGAGAGAAAGAGAGGGAGAGAGAGAAAAAAGAGAGAGTTGAATTGCATCATTAATTTTTACGCCACATAATGTATATGTACAATTCTTTCTCCACTTCTTGCAATTGCGAGAATTCTCACTACAATCGTCAGTGTCTCAATTGTGTGTAAAGTGTGGGAGTTTGTTCTTATTAGTTTCAGTGATCATGTGAGGCATCATGTATGTGTCTAGATGTGAGGATGTGTGTATGGGTATGTATGTGAGGGATGTGTGTGTGTGTGTGGGGGGGGGGGGGGTGTCGGGAATGTATGTGTGGAGGGGTTGTGTATGGGGGATGTGTATGGGTTAATGGGTGATGTGTGGATGTGTGAAGGGATTTGTAGTCGGTAATGGATGTATGTGTGTGTGAGGGATATGTGTGTGTGTGTGTGTGTGGGGGGGGGGTATTTGAGAGGATAGTTGGAAGTATGTGGGTGTTGGTGGGTTTGGAGGGGGTGTGGGTAGGGAGTGTATGTTTGGGTGTGTGAATGGGTGTGTAGGAGATTGTGTGGGTTGGGGGATGTGTGTGTAATGAGTGTGGGGGGTGTTTGTGAATGGGATATGTCTTTGTGAGTGTGGATGGGGTAAATGTGAGTGGGTGGAGGATGTATGTGGGGGTGGTGAGGATGTTTATAGGTGGAGGATGTGTGAGTGGGTGGGGAGATGTGTGGGCGGGGATGTGTTTGGGGAATGCATGTGAAGGATGTGTGTGTGGGGGAATGTGTTTATGGGTTGAGTTTTGTTTGGGAGGGGAGATGTGTGAGAGGTGGGTGAGGTGTGGGATGTGCAGGTGATTGAAGGATGTATGCGAGGATGGGGGATGTGTGTTTGGCTGGGTGGTTGGGGTGTGTATGGGTGGGAGGGTAGATGAGAGATGCATGTGTTGATGGGCACGTGGGTGATGTGTGGGTGTGAGTGGTTGATGGATGAGTACGTGAGTGGGTGGATGTGTATGAGAGATGAGTGTATGGGTGGGGGGAGGTTTGTAGTTGTGAGAAGATGTGTGTGAGCGGCGGATGTGTGTGGATGGGGTATATGTGGGTGGCGGGTGTGTGTGGGTGGGAAGTGTGTGTTTTTGGGTTATGGGTGGGGGATATGTGTGGGCAGGTGGGGAGATGTGTTTATGGGTGGGGATGTGTAGTTGAGAGGTGGCGAATATTGGGTGGGTGAGTGGGTGTAGGTTGGCTGATGTGTGTGGGTGGGTGGGGAAAATTGTGAGAGTGCGGGATATGTGTGTGGATAGGTGTGGGATGTGTGGGTTGGCGGGGGTATGTGTGTGTGGTTTCTTCTTCTTCTTCTTCTTCTTCTTCTTCTTCTTCTTCTTCTTCTTCTTCTTCTTCTTCTTCTTCTTCTTCTTCTTCTTCTTCTTCTTCTTCTTCTTCTTCTTCTTCTTCTTCTTCTTTTTCTTCTTGGGGAAATGTGTGTGGGTGGGGGATCAGTGGGTGTGTGGCGGCATGTATGTTCGCCTGGTTCTGTGTGAGTGCGTGGAGGTATGTGTGGGTGGGTGGGGGAGGTTTGGTGGGTGGGGGATGTGTTGGTGTCTGCGGGATATGAGGGTGGATGGGGTATGTGTCTCACAACATTGCAATATGCACTGTTTATGTTTACAACTTTCATTTGATAATTATTTTTTTTTTCCTCATGTGAATGTATCATGCTTAGTATGCATTGTTTATGCTTACAAAATCCATTTGACAATGTTTTTTCCCCTATGTTAATGTAACATACACATTTGCTGAATGAAAGATGAGTGATTGTAAGGGCCGAATGTAAGACGGGCCTGCGTGCCCAATTTGTTACCCTTTTAAAATAAAGTTTGTTCGTTCGTTCGTTCGTTCGTTCGTTTACTTAACTTTCTTTAACTTTACCCTCAGTGTACCTGTAAGTAATCTGTGGTCACTATGACAATCAGCATTGGGAACTGTTTTTGCTATTGTTAACGCATTTCTAAATATTCTGCTAATCAGAATGTAATCAATCTGGTTTCTAATCCTGTTATCAGGACTCCTCCATGTCCACAAACTTCTAGGGTGTTGTTTAAACCACGTGTTTCCTGCCATCATTTCCTGCTATTTTGCCCACTCTACAAGTCTGTATCCTCTTTCGTTTCTCTCTCCTAAACCATAGTTTCCTACTGTGTATCTATCAAATTGATTTCATACTTTTGCATTGAAGTCGCCTATAATGATGTTTATTTCTGAATTTTTACATTTTTTTAAAGCATACTCCAAGTCATTATAACATTCCTCTACACTATATTTACTGGATTCCCCTGTTGGGGCTTATACTTGAATAACGTTCATGCTAAAAGGTCTGCCACTTAGTTTAACTAGTAGAACTCTGTCTGACACGGCCCAATATCCTTGAATAGATGTTGATGTTTGCCGGTCCAAGATAATTGCTACCCCCATTTGTCGATCTTCTCCTCCAGAATAAATCATCTTAAAATCTTCATGTATCTTAATGCCGGCTCCTGGTATGCTTTTTCATCCTTTGATGACGCTTACTCGTTGAGCTTTCGATACTTACTTTCCCCGTAATGGAATTGCTAGCCAAGCAATATTCCATTTCGTGCCACTAAGACGCTTACACTTTTGTCGACGCCCACACGATTCGGTGTTTCCACTTTGTGGAATGTGTAAGAACGATACTGACTAATGTTCCATTACATGTGTAAGGACACTGTATAAATTCACGTCAAAACAAGTAAACTCAATCATGTTGTATTGTGACAGCAACGATTACTATTGTCCTTACTGACAAAAGGTTGTAATTATAAAAGTAAAAAACCTTTTTCATGCTACGATTCATATTAGGTTCATGGTGCCAGACCCATCTGTTTATAGACCATGACGCTCTCCATTGATAATGTGGTCAATATCACGCCCGGCGCCTTTACTCACCAAAACATTTCTCGTGACCCAATTTAACCTGGGTCAACTTGGAAGCCCGGGTAAATGTTATTAAGAATCCACGCTTAGATGCGGATTCGAACACATAACAAATGGTCCAGCATGTAAACGTATTAGCCACTGCTCTACCACGGCCCCCCAAAAACTTATTATTGAACAGAATAATACTGTAATGTCTTTGTGTAGAACTGGAAAGATTCTTTCGCGTCTATCAAGCCAATCTAACTCACGTCTGCAAGTAAATGAGCCATATGTTGACATACAGCGATTCCAGATCTCTGGTTTTATTCTCACATGCACCGTTTATGCCGTCTTTTTGTGTTATCCCATATTTGAACATACACAGCCATTTAGCATCAACAGTGTGGTGTTTTTATCTTTGCGATAGTATCTGTGCAGTTAAAAACGAGTATGATAGCGAAACAAGATTTAGCAATATAGCTTGTTCATGATGAAAGGAAGGCCATTATTTGGAGTTTTTACAAGCCGTGCTTATTTCACTTGCTTGCCTTCTTCTTCTTCTGCTTCTTCTCCTCCTCTTCGTCTCCTTTCCCTACTTCTCATCCCCTTTGTCTCCTAAGCATATCCTTCTTCTTCCTCATCCTTCTCATCTCTCTTGTTCTTATTGTTCTTCTTCATATCCTTACCATAATCAGCATCAACACTATCATAATCATTTCTTCTACTCCATCTCCATCAGGTGCCTTGCCTAGAGAGGACGTTGGCAATCATGCCCATTCTCCCCCATCCCCCTTCCCTCACATTCTCTTCCACCTCAGATTTTGATGAATAATGAAAACTGGACTTTTCATATTAATATGAGTTTTCCCGCTGTTTAGATAGGCGAACAGAAAAAAATGAATAGAGGTAAAACAAAGTTCGGGAAACAGATGAAAACTAGATTTATTAAAGAAATTCGACCTAGTCGATGAGATTTATTTGGACACGAAGGGAAAATAAATAAACTCGAAAACGTGCTGACAACGGGTAAGCTTGATAGGAAAAGAGGGACGAGAAAGCGGAGAGATAAATACCTGAATGTCTTGGACAAGAATATGGTTGGTTGGTTGGTTGGTTAGTTAGTTAGTTAGTTAGTTAGTTAGTTAATTATTTAGTTATTCAAGGTTCCAACTTCACGGCAACGGATCGTCCCCATTATGCTCCGTTCCTGTACCAGTGAATATTACACAAAATGCTCCTCACTGTCCAATGTGAAAAGTGGAAGACAGGAGTCTCGGCAATCCAACAGCCCTCATTGTGCATAATGCCGCCGCCAGAATGCCAACACAAAAGTCATCCACGAAAATTACAGTTCATCGTCGATGGAATCGGCAGTCACCAGAAAGACTTCATTGACCCGGGTTTTCTCACATGGCTCGGTCTCTTTCCGCAGGGCGACCCGCCGAAAGCGCGACGCACTCACTCAGTAGCAGGGCGACGGAACCATATACTACCAGTCCAACATGAAGAACATGCGAATGCAAACCGCAGCCACAAGTCTCCAGAGGCCATAGCGGGGGACCGGAAGTCGTCAACTGGAAAAGTAAGTAAGTACTGTAGACGGCCCTTTGTATACGCATTGAGTTGAGTCTAGAACCGACATCACAGCACTCGGGGCATTGCCATTCGTGCTACGTCCTCATCTTCAACAGCCAGTGAAGAGTCCCAACACTACTGATACCAGTTGTGCCTGATGACGTGTTCGTCTGGCATTTTCTCGGAGTTCTGAGTTCCGGTCAGATCCTCTGGTCATTCTCTGCAGCACCATTCTCTCCAGGCCGTGGTGATCTATCTGTTCTTCTGCACTATCCACAGCATCCCAAGGAGCTCCAATCTCGTCGGCCTTATCATGCACTTTTACTCGCCTAAAGACGCATTGGACATATTGTGCAACAGCCATAGACATTGGACATATTGTGTACCAGCCATAGACATTGGACATATTGTGTAACAGCCATAGACATTGGACATATCGTGTACCAGCCATAGACACTGGACATATTGTGTACCAGCCATAGACATTGGATATATTGTGTACCAGCCATAGACATTGGACATATTGTGTACCAGCCATAGATATTGGACATATTGTGTACCAGCCATAGACATTGGACATATTTTGTAAGAGCCATAGACATTGGACATATTGTGTACCAGCCATAGACACTGGAAATATTGTGTACCAGCCATAGACATTGGATATATTGTGTACCAGCCATAGACATTGGACATATTGTGTACCAGCCATAGACATTGGACATATTGTGTACCAGCCATAGACATTGGATATATTGTGTACCAGCCATAGACATTGGACATATTGTGTACCAGCCATAGACATTGGATATATTGTGTAACAGTCATAGACATTGGACATATTGTGCAACAGTCATAGACATTGGACATATTGTGTACCAGCCATAGACATTGGACATATTGTGTACCAGCCATAGACATTGGATATATTGTGTACCAGCCATAGACATTGGACATATTGTGCAACAGCCATAGACATTGGACATATTGTGTACCAGCCATAGACATTGGACATATTGTGTAACAGCCATAGACATTGGACATATTGTGTACCAGCCATAGACACTGGACATATTGTGTACCAGCCATAGACATTGGATATATTGTGTACCAGCCATAGACATTGGACATATTGTGTACCAGCCATAGACATTGGACATATTGTGTACCAGCCATAGACATTGGATATATTGTGTACCAGCCATAGACATTGGACATATTGTGTACCAGCCATAGACATTGGATATATTGTGTCACAGTCATAGACATTGGACATATTGTGCAACAGTCATAGACATTGGACATATTGTGCAACAGTCATAGACATTGAACATATTGTGTAACAGTCATAGACATTGAACATATTGTGTAACAGTCATAGACATTGGACATATTGTGTAACAGTAATAGACATTGGACATATTGTGTAACAGTCATAGACATTGGACATATTGTGCAACAGTCATAGACATTGGACATATTGTGCAACAGCCATAGACATATTGTGCAACAGCCATAGATATATTGTGCAACAGCCGTAAACATATTGTGCAACAGCCATAGATATTGGACATATTGTGCAACAGCAATATACATTGAACATATTGTGTAACAGCCATAGACATTGGACATATTGTGCAACAGCCATAGATATTTTACATATTGTGTAACAGTCATAGACATTGGACATATTGTGTAACAGCCATAGACATATTGTGCAACAGTCATAGACATTGAACATATTGTGTAATAGCCATAGACATTGGACATACTGTGTAACAGCCATAGACATTGAACATATTGTGTAACAGCCATAGTCATTGGACATATTGTGCAACAGTCATAGACATTGAACATATTGTGTAACAGCCATAGACATTGGACATATTGTGCAACAGTCATAGACATTGGACATATTGTGCAACAGCCATAGACATTGGACATATTGTGTAACAGCCATAGACATTGGACATATTGTGCAACAGCCATAGACATTGGACATATTGTGCAACACCTATAGACATTGGACATATTGTGCAACAGCCATAGACATTGGACATACTGTGTAACAGCCATAGACATTGGATATATTGTGTACAAGCCATAGACATTGGACATAATGTGCAGCAGCCATAGACATATTGTGCAACAGCCATAGACATTGGACATATTATGTAACAGCCATAGACATTGGACATATTGTGTAACAGTCATAGACATTGGACATATTGTGTAACAGCCATAGACACTGGACATATTGTGTAACAGTCATAGACATTGGACATATTGTGTAACAGTCATAGACATTGGACATATTGTGTAACAGTCATAGACATTGGACATATTGTGCAACAGTAATAGACATTGGACATATTGTGCAACAGTAATAGACATTGGACATATTGTGTAACAGTCATAGACATTGGACATATTGTGCAACAGTCATAGACATTGGACATATTGTGCAACAGCCATAGACATATTGTGCAACAGCCATAGACATTGGACATATTGTGCAACAGCCACAGACATATTGTGCAACAACCATAGACATATTGTGCAACAGCCATAAACATATTGTGCAACAGCCATAGACATTGGACATATTGTGTAACAGCCATAGACATTTGACATATGATGTAACAGCCATAGACATTTGACATATTGTGTAACAGCCATAGACATTGGACATATTGTGTAACAGCCATAGACATTGGACATATTGTGTAACAGCCATAGACATTGGACATATTGTGCAACAGCCATAGACATTGCACACATTGTGCAACAGCCATATACATTGGACATATTGTGTAACAGCCATAGACATTGGACATATTGTGCAACAGCCATAGACATATTGTGTAACAGCCATAGACATATTGTGTAACAGCCATAGACATTGTACATATTTTGCTACGGCTGACGACCAATCAGCAATCGGTAGGCGATGTGGTCACTGTCACGACGTATGCCTTTACTTCCCAAGAATGTTCTAGTAACCATGTTAGGCTGAGTCCAACTGGAAGCCTAGGACAGTTTTAAAATGCTAATACGCCTTGATTCGGGTCGAACCTATGCCCATCGGGCCCGAGCGTTCGGAGACGGCAGGTTGGAAACTAGGCGTGGATACTATAGCTTTCAATGTGTGTATTGTCTGGTGTTTCCTCTAATTTCTACAGAGTGTATTTTTAATCACTGTGCAGTGTTTGAAAATAATGCCGGTCCAAGTTTTGCATTTACCTATTATGTTGCATGAATTTTACACAGGGTGAATACAAAACTTGGACCGACAATATTTTCAAACACTGCACAGTCATTAAAATATGCCCTATACATTGTTTTCCACTTCTATGAGTGTTGATTAATATCTGTGAATTTATTGTGCTTGTTATTTCAAGACCGAGAAGTAAATACCTGGATGGCTTGGAAACGTGGCATGGTCGAAACAGGAACACGGAGCTGTTCCACGACTCTGGTGATCGAGTGAGATAGCAGAACATGACCGCCCACGCTTTTGGACATGGCACATGATAGATGGATGGATGGTTATTTCAAGGCTTCGCTCTCCCTGGCAAAGAGGTTAAGGACGCTGTTCGTGATCCCGTATATCCACGTACGAAACACAGCTGCGCGAGATTTGCGTTGGTTTCTAACGGAAATGTATGTGAGCCTCTCGTTCAGAAAGCAATGGCAAACTACTAAACTTAAAACTTGCCAAGACATCAACAGCAGCAGAAAAATATTGGTGTTGACTACAATGTCCTGTAAACAGGATAAGAAAAAAAAATTCAAGGCAAGTTATTAACTGATTCAGTGCCGAAAGATAATATGTCACCAAATGTGACCTCCCATTTGGACAGAATGACAGTATATTGCCATACGAGGATTATCGTGATATTTGTTTTGCTTCGTGGTATCTTCCGCAATTTTAATGCTCAATGAACGGAAATGTACATTATAATACTTGTTCATTTGATTGTGTACCATGTTTTGTTCAAATCTACCTTTTGTGTGGCACTGAATCAGATAAAAATAATGTAAACTAAGCTTCGTGACCAACATGTATTATCTAATCTCATCTCATCTCATCATGTTCCTCTTGTACCTTGCGGTGTCGAGGTGAAGTATAAACATCGCTCTGCTATTCCCTCTGTCCAACGTTTACGTGGTCGGCCTCTTCCTCTGTTTCCATCTGGTCTGTACATCATTGCTTGTTGTGGTATGCTGTTGACTGGTAACCAACTTGTATGGCCAAACCATTTGACTTGCTGCTTTCTAATAAAATCTAGTGCTGCTTTAACCCCCACTTTAGTCCTGATTTCTTCATTTCTGATCGTATCTCTTCTTGATAAGTTTAGTATTCTTCTCAGGAACCTCATTTCTGTTGGTGTGATTTTTCTTTTCTCTTGTTCTGTCATTGTCCAGGTTTGGCTTTGGTAGCATAGAGTTGGTAGGAAGATTGTGTTGTAGAGCGCTTTCTTAGTAGTTATGTATCGGTCCGTTAAATAAGTACATCCATGCATCCATCATGTGCCATGCTGGTAAGCGTGTGCGGTCATGATTCGCCATTTCAATCGGTCACCAGAGTCGTGGATCAGTTCAATGTTCTTGTCTCGACCATACCACGTGGTCAAGCCATCCAGGTATTTACTTCTCTCTCTTCCCCTTGTTCTTTTCCCCTCATCTTGCCAGTCTTTACCCAGTTCTATAATTTATTACTTCTCATAACATGTCAAAAATATGTTGACTGTCTACGTCTAATTTCTATAATCAGTTTACAATTTTAATTTGTTTATTGTAGGACTTGGTCGTTGTTTTTGTTGTTGTCTGTCCATGGTATTCTTTGCATTCTCCCCAGAAACCACATTTCCACAGCCATCAGATGCTTTTTCACCTTGGATGCTCATTGTCAACGCTTCACATCCATACAAAAGTACAGGCTCTATATAGCACCTGAACATTCTTTTTCTCGAAGGAATTAGCATCTTTTTATTGTTCAGTATGATTTTCATCTTGAAAAGGGCTACCTTCGACATGGCGATTCTTGTTCTAATCTCTTCAAGGCATCCCCAATCATTAGTACACATATTCATTGATTGTTGCTGCGCAAAATAGAAGGGCTAAACAACAGAACTACAAGTGTGGAGCTCATGGAGCGATCTAGGCGAATACCAGTGAATTAGGAGGCGAGGAAACGACACTTATGTTGGACAGGACACACATTAAGAGAGTCTCAGAATAGTGTAACGAGAAATGCTATTGTCTGGAACCAACAAGGCGACAGACACACAAAGAAGAGTGGTAGAGACAGAAAGGAATAAAATGGGGTGGGCATGGATGCAACTGCACAGGATAGCTAAGGGTAGGAGGGCTTAAAGTTAGTTTGTTTAATGTTCGCTCGCTGTGAACTCAACCGTAGTGCATACACATATTTCTACTTCTAATGCACTGGACTGACTTTTTGCTCGCGGATTAGCTCTCTCTAATACCATTGTCCCTCGACATCAGGAGAACTCACTCCGACTTCGAGGTACCTGTAATTTACGTCCCCAAGTCAAAGACGAGAAGTCAACATTTTAGTCGAACTGTCCGGTTTAGTGGTTGAACCCGCTAACTCGAAATCAGCACACCGGATGTGTAAGAATGGGAGCTCTTGTCCATTCAGCCATGCTGACCTCCTGTTGAGAACTTGTTGTTGACCTGTCTCCCAGCAGGGGATAGAGGGCGAAATAGGAAAATATTACACATGTACTTTAGATGACCTAATACTAAATAGGAAAATATTACACATGTAGTTTAGATGACCTAATACTAAATAAGAAAATATTACACATGTTCTTTAGATGACCTAATACTAAATACGAAAATATTACACATGTTCTTTAGATGACCTAATACTAAATACGAAAATATTACATATGTAGTTTAGATGACCTAATACTAAATAGGAAAATATTACACATGTACTTTAGATAACCTAATACTCTAGAAAACTGAACAATTATATTTGTCACGTGTGACGCAATTGATCAACATCTGATACTTGGTATCGTCATTGCAAGTTGTTCAGCCTATTGATTGTTTTCTAGTGTCTTTACGCTGCAGATATAGCACATATATCCTTTAGACCAGTGGTTCTCAACCTTTTTTGGCCCGTGCCACCCTTCACCATATTTTCAGAACGTCATTCCCCCCCCTTCCTATAAAAAATTTGGCCCTTGCCCCCCCCCCCCCCCCCTTCACCGTATTTTCAGAACGTCATTCTCTCCTCCCCCCTTCATATTTCCTATCTAACCCCCCCCCCCCCCTACACAGTATACGTAAAAATGGAAGGTAAATTTAATAGCATATACTAAAACAAGTCTAGATGTCCACATAAAACGTGATTTGTGGGTCTACTTACTTTATAAAATGGATTTTAGAAGGATGAGACGTACTTAACTGTAAAGTATGAAGGGAAAAACAATATCAAGTGTCACAGCCTCACATTATACGGTAAACCAACATAAGTTAATATACACTGGCGAAGGGCTACAACTCCCGCCCAAGGGAAAGAAGTAAGACACTCGAAGGCCAGAGTAATCCAGAGCCTTCTCGAAGGACTGGTCAGTGAGTCCACTGTCCCGTGGACACTGATGTGGCCCGCCTATTGCGGGGTCCACGAGGAACTCGGACAGAGTTACCACCCGTGTCGAATTGCGACACGTGTGGACGGGGAGAGACAGACGGGACATCGGAGAGGCAACAGGGCCTGCCTTAGAGGGACTTAATAGTTCAGACCCATGTGTATTTAGGGTCATAGACATATGCTAGATAGTTGGCTTAGAATGTTTGTTATAATCATGTGTGATGTTAAACCTCTGTGATATGCAACTCATCAGTGCGGGCTTGTTAAACCCACTGCGCCAACGCACTGTATACCTAAGTTCAATAAATGTTGCTATATTATATTTAACGGAGATATTGTTGCCTGTTTGAACCCGAGTCCGGATCCCCTAGAGATCCAACACTGTGACAGGCTTTTTGGGGGCTAAGCTCCGGTTTTGGCACAAGCTTTACGTTCAGACGGCTATTGATTACCAAGTAAAAAATTAAGTAAATGATATCAAATTTATTACTGAACATGTTCTAATAACTGAGAAGCTATCTAGAAATGAACTAGTATTAGTCCCTCTGCAGATAAACTCCCAATGATGTTAATACTATAAAAGTTGACATGACTGTGACATTTGACTGTTACTAATTTTCTTTCGATTCTACAAGCAGATTGTTCCGCGAATTGTGGTGTATGTAACCTATCTTCCAACAGTGGCGAGAGAACGAGACTACATTCGCAAGTTCAGGGAATATAAGATAAGTTTCATATCATGCCCATTGCAATCCTAAGCGGTACTTACCATCCTTCATCCATGTAACATTATTGTTTTGCATTGATTTGTATGTATATTCAGAACCTTGTAACCAACAAAACTTTGCATTTGTATTTGCTCATGTAAACATTAAGGGAGATAACTAACTTTTCTACTCCCCAACATTTGTCTAAAGGATTTAACTTCATTAAAATTACCAACAAGTAAAAGACAAGATGTCTACGTTAGAAAAATGTATTGAGTTAGGTATGAAATTAGGTTATAAAGAAGAAAAACTGTCAGAATGGGCACAGAAGACACACGCAGAGAACATTGCCCGTGAAGAAAGAGCGATAGAACGGGAAGAAAAACAGAGGCAAGTGCAGGCAGAAGAAAAGAAAATGCAATTGCAAGTGCAAGCTCAAGAGAAACAAATGGAGCTTGAGGCGGCGGCCAAACTAGCCCAATTGAATGCCGATACACAAATAAGACTAAAGCAAATGGAGATTGATTCCAACGTAGAAATATCTGTAAATAAACTAAGAAACAAGGAGGAGGAACAAAAATATAACAAGTATAAAGGCCTCGTTAAAGCATTTTGCTCAGGAGATTCTATCAGTGCATACCTGGAAAATTTTGAGTGTCTAATGTCCTACCATAAGGTCGAAAAATCAGATTGGTCATTTATTTTAATGAGAAACTTAGCTCTGGAACCCTTAAAAGTAATAGAGACAGTTCCACAGGAGATGAGAAAAGATTATGATTATTTAAAGCAACGCTCTCTCCAACATTTCTCATTAGATACAGCAGGTTACCAACAACAGTTCGCAAAATTATCCCCACAACCTAACCAAACATTCATAGACTACATGTCTACAGTTCAGGATGTTTGCACAAAGTGGATTAACTCAGCTAAAACTAACAACAACCATGACAAACTAAAAGAACTCATTATTATTGACAAAATAGTTAGTACAATCCCAACACCTTTTGCTAAGTTTTTGAAACAAATGGACTGTAAGAGTATCCAAGAAATAGAGACCAAGGGGAACGCATTTTTCACAGCGAACCGAGATATTTTCCAATTAAACCTAAGTCAAAACGAAACAGCAGCAGTTGTAAACACTAGATACTCGAAACCAACGGAAAACAAGTTCAAACCACGCTCGAATGTCAGGAAGCCAGTTAAGTGTCAATATTGTCATCTGACACACGAAGAGTACGCGATGTGTGACAAATCACCCAATTATCCACATCATCTCCAAATGATAGTGGAGAAGCAAAAGAACAAGAGAAATGCGTATCAGAGAGCGGTCAAATGCTATCTTTGCTCCAGCTTTGGGCACTATTCACGCTTTTGTGAAGGGCGAAAGATAATGAAGCAGGCCAATGCTGCACTTGTTGACACTTCCTCAGATGAAGATATTGAACAACTGAATGAGTGTGACAATCAGAATGAAAGTTTGAGTGAGCTAGGGAATGCAGTGCAAATCATCGACACCATTACAGACAACAAATGTAACACCTGTAGAAAATTCCAACTTGACACAACATTGTTATGTGGCCACACGATCCCTATTTCTAATGAAATGGCCAACGCTGCCTTATCATCTACAGGCAAGCTAAATTTCTCAACAGGGTTTGTAAATAACAAAAAGTGCACATTAATCCGCGATTCCGGCGCAACGCTATGTGGAATTAAGAAAACATTAGTCAACGACAAAGACTACACACACAAATACGTAACTTGTCGCACATTCACAGGCACCATCGAAAAATACCCCCTTGCTCTTGTCGAAATTCGCACACCTTTCATATCAGGACTAGTATTGTGCGCAGTACTAGAAAATACTGTCGCTGAAATTATACTTGGGAATCTACCCAACATAAGATCGTGCTCTGAGAAGGAAATCAGAGATTGGGAGCAGAAAAACGGTATCCAGAACCCAAACAGCGATTCTAAAGGGAAACACCACGCGTGCTTGTCTCAAACTGCCAAAAGCACAAGGGAGACAACCAATGAAGTAATTCAAAATGAATTCACCGAGGTGCATAATGCAGGGGCGGTTGAGTTTGTCAGTGATACGACCAATTTAAAACCTCAAACTGAGGATGCCAGCGATCCACATATTACCAAGCCTGTAGATGTGCAACAACACACACAACACACGAATGCAATAACACGACAGACAACTCACAAAACCCACACCGACCAACTGCAGGAGTCACTAGAAATTGTATCACCAAACACTACCATCACTAATTTTGGAGAAGAACAGAAAGCAGATCCTACACTTTCACAATATTTTAGGCTAGTAGGACTTAAACCAAAATTGACTAAAAATGCGTCTTGGACATTTAGATTAAAGAACAACGTTCTGACTAGATATTACACCAGAGATCAGACCACGATACAGCAAGTAGTTCTACCTCATTCACATCGTGAGAAGGTACTAAAGATAGCCCATGACTCACCTTTCGGAGGTCATATGGGTTACGAAAAGACTAGAGCCAGGGTCCTGACCCAATTTTATTGGCCTAAATTTTGCCAAGACATAAAAACCTATTGTAGATCATGTGATATATGTCAGAAACTGGTTAAAAAGGGAAAAAACCCTACGGCAGAAATTCAATCAACCACAACTGCCTCGAGGCCATTTAAAATCGTGGCAGTTGATCTAGTAGGTCCGTTAAACCACATCTCAAGCAAAGGGAATAGATATATTTTTACTCTTATTGATCTATGTTCGAGATGGCCAGAACTGATTCCATTAAAATCTATCTCCTCTAAGGATGTGACGGACGTATTGTTAAATATATTCTCCCGTTTTGGCTTCCCGGAGAAAATAATTTCAGATAGGGGAACTCAGTTCATATCGAATGCCACTCAATCGGTAACTAAGCTACTAGGCATAAAGCAATGTTTCACCAGTCCCTATCGACCGGCCGCGAATGGTATCTGCGAAAAACTAAATGGGGACCTGAAACATATGCTATCTAAAGTGACAGCTGAAAATCCAGCCGATTGGGATATACTTCTCCCAACGGTGCTGTTCGCATATAGAGAAGTCCCACAATCAAGCACAGGATTCTCTCCTTTCGAATTGATATATGGAGCGAACCCAAGAAGACCTCTCACGATTTACAAAGATATCATATCACAACCTGTAAATATCCAACTACCAATTTCCACCTATGATTTAGTCACTGACACCAGAGACAAAATCATACGATCTTGTATACTGGCCAGAACATCATTACAGGAGAAAGGTTTTAGGTACAGGCAGTACGCCAACAAAGGTGCAAAAACAATTGTATTAAAACCAGATCAGGATACTTTACTATTGTTACCTGACAAGAGAGATTTACTATCAACCTCTTGGCAGGGACCATTTAAAATTGTGAGAAGAATTTCGGAAGTTGACTACGAAATTTCTTTGAATGGAAAGTTGAAAATATTCCATGTAAATATGTTAAAACCATACTATGCTAGAGAGGACAGTGACACGAGTAAGCAGACGCAGCGAACTGATGACAGAAACGAAACGACAATTACCCAACTGAATGACACCTCGACAAACGAAGCATCGTTAACGACGCACTCTTACGACAACAAAGACGACGAAGACATATTTACATTACCGACAATATGGGATAATGACAACGACGACAAATTTGACGACATATTGACAACGATTAATCTCGACGACGACGACAATGACATTGAGGACAATTTACAAACAGTAGCATCTGTAATAAATCAAACAGACGTAGACAATACTGAAATTCCAGTACCAATTATGAATGACGACGGCAGTATAAAGGACATACAAATCTCTGACACTTTGACACAACAGCAGCGACAAGACATTTTGTCTCTCCTTAACAACTATAAAACTAAAACAAACCTGGACGGACTGACAAAATAACACATTCAATTGTGTTGACAGATCTGAAACCGGTCAAATGTAGACCATATTCTATTCCTTTGCATTATAGAGCAAATTTAGACAAAGAAATTTTGGATTTAGAGAAAAATAGAATAATTCAGAAATCTATGTCCCAATATTCTTCACCGATTGTCCTGGTGAAAAAGAAGCACCAAACAATCCGTTTGTGCATAGACTATAGAAGGTTAAATACGATAACCACAACAGATGCGGAGCAAATGAACAGCTGTGAGGACCTCATTTTGAATATGTCGCAATCATCCTTATTTTCTAAGCTTGATTTAGCGAAAGGTTACTGGCAGATACCACTACACCCTTCTTCAAGACATATAACAGCATTCGCTACACCTCTGGAGTTGTACGAATGGAGATATCTTCCATTTGGTCTCAAGAACGCTCCCGCCACATTTGTCAGGTTAACTAGATTGTTATTGCACGGCATTAAGGACGTGCAATCTTATATTGATGATATATGCATTCATTCTTCTAACATGACTTCTCACTTACTCACACTCCAACAAGTCTTTAACCAAATCTTTCTTTTTGGACTTACTATCAAACCTTCCAAGGTTGAAATAGGCTATAAACAAATAGACTTCCTTGGTCATAGAATTTCTGAAGGCAAACTGTTGACAGATGATAAAATTGTTTCGAAAATTCTCAATCTAGAAGTTCCAACTACAAAGAAACAAGTTAGAAGTTTATTAGGTCTTATAAACTATTATGCTAAGTTTATACCAAACTGGGCAGAACCTACATCAGTTTTTTCTAATATGTTGACAAAAGATCATCCAGAAAAATTTTGTAAAAGTACCCGCTTAGAGGATGCAATATGCAGATTGAAATGCATTTTTTCTAATCCACCAGTATTACGTTTACCAAACATAGATTTACCCATTATTTTGACCACAGATTCGAGTGCTATCGCAATTGGCGGATGTTTAATGCAAGAAGTGCAAGGAGCGAGACACCCAATTCTCTACGTAAGCCGTAAGCTAAAGAAGGCAGAGACCCATTACTCTACTATGGAATTGGAGGCATTAAGTCTATTTTTTGTATGCTCAGATTATCTAAGTTCCTCTTAGGTTCCCATTTCGTTGTGCTCACCGATAACTCGCCATTGTTGGTGCTTAAGCAAGGTGTCCCAAAAAACCATCGTTTACAAAGATGGTGTCTTCTTCTCCAAGATTTCGACTTCATAATCCGCCATATCAGAGACACCGATAACATTATAGCTGGTATTTTATCGCGGCAAACGAATGCGCCATCAGAATAACATTAGGCACATTAACCATTCGCCATACCAGAAACTGTGATATTTTATTCTTTGGCATAGAACAGTGTAACTCTACACCTGCTAGAGAACTTTCATTTAAAAGTAATAACACCCCAGTGAATAGGTTACGTATAACACCCAAACATGAAACTTTAAGAACTATACTACCAATTGCCAAAGCTCTAGGAACAATCCGAGCGAGAGACATTATGTATGAAATGAATTCAACCAGTGAACTGACATTGATCATGAAAGCATTAAGAACACTTCATACTCGACATTGGGAACATTCCATACCTGCTGTTGCTAAGAGACTTTGCAAACAGCCAAAAGAGAACTACGTCGATTACAACACTCAAGAGACAGCCATACTAACTGTTAACATTCATGGCACGACACGCTGACAACAGGAGGACAACGCGAACATCATCTTTGGATTTAGTTACTTAGTTAATTAATTAATTTAGTATTGAATATGTATTATATTTGTATTGAATTATATATATAAAATATGTCAACCTGTAATTTGTACATTTTCTACCATAATATTACAGGTATTTCCACTCATAGGCGAAATATTCTTCCTATGCAATTTTCTTTATGTAAATTATAAACCATTTTTGAGTCATCGTACAAAAAGTACGTATTATCTTAAAGGGAACATATCGCCTATTCCATTTTTTCTAAGGGTAATAACACTTACCTCAACTTTACTTATATATTTTAACCAAATACTATTTTGAATGAAAGATGTGTGAATGACAGGGTGAATGAATTAAATGAGAGAGCGATATACTGAGCGGACAAATTGTACGCAAAACGTATTTATTTTAATTTGTCTGCGTCTTTCATGTAAATTGTATTACTTGTCTAAATTGTTAATGCATGTTTAGTATCTAGGATACTACATCTAAGCACCACTGCTTGGAATGCCTGATCATGCATTACACACATTGGGGTAATTCATGATTAAGGGTATCCCAACTCGTGACGCTTGGAGATAAGCCACACATGCAGCACACACTTTACACAAAACTCAAAACTGAACACTATCAATTAAAATACAGTCACTTTATTAGAAGCAACAACTTATTAGTCAACACACTAACAAGCCAACAGGGACACATGTAGTCAGATGGGATAAAATAACAGCGTAACTACATATTCATCATTATACAACATACGAGAGTAAAAGTGTATTGAAATGCACACACAGAACAAGATTTACAGGTGTACTTAATTAGCCAAGACTTTTGTCTTGTGAATCCTCTCTAACACAGAGGTTCATTATCTTGGTATCAGTGGGATACTTTGAGAAGGACGGGTTGTAGCAACAACTAGGAAACGTCACGTAACTTCGGTCAGATAAGCATTTTTAAGGACACAAGAGAGAGAGAGAGAGAGAGACCTCTTCAGCAAATCACCGTGAAGTGGTGTATGGGAGAATACATGAGTGTTGATGCCAATATGTAGGTTACCAAGTTACTGTCCACCAAACTACAAACACCGACTTTATGTGATTCTGTGACAGAATTAGTACAGAACTAATTACCTTATAACAACCCATCAAACCAGGGGGGGGGGGAGAGGGGGAATCCTGTCACAGCCTCACATTATACGGTAAACCAACATAAGTTAATATACACTGGCGAAGGGCTACAACTCCCGCCCAAGGGAAAGAAGTAAGACACTCGAAGGCCAGAGTAATCCAGAGCCTTCTCGAAGGACTGGTCAGTGAGTCCACTGTCCCGTGGACACTGATGTGGCCCGCCTATTGCGGGGTCCACGAGGAACTCGGACAGAGTTACCACCCGTGTCGGATTGCGACACGTGTGGACGGGGAGAGACAGACGGGACATCGGAGAGGCAACAGGGCCTGCCTTAGAGGGACTTAATAGTTCAGACCCATGTGTATTTAGGGTCATAGACATATGCTAGATAGTTGGCTTAGAATGTTTGTTATAATCATGTGTGATGTTAAACCTCTGTGATATGCAACTCATCAGTGCGGGCTTGTTAAACCCACTGCGCCAACGCACTGTATACCTAAGTTCAATAAATGTTGCTATATTATATTTAACGGAGTTATTGTTGCCTGTTTGAACCCGAGTCCGGATCCCCTAGAGATCCAACACTGTGACATCAAGTAATCGGTTCTTGTATTAACGCGATCTTGAAATGGTCTTCATCCCCCCCCCCCCCCCCCTAGAAACCCTAAAATTCCTCCCTGGGGGGGGGGGAATTCCCCACCGGTTGAGAACCACTGCTTTAGACGATGTCAACGCGGGCATTTTATTTATTCGTGACTGCCTGTGATTTCTTGGCAAGTTTACGTTCAGTAGTTTGCCACTGAATTCTGAACGACCGGCACTCATACTATAGTATGAAAACCAGCACGAGTCGGTCTGCTTCCAAATCGCCCGTAGTTGTCTTTCGAACGCGGTATGCGGGATTACGGACTGCTGTCGTTACCTCTTCGCCACGACGCGGGTTACACCACTTGAAGAAAAGAAAAAAGCCACCCCGAATTTGCTGATCTCTGTTTAGAGTGATCCCAGTAGGTGAGTCTACAAATTCAGATGAAGTAAAATGTACGAGTATTACAGTAGTTCAGTTTAGTTTAGTTAACGAATCAAAATCACGGCACACGGGTGTATCCCATAACCTGAGTCCTGAGATTCTCAGTTCAGCGCACGAACTCCGTAGCACCGGCGAAGATCCTGAAATACTTTGGGTAGATTTTAAACTCGAAATTGTGCCCGGGCAGCGCAGTTAGGCTACTCTTTTTCCGATTTCCAACTACTAAGGGATATTTTACGTGCGCAACAATACACATGGGCGTCCAATCTCATTACCCAGAGACCAGGGGAAATTTTGTTACTAGAAGTCCACGTGAAACAATCCTGGCCCTCACCGGGACTTGAACCCAGGACCTCCAGCACTAGTGGCGGACACCATACCTCGAGACCACTCAGCCCCAAATTACAATAGCTAATTGCAAGTCAAATTTGCCAAACTGTGTTGACGTTATTAATTTGCAATTAGAAGCAGTAGTGTTGTCGTGCCAGGACGCACCAAGGCGCTGCACTGGTACTTTATATGTAACAAGGAGCGCCTGGTTACAAATGGTGTATTTTTAATGACTGTGCAGTGTTTGAAAATTTTGCCGATCTAAGTTTTGTATTTACATATTATATTGCATAAACTTTACAGAAGGTTAATACAAAACTTGGACAGGCAATATTTTCAAACATTGCACCGTCATTAAAAATACACCCAATACTTCGTCAATGGTATCTTACTTCTGCTTCTAGCTCCATTTCTGCATTGTAAAGGACACCCGTGCACTGGGGTAGCAAACGATTTTGGCCTCCGTCATATTTGTTAAATGATTAAGTGCCGACGGATAATATATCGTCAAATGTGACCTGCCATTTGAACAGAAGGACGATATATCGCGATACTTGGGTCATCTTGTTATTTGTTTCGTGGTATTTTTATTTTCTGCATTATTTCAGACAAGTTTGTTTTAAGTTAGATTTGTTTCTTCCATCGAATAAAACGGGCTTGTCAACAGCACAGTGTCTTGGCTACTAAAATACGAGTGCGAGTCAATAAGTAATTCACAAATGGCTGTAGAAAAATAACTAAATATGATAACAACTTGAAACCAGTTTCTTTTTATACATAAATTGTCCCTTTATTTCTCAACATAATTTCCACCAACATTGATGCACTTATCCCATAGTTTTATCAGTTCTCCCAATCCGGCTGCATAGACCTGTGTGCTTTGTTTTCATTGACCGGGCATTCCACAAACTGTGTGACTTACTTATTGATTCGCCCTCTTAACTTTTTCTACCCGACTATGCACCGCTTTATGGGATAAACATTTGTCAGCATAAACACTGACAATGCACCTTGGCGGGAGACATTTCGCGAATGACGCCGAAGTTGAATATGAAGTGATAACGTGGTTTAGAAAACAGAGCACGCAATTCTATGCAACCGGTTTGGGAGGACTGATAAAACGATGGGATAAGTGTTGAAAAATAAAGGGACAATGTATGTATAAAAATAAACTGGTTTCAAGTTGTTTTCATAGTAAGTTATTTTTCTACAGCCATTTGTGACTTACTTATTAACTTGCCCTCGTACTTTGGCCATAGTAAGCGTCACAGTTGCTTAGAGAAAACTATGATGGGAGGCATGGTTCCTGGGTGAAGAGGTAAGAGTCGACCACGGCAAAGATGACACTGGATATTGGAGACACCTTGGGGATGAGGGTGCTTGGAGAAAACTGGCAAGAGATGGGAAGACCTTTACGGCGCGCCGTGATGACAGCGGCCTTCTGCAAAGAATTATTACATGATGATTATTTCTCCCATACACAGCCAAATGAAGATGTCGTAACACATCGGTTACAAGTACTCTGATCTTGTCCTCACCCATCCTAATAATGAAGCAGAAATGGCGTCCCAGGATGTCATCCGGTCTACATATCCCCTTAATCTCTTGGGCTGACAGACAGCTGTACCACCACCCTAAGCTGATGGAGAGCTCAAGACCACATCTACAGCCCGTGTGCTATTCAAGCTTCTCTTTTAGTTCTGTACTATGTGCAAGGTGACACGATTTTATCAGGACAGTCCTGGTTGGATACTTTTTGTCAGTGTCCCGGAAATTTTCCAAGACATTTCATGGTACTCATTTTAGACTGGGTCGACCTGGGAATCCAGGTCATTTTTTAAAATTCTCACCCGTCCCGATGAGGATCGAAACTATTACCACTGAGTTGGCAGGCGAGCGTTTAGCCACTACCATTCCTGCCATTCTGGGAGGTACAAAACACACACTGTTGGTTGAAGCAATCTTATGGTGTAAGTATAATATTCACATAATCATTTTTTTTTTAAATTTATCAATATCTAAACATCTGCCATGTTGTAAGTACAAAGTTCACGTTTAAAAAAATTATCGATATCTTAACATCTGCCTTGTTGTAAGTACAATTTTCACATAGATTTTAATTTATCGACATCGTCACATCTGCCAATATTCTATAATTTCACATAATTATTTCTTAGTAAAATAAATAAACACATAAATACAGATACTATTTCGTTTGTAAGGTTAATTTTTGAGCACTTGTGTTTCGCTAATGGATGTACTGGTGTTTATTTTCAAAATTTGGTCACACTGATTATATGCAATTTTCAGCTCAACTTTATTCTTTACAGTCGAATCTAAGATAACATCGAGAATTCCCCATATAGTTGCATGACATAGAAAAACAAAACCAACTAAATAATAACAACATAAACGGTTGTAAATTTTACGTTTACGCATACATTACTTTTCGAATGAATTACATTGACAGCAAGTGAATTATCAATGAGGTAATATATCCTTTTCGCAAATGAATTTTGCCGTCAAAATACATTGAAAGTCGTTTATATAGAATGTACTCGATTTTCCCATCTCAACGCAGTCTTCGCCGCCTTGTGCGTCATCGGGTTGAGCTGTGAATATAGAATACGAAATGATAAACGGATTTATTGCCAAACAAACAAGTAGTTTTGGACCAAGCATGGAACACAATCAAATAAACAAGTATTATAATGTAAATTTCCGTGCCCTGAGCATTGAAATTGCGGAAGATACGGCGAAACGAAACAATCAATCAATCAATCAGGTGTCGTCTCCACGATGAAGGTTGGCTGCAATGATCTCCAACACTGTCTGTCTCTCGCCTTGACTATACATTCTGTCAGACTGATGTTCGTAAATCTCTTGATGTTATCATCCCACGTGTATCATTGTCTACCTCTTGCTCGCTTTCTCCCAACCTTGCCCGCCAGTATGGTTTTTATAAGAGTTTTATGTCTTTTAACTTGGCCGAAATATTTCACTTGCCTCTTTTTTATTTCTTTCATCAACTCTCTTTTCATTCCCAGTTTTCCTAGAAACTCTGTATTTGATTGTTTTTGTTTCCATGAAATACGACATATTCTTCTGTATATCCACATCTTCAGGGCATCTATTCGACTTTCAGGTTGCTTGTTCAATGTCCAAGTTAACACGCCATACAATAATATTGAATATACGTAATATTTAGCAATTTTAATTTTTAATGCGTTGTTATTCTCTCTAGATGATAATACTAATTTCATGCAGTTGAAAGCATTTTTGGCCATTCCTATTCTCTTTTTTTTTAAAATTCCTATTTCACTTCTGCCATCATCTATTATTACATGACCAAGATAGGAGAAGCCGGTCACACTGGCCAAGAAAAGACCAAGAAAGGGCATTTGATAGAGTAGATAGAAACAAGCTGTGGGAAATCCTTAAACAATATGGAGTGAGAGCAACTGGGGGACACTCAGAACACTTCACCGGAGTACGACAATGTTGTTTTCTGTCCCCTCTCTTGTTTATAACATATATACAGTCAACATATGTAAAGAAACCAGCCAAACAGATACCGCAAGAACACCGCACGACGAGAACACAGAAGAAGAACCATCTGCAAATCTAACCATTAGAGACATCCTGTCTGCGGACGACCAAGCACTAATAGCAAAATCAGAAGGTGAATTACAAGACCACATGAATAGTCTAAATGAAATGTGTTGGGAACACACCATGAAAATTAGCACAAGTAAAACAGAGGTATTGACTATAGCAAAAGAAGATAAAACAACAACGATTCACCTAAAAGAACATCCATTGAAACAAGTAAAGAGTTTCAAGTACCTAAGAAGTATAATATCATCAAATGGCAAATCAGAACACGAGATCGAAAATAGATGCAATAAGGCAAACCAACTCACTGGACAAATGGCACCAATACTAAAGAACAAACATGTATCAATAACTACTAAGAAAGCACTTTACAACACAATCTTCCTACCAACTCTATGTTACCAATGCCAAACCTGGACAATGACAGAAAAAGAGAAAAGAAAAATCATAACAGAAATGAGATTCCTGAGTGTAGCATGATGGATCAGAACTCCCCATTCCCAGCCCGACACATTCATAAGAATACTTTCGATTTAAGTGGCGTTTCCAGATAGAAGGACGATTCTTGGAAATAGTATGTTCTAGAACGAGTTGGGGGAGGGCGGCGGTATGCGCTTGCTTTTTCATTGGTTAATAAGTAATGAGCCCACGCTATTCCTGGGCCATATTTTAAAATCTAATTAGTTTGAGCGGGGATTTCACCAGGAGCGGTCGCTAGTGTGATGTGATGACCCAACAATGCCCTTAAAGATTCAATAATATATTGTTCTCTGGACAACAGAGAACAGTATGGTGGAGAGGCCATCCATATATCATCTGGGAAAACTAACCAGTAGTCCCAGAATCCAGAACCAACTCTCTATAAGTGAAATCTTCTAGAACCCACAATATGGGAATTTCTTAGAGACTTTCAGCTCAGCTCTCAAACAGCTGGATATAAATAAGGGAGAAAAATGGTTCTGAAGACTTCAGTGATCATAATTATCAATGACATCTGAGAACTAATCAACAAGTCTATGGTGGTGAACCTCATTCAAGACGTCTGGTGAAATGACTGGGACAATGGATTGTTTAGCTAGGACTTATCTTAGTTAATCTCCAGCCTGGTGCTCACACAGTGTTTTCAGAATGAAGACTTGTAAAGTAAGTGAGATAGACTGAGGAGAAAGAAGACTTTGACATATTTGTATCTTAGATCTTCCTCTACAGGAAAAGTAGAACAAAACCCTAAGTCTCAACTTCATAAACAGTCAACTCACCGTTGAAAGACAGGGCTGTAACCTTTCTTCAAACTGTGACAGTAGGGGATAATTAGTCTGACTTGGAAAATCATCATGGGGAGAACTGCAACCTGAGCTTGTCCAACACCCATCATAGGTGCTAAAAGGATTAAACAGACCAGTGGAGCAGAATGTCCCTATGCTTGTCCCAGGTTATGGCTTATCGTGGTTTTCCCTCATCAACGGTAGAAGAAAGGATAAAAGTCAATGGTGTAGTGGAGATTAGAGAGGAGAGGAGGAGGAGAGTTTGGTTATTGGTTGGAGGAGGGATCCGAGTGTGGTATCATGTTTCTCTACATGCATGTGTGACGTAATTTTTTGCATTTCTATGTAATGATTGAAGTGTTGACATGACAGAAAGAGGAACCATGGATAATCACTGGACTCACCATCAGCTCACTAAACAGTATTATTGAACCAGTGTTTCAAGTACATGTCCCCAGTGAATTTCTTGTACAGTTGCTGTCAAGTATTGTCTCTGGTGACTGTCTTAAGTGCTGTGGTTGGTTATACATATTGTGAAAAGTCCTGTATAGATGTTGTCAAGTATCTTATGATATAAGTCTTGTACAATGGCTGGTGTACACAATTCCTTGTGAATGTATGTCCCACTTTTGTCAAGAAACTGTCATGTAGATGTCTTGTCCAACAGATGTTATGTACAGTTATTGTTGAGTTGTCTACAAGAATGGAATCCTACAGTCCTAGGAAAAATTGGACAAAACTGATATAGGTCATACTGACAAAATAATTAAAGAAGATCTAATGTGACGGACGAATAGCACACTGGCAAAATTATGTTGAGTGAGAGGGATCCTCAGTTGTACAGGCACTAATAGTTCAGATCTTCTTTTGGTCTTGGGGAAACCTTTTACTTCTTTTATAAATTTCTGTGTAGATACATAGTGGTCTCACAGTGGGGGTTTGAGCCAAAGAAAAGTGGTTCTCCAAAAAGGCTATTGCGGGAATGATTAGCTCATTTGAGTGACCTCTAGACAAAACGTGCTAAATCATATCCTTTATCTTGTTATTTATTATTCAAGATATATCTCCAGAGAACACTACAAACTAGTCCTCTGTCAATCATCTAATTTGTCACACAGAGAAGAATACTCAATGTATCAAGAAGAGATAAGATCAGAAATGAAGAAATCAGGACTAAAGTGGCGGTTATAGCTGCACTAGATTTTATTAGAAGGCAGCAAGTCAAATGGTTTGGCCATGCAAGTAGGTTACCAACTAACAGTATACCACAACAAGCAATGATGTACAGACCAGAGGGAAACAGAGGAAGAGGCCGACCACGTAAACGATGGACGCAGGGAATAACAGAGTCCATGGGAGTATCGATACATGAAGCCCATAAGCGGGCACTCTCCCGCTGTTTACACTTCACCTCGACACAGCAAGGTACAAGAGGAACATGATGAGATAAGGTCTCCCTGGCCAAGGTGCTAAACGACTTTCTCCGTAATTCCGTTTATCCACGTAGAGTAACGCAGCGCACGAGAATTGGAAGCGGTTCTCGCCGCGTTGGTATCTTACGGAATAAGCGAGCCGGCCTCTTAGAAAGCAATGGCAAACTACTGAGCGTTATCTTGCCAAGAGATCAACTACAGCGGTAAAATGATGGTGTTGACAGCGATGTCATGTAAATGATAGGGGCTTATGCGAAAAAAAAGATACGAGAAACTTGTTAAACGAAACAAATAACAACATGACCCTTGTATTTCGATATATCGCCCTTCTGTCCAAATGGGAAGTCTCATTTGGCGATATACTTTCCTTTGGCACTGAATCCGTTAAACTTGAACAGAAACCTTCAGCACCAATACACACGTTCTAGTTACCAGATAACTGACACTTCCTGTACGTGTAGAATACAAGAGTGTATGGCGTTTTCAAGGCAATTTTATGTTTAACGGTTTGTCATTGCTTTCTGAACGAGAAGGCAACGTTTAATTCCAACATAATGCCGGTGTATGGGTTGACCCGACTACCCAGCCATCAGCACACCGGGAGTTTCAGAGCGAGCACTACTCTCCTGTCGATCATGTTAATATTTGATCAGAAATCTACAGCACGTATACACATGGTTAGCACAACAAGGGAGAACTGTCAAAGCGAGCGCTACTATCCTGATGATCATGTTAATATTTGATCAGAAATCTACAGCACGGATACACATGTTTAGCACGAGAAGGGAGAACTGTCAGAGCGAGCGCTACTATCCTGATGATCATGTTAATATTTTATCAGAAATCTACAGCACGGATACACATGTTTAGCAAGGGGACCTTCAAATTAAAACCTTAAATGTGTGTATGTGTGTGTGTGTGTTCGTGCGCGTGTGTGTGTGTGTGTGCGTGCGTACGTGCATGCGCGAGCGCGCGCGCGCTTGTGTATGTGTGTGTGTGTGTGTGAGAGAGAGAGAGAGAGAGAGAGAGAGAGAGAGAGAGAGAGAGAGAGAGAGAGAGAGAGAGAATGTTTTCTGAAAAAGTAAAGAACACATGTATCATTTGTCGATGTAGTCAACGCTGCACTCAATGCAAGTCATCCAGCGCCGATAAAGTGCTTGGATTACTGTAGACAAGAATTCTCTTGGTCGCGTGTGAAACCACTCATGCACCATTTGCCTGCAGTACCTCTTCATCGGATCGAACAGTTTTGAAACTCCTCACTCCACTCATACACTTGCTGGACTGATAAGCATGCATATCCATACTGGACCTATATTCGCCGATAAATTTCTATAAGTTTCACGCCTTCAGAATAACAGAACACTGCTCCTCTTCGGTGCATGTCAAAAGTGGGGCGCCATCTTTAAACTGTCCTTACGACGTCACCGTATTCGTCTGCACCATGATGTCACGTGCTGAATACTCTTGACATCCTTAACAACAACAATGAAAGGTTGCAAGACAATGAAATAGTTATTGTAATTCCTATCACATTTTTAAGGTTTTCATGTGAAACCCCCTCGTTTAAAGATAATTCAGTTACACGCTAGCCTACCGGCCCGGTGATCATCGGTTAAATCCGCATCGAGACGGATGTTTACAATTGATCTGCGCTCCAAGTCGACCTAGCCTAAAATTTATATTAGGACATGTCTTGAAAAGTAGATCTTTTCTCCTGGGCATGCCGGTGTGCTGCGGAATGAACAGGCGGACAGATTGGCTGGCTCGGCAGAACTTGGTGGAGTATTGATGCATGACAAGGCAGACGTGGTTGCGGCCTTGTGGGAGCACGTCTACACCTCGGAGGAGCAAATGGATCACCATAGTCTGGTTAGAATGAGGCAGCGAGGTGTGACGAGGGGATCTGGCCGACGCTCGACGCTCAGAGGAAAGGCGAGACGGACATATAATCAGATTGCTACTGGAACTATTAGTGTTGGAACTCTTCGCTGGTTGCTGAGGATGGGGACGGAGCGCTTATGGGAATGTCCCGAATGCTGTGATGTCGGTTCCTAAATCAATCAATCAATCAATCAATCAATCAATTGAAAAGTAAAGGCCACCGGCGGGCTACTGATTACATCAGTGCCGATTTGTCTATAACAACATCGGCCCTGCGCCACATGCCCAGTTTTCATTAATGCGTGTAAAAGGGACCTTTGCTTACTTGTAATAACATTCACAGAAACTGTAAGGATAGATTCATCATCATGTGCCGTGCCGTTAAACCTGGGCGATCATGTTTCGCCATCTCACACGATCACCAGACTTTCTCTGTTCCCTTCGATCTTGCCAGTTGTCACCAAGTTCTCCATTTCATTTCTTCACACAACATGCCCAAAGATTTGACTCTCAATGTTTAATGTGTCTTATCAATCTACGATTTTCATTTGTTTCTTGTAGTACTTGGCCATTGGTTTTTCTGACAGTTCATGGTATTCTTTGCATTCTCATCAGAAACCACATTTCCACAGCCATCAAATGTTGTTCAGCTTGACTGCTCATTGTCCAAGATTTACACCCATACTCTTTTTCTCGTTTCAATTGACATCTTTTTATTGTTCAGTATGTTTTTCATCTTGCTAAAGGCTACTTTCGCTATGGCCATTCTTGTTCTAATCTCTTCAAGGCATCTCCCATCAGTTGTTATGACTGTTCCAAGATAATTGTACCGATTCACTTGTTGAAGAATATTCCCATTTACTTGTATATTGCATTGTGTTATTTCTTTCTTCCTAATGACGACCATAATATGTGCCTTTTTACAATTTAATTCTAACCCTATTTGTTCGCTGCGTGCAACAACCGCATCTACTAAATGTTGCAGATCCTTCTCATTGTCTGTAATCAATACTGTATCATCTGCATATCTAATGTATTTGATTCTATTTATATCTTCTACATTTCTGAAAATATTTTCACTGTATAGGGAAAAAAATATCCGGAGACATGTTCCAAATAAAACACATCTTTTTATTTAAACACAGAAGCCTCAAACAATATGTTGCACTATTTATAGCCTGATTTATTTCGTTGCATCTTGTCAGGCACATACTGCAGAGACATATATAATATGAAGTGAATAAATTAGTAATACTTGACATAAGCCTGGGTCATTGACAGTGAGTTGAGTGACCGGGCATGAGAAAGAATGGAGATGAAAGTGGGAGACAGTAAAGTGACTGACCTGGCTATGAGAAAACATCCAGTCCTGAGAAATAATGGGAAGGGTGAGTGTGGACCCCAGGGGGATGGGGGAAGGACAGTTTAGTTTTGTGTGAAGTCAAGGGACTTCAGGACAGTTAATGTGTAGATGCCGAACTGGTCGGTAGTCTAAGGAGAAGCGGAGTTAGAGATCTCCGTGTTGTGTTGTTCTCCCAGTTGTGAAGACAGGCCTGAACCAGAGTGGGTTCTATAGTGAGTGAGGGCCTGAACCCAGAGTGGGTGATATAGTTAGTGGAAACTAAGACCCAGTGTGTGGGTGTATTGTGTGAGGTCCAGCGGTAGATAGGAGCTGGATTACCCGTCTTGTGTATTTGATATGAAGCAGGCTTGAGAAGGCATTGATGTGTGCTGGTTAAATTGTGAGGAGGATATTTATATTCTATGGATTACATTGTTTCTGGATATATACATATATTCCGTGAGTCTGTGTTATTTCTGTAATAAAGGATTATGTGCGCCAACTCAATCTTGTTTCATGACTGGTGAAGGTGCACTTCTGGGGTGAGTTGGATTAAGAGACAGTTAGATAGCTCAATTGACACACCATGAACATCGTTACCTAGACAACGACCATCACACGACAATATCACGCAAAGATCATCAAGAACATTGAACTTATCATCAAGAACGACGTGTGACAATACTAAAGTTGAAACAATTAAAACACAGAGTCAACATTGTTGTTCGAATGTGGAATATCTGTTGTCACTACGGTAATTGCAAATGTGACGTGTTGTGTGTGCCTTCTGTATTCAATTGTGCGACATATTGTTTGTGGATTTTGTGTTTAAATTTACTAACTGAATAGATTGTTTCTGACACCTTTTCCTTGTCAAATCTTTTCTTTGTCTCCATGAAAGCATTACTTTGAACCTTAAATAAATTACCTTCTTCCAAAGAAGAATGCCAAAACAACAATAAGAAATCCATTAATAATGTGAAATGAATATTAATAAATCGACAACATGGATAAAAAAACACATACTGTCATCCCATGGAATTGGAAAGGAAACATTCTCTGCAGGTTCATTGTCCGCCCACACAAACTCCCCTTCGGTCACTTGGTCTGTCAGTCCCACCCAGGTACTACTCCCCGTGACGTCTGCAACCATGTGACGCAGTATCTCCAGCTTGTCGCTTGATTTGATCATGAACATTCTAGAGCCCTTAGCTAAACCAGGAAATAATTACAAACACGCATAAATATCTGCATAATACCTATCTTACTACCTGCGAACACACACACACACACACACACACACACACACACACACACGCACGCACGCACGCACGCACGCACACATGCACGCAGACTTACTGAAATATATATATATATATATATATATATATATATATATATATATATATATATATATATATGCATAAACTCAAACATTATATCTATCCATGCATCCATTCATCAATCCATCCATCCATCCATCCATCCATCCATCCATTCATCCATCCATCCATCCGTTCGCCCGTCCGTCCTTCCATCTGTCTGTCTGTCTATCTGTCTGTCTATCTGTCTGCCTGCCTGCCTGCCTGCCTGCCTATCTGTCTGCCTGTGCGTGTTCTTTAACAGTTTCATTTGTTTTAATGTTAAACCACTGCATTCATATGACCAGTCCCCATTGCTGATGATTATGGAGCCTATTTATTTAAAGTTTGTGACACGTTCATTCTCTTTATTATTGATTTTTATGTTTAGTTGGCACTTAGCTTTTTCCGTGAGCATAAGTTTTGTTGATTCAAGAACCGACATCACTGCACTCGGGGCATTCCTGTTAGCACTCAGTCATCATCTTTAACAGCCAGCGAAGAGTTCCTATACTAATGGTGCCCGTTGCAATCTAATTATATGCCCGTCTTGCTTAACCTTTGAGAGACGACTGTAGACCAGATCCTCTAAACACCCCTTGCTGCTGCATTCTTTTTGGACCATGATAGTCTATCTGTTCTTCTGCATTAATCACATTCTCCCAGAGGGCCTTCACCACATCTGCCTTATTATGTATTAAATCACCCCTTAACGATATCAGTCAATCTGACTGCCTGTTCATTTCGAACCATATCAGACTGTCCTGGCGAAAAGATCCAACGAATGCTTACATCCCGCCATCTCTGAATCGATGCATGCCATTCTGCACGAAGCATGCCAGTCTTCACCTTTGTTAGCATGCTTTGTTAATCAGCTACAATCACAACATGTGTACGCAATTTGTTCTCCAGCCAGCGGAAAGCTGCAGTAACCGGCCACATCCCGGTTCTCAGACTTGAGGTTGTAGTATCATATGCCAAACTCTCCTTTACTAAACATTGGACATTTGTTTTTGCTATGAATGCCCAGGCACTGTTTTTCCCCTCTTAACACAGAGCCATCGATATAATCACATCGCCAGGGCGAGAGGTAATCATGAATTAATTGCTGAATTTCAGCTTCCGTGGAGTCTGCTGGTCACTCACTACACTCACGGCCCAATTTGATAACCCCACAATAGTCTGAAGTTCTATGCGGCACTCTTACTCACTCCTTGCCTCTGTCAATCTTCTCAAGTGTGAACGTTATTGTTGGCCTAAGTATATTTAAAACATCGGGGTAGGTATAGTGTAGAACAGTGGATCTTAACCTTTTTTGGCCCGTGCTCCCCTTCACCATATTTTCAGAACGTCATCCCCCCCCCCCCTTTTTCGTATTTCCTACCTAAAAATTTGGCCCGTGCCTCCCTTTACCATATTTTCATAACGTCATTCCCCCCCCCCCCTTTTCGTATTTCCTACCTACAAATTCTCCCTCCCGTCCCTACACAGTATACGTAATAATGAAAGCACATACTAAAACAAGTCTAGACGTCCACAATAAGCGTGATTTGCGGGTCTACTTACGTTATAAAATGAATTTTAGAAGGGTGAGACGTACAGAACCGTAAAGTATGAAAGGAAAAACAAGATCAAGTAATCGGTTCTTGTATTAACGCGATCTTGAAATAATCTTCATTGCCCCCCCCCCCCCCCCTGGAAACCCCAAAATTCCCCCCTGGGGGGGGGGGGTGATTCCGCACCGGTTGAGAACCACTGGTGTAGAAGAACAGATAGATCATCATGACATAAAGAGAATGGTGCTTCAGGGAGTGACCAGAGGCTATAACTAACACCCAGGACTCCGAGGGAAAGCCAGATGGACACATAATCAGACTGCTACTGTTACTATTAGTATTTTGACTCTTCGCGGACTGTTGAAAATGGGCAAGGAGCACGTATGGAAATGTCGCTGAGCGCTCTGTCGGTTCATGGCTGAACTCAAGAAATTCGGGCTCTGCGGTGGTCATTTTTACTGCGTCTAAGAGTAATGAGTAATGATCGAGCTGATAAATCCCACGAAGCCAAATGCACTAAAAGCTCGGAAATTAATATTAATTTCTACAAAACCAATTTCATTAAAATTAACAGGATTGGGGAGTTATGATCGCCGATGCCTGTTGCAGAATATTTGTTTAAGTTAACATGTCAAAAATCATAAGCCAGCACACAGTGTTTCACACTGAGGTGGCAGGTTCGAATCCCAACATGATAACTATAGCTATCAAATTTGATGATGTCTAGTGTGTCCTCTCATCTCTACTTCTTTCTTCTAGTTCATTGAGCGCCAAACAATATTTGTGAATGTGTTTATGGACTGTCTTAGTGGTCTCAAATGTTCCCCAAGTGATATCTATGTGTATTAGAACATAAACGATTATAATCGTTAACTCCGAAGTGGAGCAAACACGACAGGGGGCTTCTGATCGTCAGAAGTGTACCCCCTTCCCCAAGTATTTCGGACCTTTATCCACTTAATACTCTCTGGGGGCGGTCCAGTCCTGGTCATGGCTCAGGGCGTCTTTCCCCTGCCGTGGAGACGTTTGGCCACATTCGTTATCCCTGTTGTTGTGTTTGTCCCTTCTCTGTTACCTTGTCCACTCTGAAGCCCTCCCTCCCTCGGTGAGGAGAGTCCGTGCAGCCTGTGCTTGCCCCTTAGCACGTGTGGTCGTGGGTAGCCAGCTTCATCCCCGCCACGGCCTCTGTCGCCTCCATTCGTCTCCGTTGCCTTGTTCCTTCCTCGTGCCCCGTTCACGGCGCCGCGCAACACTGGTCGTTCAATATAAGCACTACATGTATGCCACAATTTGAGAGTTGCCATCTCAGACACAAGAATTTCATCAGCAAGACAAGTAACCTTTTCCCTTTAACTTTTCAGTACTCTCCGAGCAAATACCATCCATGGTTAATTATTTCAATCAATACTATGCATGTCATCTTGCGTTGATCGATTTCTTTCTGCTAGCAAACATGATATTTTATTGACTCACTCCAGGTAACTCACGATAGTTCTTTGGTGATGCCACGGATACGCCAAAAGAAAACATCGAGTTTTATAGTGTATATATTTATCACTAACTGGCACCTTGTCGTCTTGACAGACAATATTTTGCGTTACATTGTGCTTCAAAACAGGCATAATCTCTCCATAACAAAAAGTCTGGGCTGAATTTAAAGACAATGTTTTTCCCATGCAGCATGTTCCCTCTCTTTGCCTTCCTAGTTTACTCCAGAGGAAAGATAACACCAATACATCTCGAACAAGACATGCTGCAGAAGCTGCTGGATCAGCAAAGCAATTCTCTAACCTTTCACCTGTCGAAGCTTCGATACTAGACCAGTTTCCGTCCAAGGTTTAGGGTCTGGTCTGCCCTGCCTTGGCATTTAGTCTTTAGGTTACATTTCCTTCCACTAGAATCAGGTTTGTACACACCCATTTTCTCTCACCCGCCCAGAGCCACAATGTGGGGTGTCGGGTTTTGATGAGCGCCACCCAAAATTCGGCGCTAACAGAAAGCAAGTAGTACCATCTATTATTATACAGTAGCTCAGTCATATCTGACTAAGACCTGACACCTATATATATATATATATATATATATATATATATATATATATATATATATATATATATATATATATATATATATATATATATATCCCCTCTCCACACACACACAGAGACAAACAGACACGGACAAACACACACTGCTCATTCTATTCCATAATAAATATATGTATTTTCTGGTCCACATCACCCTATTTCCCCCAATATTTTACCTCCTATTCCTGTCTCTCTGTTTGTTTTTTTCATGTCTTAGGATGTGACCAATATATGACAACCTGACTGTTTTGATTACTTTAAAGCAGTCACTTTGTTTTGTTAAATTCTCCACAATTGGTGCATGTGACAAGTGTTCATTACAGCCAGATCTGGTCGTTTCCCAGCAACACCCCACATCTCACACGCCTGTGAACGTATTTAACCTAATTTATTTGTTGTCCACATTTAACTGATTCAGTGCCAAACAAATTGTAGGTTTGAACCAAACATGGGACACAATCAAATGAACACGTATTAGCATGTAAATGTCCATTCACTGAGCATTGAAATTGGGTAAGATGCCACGAGACAAAACAAATGGCACAATGACCCTGGTATGGCAATATATCGTTCTTATCTCCAAATGGCAGGTCACATGCCGCGATATATTTTCCTTCGGCACTTAATCAGATCGGTTAAGAATTTTCTAAGTTATTGATCTGAGTCTTGCACTATTTCGCAATTACTATAGAAGAAAACAATCGCCTTTGAGCTTTAAAGTGTCAGAAAAGTTCTTAGAATATCTTCAACGAGGAAGAATAAATTCAAAACAATGTATTTCCTTAGTGATTGTAAATACAGACTCCATAAACAAATATTGCACGATCTCTTGCCTACTACATTTCGCTGCATCTCGGCAGGGGCAGACTGCAGAGTTAGTTATTTATCTTCTGAAGTGAATAAACAAATAATACTCTGGCTGAATTACTAAGTGCATGATATTGTTTGAATGTGGAGAAACGTTATCCCCGCGGAAGTCTAACACTTAACACGAAGTCCTTCTTATGTTTGCACAGCAACTCTGGAACCGCGTAATAGATAATGCTTCGATATATCTGAGCAATCGTTTATTACTCCTCGAATACAGTATACAAAATACATTCTGTAAAAGTTGGGAACATTGAGGAAAACTGGCTCTTAAACAGCTGATCCACGACTCTGGTGATCGAGTGAGATGGCAAAACATGACCGCCGACGCTTATCTGCATGATGAATGGATACAAAGTCACAGTGGTTTAGTCGAACCGGTGATGGAAGGAATGGTTCTTGATGAAGTACTCTTAACTCAAATGGGATCATGATTTGACAAATTACACATTTTGAGCACATTACAAAAGCCATAATACCTAATTGAAATATATACTAGAGCAGTGGTTCTCAACCTTTTTTGGCCCGTGCCCCCCTTCACCATATTTTCAGAACGTCATTCCCCCCTTCCTATAAAAAATTTGCCCCCCCCCCCCCCCGACCATATTTTCAGAACGTCATCCCCCCCCCCCCTTTTATATTTCCTATCTAAAAATCCCCCACCCCTACACAGTATACGTAAAAATGGAAGGTAAATTTAATAGCATATACTAAAACAAGTCTAGACATTCTACATAAAACATGATTTGTGGGTCTACTTATTTTATAAAATGAATTTTAGAAGGATGAGACGTACATAACTGTAAAGTATGAAGGGACAAACAATATCAAGTAATCGGTTCTTGTATTAACGCGATCTTGAAATGGTCTTCATTCGCCGCCCCCCCCCCCCTGGAAACCCTAAAATTCCCCCCTGGGGGGGGGAGGGAATTCTCCACCGGTTGAGAACCACTGTACTAGAGGATAAAATGATTTTTTAAAAAAACAACAACAGTTGAAATGGAATGTTGCAACAACAAACCATGGGTTGGAAATGGTATGTAAGGCAGCACCATCATTTCTAGCGATAGAAGGTCGTTTACAGAGATGACATTCCCTGTGAAGATGACACTTGATTTAATCCGAAAGCAGAGAGGGGAACATATACCACCACCATCATAATATTTATCACCATCATGTGCCATTCTGATAACATGGGCGATTTTGTTTCACCATCTTCTACGGTCAGCAGAGTTTCGGATCAGGTCTGTATCATTGTTCCCCATTTCGCCCTTTGGTTAAGCAATATAGGTATATATCTGCCCCTCCCCCCTCCCCATACAGCGTTAGCTGTCATTAAATTGACAAGTTAATTATATAATATCATCATCATCAAATATACTTAATTAAAAACAGACCTTCGCAAGTTGCTTTGGCAGAAGTAAAGTTTGTCGTTTCGGTAGATATGTAAAAACACTGGACTGCACTTCCGTATGCGTAGACCTCAAAGCCCATTGTTGCATCGCAAATGTCGGTGTAGTAAAACAGTTCTTCTCCTGTCTGTATTGGGTTGGATAGATCCTTGGTTAACCATGACCCTGTGAGAATTAATCGGGGTGTATAAAATAAGCCTGATTTAGAGATAAACGTGTTTGTTTAAGATAATGTCTGTTTAAAGATTAATGTGACTATATAAGATGTCTGATTAAGGTTCAGTGTGTTTGTATAAGATAATGGTTGTGTAAGAAGTGACGTGTCTCTATAGGATGATGTTTATTTAAGGTTCAACGTGTCTGTATAAGATACTGTCTCATTAGAGATACAACGTGTGTATAAAATCATATGTTATTAGAGATTCAGTGCGCCTGTATAACATAACATAATACATTTTCAACAATAAAAGATAACAAAATTATGGGATTCCGATGGGAATAAAAACCTGGAAATTTAAATAAACAGGAGTAGGACAGAATTGGAAGCTTGGGTCATTTATCGCGAGTCAGATGTTGAATCTTCGGTTACAGTGGATGTTCTTCTAGAAATTTTCCCATTCGATAGTTGGAATATAATCGAAAAGTAAGTAAGTAAAGGGACATGTAACATAGCTTAAGGTGTACGGAACTTACAAAGTACGACACATATTTTATGGACCAATGGACGCGCGCTGGTCAGTGTTACACCGGCCGCCTTCACTTCCTAAGGTACCTATTTTAGGCATGGTCGACCCAGGATCCCAGGTCAATTTTTAACATTTGAATCCGAATTCGAAAACTGATGAGAGATAGAAAATTGGTATATTCTAGAAACACCTCAAGGGCAGTGGTTCTCAACCGGTGGGGGGGGGGGGGAAGAGGGGGTGAGGTGAGGGAATTAAGATTAATTTAAGATCGCGTTAATACAAGAGCCGATTGCTTGATATTATATTTCCCACCATACTTTACGTTTCTGTACTTCTGAAATTCATTTTATAACGTAAGTAGACCCGCAAATCACGTTGTATGTAGATGTCTAGATTTATTCTAGTATGTGTTATTAAATTTAGCTTCCATTTTTACGTATATTGTTTAGTGGGATTTATATGTAGGAAATACGAAAGGGGGGGGGGGTGGACATTCTGAACATATGGTGAAGGGGTGCATGGGCCCAAGAAAAAATGGGTGAGAACCACTGCTCTAGGGAACTTGAAACTTTCTGAAGGAGCCAATGTACGCATCTTATCTATGAGAAAGTGTCACCCGAAAGTCTGGAAGGTTTTAAATCTCTAAGAGATCAAACTACTGGTTTATGTGTTTATGTTTATCTATGGCAACGTTGCCGTTCAACTAATCATCGCCATGCAGTGCTATCTCCGCAGTGAGGATGTCGATAGTGGATCTTCAGTTGTTTCGGTATAGAGCCTACATTGAAAATGCTGCACAGCCGAAACCTGATTTCATCTTTTCGCTGTCTGTCCATTTGTATATTTGAAGCCCTTTGGCTTTTTATGTACTGAGCTTTTCCCTCATGTATGGTTTTCAGTACATTCTTTGGTCATTAGATATGACCAAAGCGTCTTGTCTTTCTTATTTGTATTTCCCTACTGTAATGTCCATATAATTAAGTAAAATCGAATGTCTCTTTTATACTCTTGAGACAAATTGGGTACATAGTGCTAGTCCATATTTTTATAGACAAATAAGCACCCGATGGGTCACGGGGTCAGTTACATGCCACCTTTCATGCTGCCTTTACTCCCCAGATCATTTAAGGAAATCGGAGGTCCGCATGGCCGAATGGGCTCTTAAACTTCCGGCGTGCTGATGTCGCCGGTTCAAACCCAACACCGTTCAGTTGAACTAAAATTTCCATGACTTGCGGACGTAATTTACAATTACCTCAGAAGACGGAGTGAGTTTGCCTGATAGAGAAGGTAACTAGTAATAGGGAAAGCTAATCCAAGCGCAAAAATCAGTCCAGGCTCTAGAAGTAGTAGCACGTCTTTGAACAACGCTTGAGTTCAAAGCGAGACAACTCACACAAAAAAATACTGTCAGGGAAGCAACTTTGACTGGGACACCCTGAGAGACTATGTCGACATGCTTTCTTAAAAGTCATTAGCATGGAACTCGAACAAAATATCCCCGGACTGGGAGGTAAATGTGCTAGCCCCTGTGATACCGCGGCTTCCGGTATCTATATAACTTAGTATTGTTAATGCGTGAATCGTATCTGTATAAAACAGTTGTGACCGAGTGGTTAGTGCACAACTGGTAGATGGTTCGAGTCCCTGTAATGGTGGGATTGGATTTTTTTTAACTGGTACAGTGCCATGGGATTATTAATTATCTTAAGCGACTTCCTGTATCTGCCATGGGTTTAGTTATCACCGAAATGTCATTGCGAAATGTTGTCTCAATTAAAATATCAACACAGTAGTTTCCCCTAAACCAGCTGCTTTAATTTGATAAATATTGTATGTCTGCTATCATATTAATGAACAACTTTTAATTCATAAATGAGACATACCCCTACTTCCCATTTTCCGCCATTAATTTTTGCTCGGTCCAAACCTAGTTTCCGTTTGACATTGATTCTGTTAAAGCCATTTCCACCTTGGGGTCAACATTCAGTATTGAAAGTCAGGTACTTGATAATACTCATAATCTTCTCAGAAATATGTGGGCTGAGACGATAATGAAACTGAGAATATTTAATTCTAGCGTTAAATTAGTACTATGGATAAGCAACACGGTAAACTTACTAAAACAAGTGCTAAACAACTATAAACAATCATTAAGTGGTGGCTGAGCAGAATAGAAGGAATAAAATGAAGCTCGTGAAGAGAACTAAATAAATATGAAATGAAGACGTGGGGACGCATACCTGGCGCTGGATTTGATATTCACGAAGACAACCTGAGAATAGTATAACTGGAAAGCCTTTTGTCTGGACCCGACAGGGCAAGCAAATTAGAGGGAGTCTTAAAACGACATGGAGAAGAAAATTCATCATTATGAGTCAGAGAAATAATGTAGGGATGACATGGAGGTGACTGCATAAATGAGATAGCAGAAGGTATTATGACTTGGGATGAGATGGTTGGGGACCTATACTCCAATGGGGCATAAACATGAAAAATATAAAGAGAGGATGAAGAAAAGAAGCGGAAGCGATAAATTTAAGAAAAAGAAGAAGAAGAAGAAGAAGAAGAAGAAGAAGAAGAAGAAGAAGAAGAAGAAGAAGAAGAAGAAGAAGAAGAAGAAGGAGGAGGAGGAGGACGACGACGACGACAAAGACAACAACAACAACAACACGTGTGTCAACATTAACATGCTCTATACACATCAGTTGCTAAGATAAAGTACAACATACGAGGAGTGCATGCTCCAGTGTTGGTGTTGTATGTGACACTGAAGCAATTGCTGTACTCAGTCCAACATATCCTGACACAGTCCAGGATGGAAGCAGCTTGTCGAGACTTGTCCACGATGGTGGCGCTGTTACCAGTTCCCGTGATCAGTCTGAACGTTGCCAGTCGAATCTCGGCTGTAACTGTCGTGCAGATATGAAAGTATTGTATCACCGATAACATACCTTAAACAATTATTTCAAGTTTAACACATGTAGAGATCTACATGACGGAAAGGATAAGAGAGTTTTCCCTTAAATGTCCAGTTCGATGATGGCGGGGTAGTGGGATAATACCCAACACCGGAAAATCGGACTTTAAGGTAGACTTCTAGTTCAGAAAGCAATACTAAAATACTAAACGGGAAATTGCCTAAAATATCAATATTAGGTTGATCGCAACGATTTGCAAAAGACAAGCAGCCATTTTGTCTTAACAGATCTTGTGCAGAGCAAAAAGTAGGTTCGGACCAAACAAAAATGCTTGGCAAGCAATGGGGAGTTCGGGTGTGTCACAGTTATGACTTACAAGTTGTTACCATAGTAGCAGACATGTTGTATTATAACACATTGACAACATTTCCGCGATTTAAAAGCCCATGGCAGATAGGGAAAATCGCTTAAAACGATTAATCATCCCGTGGCACTTTGTCAGTTAACAAATGTAGGCAGTGGCTAGTACACTTGCCCGCCAGCCCGGTAGTTCTGGATTCTAATACGCAGCCAGGCGTATGTTGTTTGTGTGGATTGACTAGGATGTCCAGGTCGACCCCGGCTACGAAAGGCGCCAGCTCATGTTTTGTGAAGTATAGGCGGCCTGCGTGATATTGACCACCAAGGAAGTAGAAGCACGCCTTCCATCACTGCTCCTCCATCGCCGATTGGTCTATATCAGTGTTTCCCAACGTGTGGCCCACGCCCCACAGGGGGGCAATTTGATTGTTAAGGGGGGCAATTCGTAAATGGAAGAAATCGGCTGGATATTACAAAATGGGGAAACTTGAGACTGAAGTTAATTAAATTGGAACCTGACATAAAATCTCTTTGCAGCAAGCATCAATCGCAAGGATCTCACCAAATTTAAATAATTATTAATAATTAAAATAATATAGAACAATCTTTCATTAAAATTATTTTATACTTGAATTTCAGTTCTCCATTATATGTTTTGAAAATGTACTTACTGTGTTTGCTCAATAATTTCCCCTTTGGCTAGGATCGGGTGCATTTGCTGCTCTCCCCTCAGTAGGGACTGGGCGAAGCCGGGCAGGGTCAGGCAGACAGATAGACAGACAGATAGACAGACAGATAGACAGACAGATAGACAGACAGATAGACAGACAGATAGACAGTCGGGAACGGGATCTCCGTCCAAATGTATGTCCTTTATGCGTTCGCGAACGGCCCATCCGATTGAGATGAAATTTTCTACACGCCTTCCTTTCAATCCAGCGCTGCCAACTGTGATATTTTGTTAGTGTGAAATCGCCTGCTTACTCAGTATTATTTCATTTTTCATTTTTCATCATAATTTCATATATCTCAGGGGACCTAACTCTGTAAAAGTTATTTCAAGGGGCATAACTTTTCTGTATAACTTATAGTCATATTGTGGCATCGTTTTCAAAGATTTATAAACTCTTTGTCCATAGTTATGTACCGGCATATGAGTTATAATAAATAATGATACAATCTGTAAGGCATTTTCAAAGTTTTCATAAAAATAATGCACAATGCATAACATTGTAACTCATCTTTTTTTGCTTAAGAAGTTACTGTAGTCATGCAGGTGATTAGAAAGAGTTTTCATTAAAAATAATTGATGGTGTGTGGAAGGACATTCTTTTAAGTTACTTTTTTTGTTGTATGAATTTAATGAGAACTTATATGACTAATTATATGAATTAAATGAGATGCTCCACACCAGGAGCTGGGCAATGCCGGGCCAGGTCAGACAGACAGACAGACAGACAGACAGACAGACAGACAGACAGACAGACAGATAGTCGGTAACGGGAACGGGAACTTATATGACTACTTATATGAATTAAATGAGATGCTCCCCACCAGGGTCTGGGCGAAGCCGGGCAGGGTCAGCTAGTTCTTAATATTTTAAGTCTATATTCTTTCTGCTCACCTGCAAGAGAAAGCATTCCTCCTATCAAGACAAACACGTACATGCTAAAGATCGTTGAACAAAACAATAACTCGTTCTACAAATGAATAAACGGGTATCTTCTGTTTCTTCGAATACTTTTCAAGTAAATGAAACTGTATATAAAATAGAGTATGAAAACACAACGTTAACGTTCTTATAAGCTGCTAACACTATAAGACAGTTTTTCCAAGAGAACACAGAGTATATAATAAATAGACAACACTATTACTTTTAGACAGGCCAAACAATTAGGACCGCGATCAAACTGTTCAACAGTTGAACTAGAAGAAAAATACTAGAAACAAATTACCACGTGTCATTGTTTACATGTTCTTTGTTGAGGAAGTTAAAGACGGTCTCGGAGACTGTAAGGTTTAATTAAATCAATAAAAGTATTTGCTCAATAGTTATTTGACGGGGAAATCGTTAAGCGAATCAGCCGGTCAATTAGTGCCGTTAATTGATGAAAGTGTTTCTCGCAGCCAGGATGGATCTTCACAGCGGTTGGCGAAGTATGAAATAAGTATGCAAACATACGTAATAAAGACATTGAAAACAGTGTATTCAAACACAGAAGACACAAACAGTGTGTTGTACCTTTTATTGCCTGGCATATTTCGTCGCATCTCGTCATGTGTGTGTGTGTGTGTGTGTGTGTGTGTCTGTGTGTGTCTGTGTGTGTGTGTCTGTGTGTGTGTGTGTGTGTGTGTGTGTTGAAGTGAATAAAGGAATAATGCTTAAGCTGAAACAATTAAAACACACAGTCTCAGGTATAGTTCGAATATGTAGCATCCGTTATCCCCACGGTAATTTCAAATATAACAAGAATTCTTTCAGTTTGCACAAAACCGGCTTGAACCGCCTAATTGCTATCGCCTCGCTATATCTGAGCAAGTGTTTATTGCAGCGAAATATGCCTGGCATTACATCGTACAACATGTTGTTTGTGTTTTCTGTGTTTACACATAATAAAACATTCAGAGGATAGAGTTCTCGCCTGCGAGCTAGGTGGCTCTGGGTTCACAACCCCTCAGCGTGGGATATTTCTGTGCCCACGTGAGTAGTAGGAAGAGTTGGAAACTACCCCTAAAGGAGGCGGAAATGCGATATCCGTCTCATAGTATGTACATTCTATGTTGAATGTGACGTCACAGGCCGCCTCATAGAAATCCACCCTCGTACTTTAAACTTAGGTCAGATATCCAGGCCAAGGGAAGTAACTGTGATATATGAAAACGTGTGTATGCGTGGGCGGAGTAGGCCGACACGGGGCTGGGGGAGAAAGGGTGGGGAAGCAGGGGTGGGGCGCGGGGATGTAGGCATATAGGGAGTGGCTAGGGGGTTCGAAATCACGAACCGCGACAGGTGTCAAATAAAAAACGTAATAAGTAAAAATGTAAATATGGCGGTTATATGATCTGTACAGCGTCGTAGTGGCTTATACACAATCACCATATGGGTTACAGATCTTTAATAGAAAACCGTAATAAAGTTAAGATGGTGGTTAGTAGTGAGTTTAGTGGTCGGAATGTGTGTGCATATGTGTGTGAGTGCAACCAGTCCTAGTGCATTGGACTGATTTTTGCGTGTGGATTAGCTTTTTCTATTACCTGTATGTCTCACAAATAGGAAACCCACACCGACTTCTGGGATACTTGTAATTTACAACATGTTGTTCCCAAGTCAAGGCGTTGCGGGGATGTGTAAGTATGAAGTGGGCGTTTAAATGTGAAGTGCATAGCTATAATATGGGGACATTATAGTGTGTTTAAGTATTTTAACACTCACGGTAGGCTTACCATCATCACGGAAACAGCAATATTCAATGTAGGCTTAACACCGTGGCGGAAACATCACCACTCAAGGTAGGATTACTATCATGGTGGAAACATCAACACTAAAGTAGGTTTCCCATAATGGTGGACACATGAACACTCAATGTAGGCTTACCATTATGATGGAAACATCGTCACTCAAGACAGGATTACCATCATAATATCTTCACTGGCCATAGATCTGTCTGGCGGTGTCTATCTTTCCTCAAGGAAGGATATAAATATTTTCGTTGTGCGTAGGTTTTAAAAACTATAAATGTAGCTTAGTCACCGGCCTATCAGCCTACTATTTTCAGGCCTTCTAATTGTCAAGTAATGTTCACAGTGTACAAGCAACCTCCTATTTTCCCACCCTTGTCCACGCCGATTCACAAACCAATGTTCAGTGAAACGTTTCACTCTACGGATTTTCGGTAGCCTGGTGGTTTGGTGCGTTTGCCTGCCCAGACCTAGGTCCAGGTTTAACTGCCCGGATACATTATCCTTTCCCATCAGTACGACTTTGTGATTGACCCAGTTTCAATAAATGGGTGCCTGATAATTTGCCACTAGGTCACAGCAACTGTCTGGAAATTGTCTGGGAAGGAAAGGCAGCGAGGTCGGGAGCTGGCAACCACATTCGTTATAGTGTGGTCTAGTATATTTGAAGCTCTACCCAGGAGTCTCCGGGAGTCTCTCGGCAGTCTCCGTGGCGAAGTGGTCAAACCGCCTGCCTCTCGCTCCGAAGTTTGTGGATTAGATTCCGGGCTACGTCTTTCAGTTCACGGGTGCATTTTTCTCGGAGACTCCTGGGGGTCGTCGCTGGAGCTATAGAGGTTGTGCTTTGTGCGAGGCTTTCGGCAGGCCGTCCTGAAAGAGACCGAGCATATGGGATGAACCCGGTGCAATGAAGTCGATCCTCTCGACTTTAAGCGACTTCTTTATACGAAGCTCTAATGTTTGACACATCACCTGCGGGATCTATCATGGGACTACCTTTGTCTTATCTTAACTGTTTCACTCCAGAGTCGGGTACCGCACAACTAGGTCACGTCTCACCAAAATGGTTGTGTGACTCATACAAAGACAGCTTCTCATATAACTTGGTCTTTGAATGAAACTGTTATTACCACTCACAATCACCAAAGAAAATGCGCAATGCCGTGTAACCACTACAGAACTTGGTGACTACTGGCAAGATCGAGGGGAAGAGATCGAAGCGAGGGCAGAGAAGTAAATACCTGGATAGCTTGATCAAATGGCATGGTCGAAACAAGAACACTGAGCCGATCCATGACTCTAGTGATCGAGTGAGATGGCAAAACATGACAACTCTCGCTTATCGGCATAGCACTTGATGATGATGATGATGATGATGATGATGATGATGATGATGATGATGATGATGATGATGATGATGATGATGATCTAAAATCACAGGCTGATTTTCTAGGCAATGTTTACATTCAGTAGTTTGCCACTGATTTCTGAACGGTAGGTAAACGTCGATGTTCAACTTACCCGTGTAGGGTTGATCCCACTGCGCCGCCATAAGCGCACTGAAAGCTTACGTGCTGAAACGTTCTTATCCTGTAGGCCATGTGATTGGGAGTAGAAGTATACTAATATTTCAAGACAAGATTTGATTGGTCAGTGATGTAGCGTGAAACTGGTGTTTGTCTATCAAGAATGATGATGACCATTCATTTCATTCAGTGGGGTTGAAAGTATGGAGCCGTGAGTTCTAAGATGGCTGATAAGGCCTATTTTGGCTCGAAATGTTCGTTGACAATGTGGGCAAAGAATGCTTAACGTTCCAGGAAGAGGATCTCCCGTAGAGGTTGTCCAGCCTTTTCTTCACAGCTCTTGCAGTCCTGGTTGCTTCACAAGTGACTGCACCCTTGCGTAATGATGTACGTCACGAATTTCGTTTTTGGCTGCAGTCTCCCAGGTGTCATGAAGAATTCCAAAAGCTTTCAGTGAGATTTTCAGAGTGTCTTCAAACCGTTTCCTCTGGCCGCCTTGGGATCGTTTACCACAATGCAGCTCGCCATAGAAAAATTCGTTTAGGGAGCTTGTGATCTGGAATGCGAGTTAAGTGACCAGCCCAGCGAATCTGATTCTTCATTAGTAGAGTGTGGATACTGGGCATGGACGATCTTTCTAGGACCTCAATGTCTGGGATCTTGTCTTGCCATATAATCTTCAGTAGCTCCCTAAGGCAGACTGTGTGGAAGTGGTTTAATTTCCTAGCTCGCTGATAAACAGTCCAGGTTTCACAAGCATATAGCAGTGTGGATAATACGACTGCTTTGTAGACTTTCAACATTGTGTGCAGGCTATTCCAGTTCTGTCCCATACATTCTTGTACAGTCTGCCAAAGGTCGCGCTGGCAGTGGAGATTCTTGCATTCACTTCGTCATCAATTGTGGCAGCTTGTGACACAGTGTTGCCAAGATAGGTGAATTTGTCCACAACACTTAGTCTATGACCATTCACTTTGATATTCGGCACGGTGTGATTAATGACTGGAGCTGGCTGGTACATAGCTACAGTCTTCTCCAACTTGATATTGCGCCCAATGTTGGCACATGTATACGAGAAAGCTGAAACATTGTATTGCATGTTTGCCTCCGAGTTGGCATATTGAGCGCAATCATCAGCAAACAGAAGCTCTCTGACGGTGTCGCTGTTAGTTTTGGTTTTAGCTTTCAACCTTCTAAGATTGAACAACTTTCCATCCATGCGGTAGTTGATGTCAATTCCAATGTCGTTGTTTTCGATGGCAATCGCAGCATAGCTGAAAACATGAGGCTGAACAATGTTGGTGCCAGGACACATCATTGTTTCACTCCATTGATGACAGGAAAGGGCTCAGACAGTTCACCATTTTCCTGTACTCTTGCCTGCATACCATCATGATAGTTAGTTAGTCGACAGATCATCCTCATTGCACATCGAACCATTCAGTCCATAAGTGCTCGGATCCCCTTTTCAGCAAATCCCGCAGCGTATAGCGGCTAACGACACCAGTTCTGTGTTGGTTTATCAATCTTCTTTGGCTTCCTGCGTAGTGTTCTTCTTTGGCCACCTCTTTTTTGATTTGCTGTTCTCGCATTCTGACCATGGTTGTAGATTCGCAGTCATCACTTGGTTCTCGCACACGTCTTACTTCTCATAGGGCATTCAAAATGCCAGCCTGGTCCATGGCGCGCCCGCCCTCCACCTTAGTCATACCTGCGAGCTTGTCAGCCCGCTCATTTCCTTGTACTCCCGCATGCCCTAGCACGAAGATGAAACTAATCTTTGTCAGCCGAGACCGCTCCAGAGACAGCAGCCACTCTCTTCGGATCCACCCCATCTCTATCCTCTTGAGCATGCTCATTGAGTCGCTCAGAAAACATGCCCTATTGAATGTCTGTAACGCGAGCCATGTTATTGCTTTACTTACTGCCATGACTTCCATAGTCAGGCTACTTGTGGTCTCAACAAAGCACCAGAGTCCTCCTTCACAATACTCCATTCGGCCCGCGCTGTGAAGGCCCATGAGCTTCTCACATGTCGGACGACCGACCCATCTGTGTAGATGACAGCATCACCGTCTAGCGAATTCTCGAAAATCAACGCTTATACTTCCGCCTCCACAGCAGCCGGATTTTCTTGTCTGCATTTTCTGTCTCGTTGGATGCAAACTAAAAAAGACGGACAGAAATCTCTTGGCACTTGTACCCACTCCTCGCCAGGTTCTAAGTCCTCCAGTGATCACACCTGTTGAAGAATGTCTTCGGCTTAACCCATCCGCGACTTTCCTCTTTTTAACCTGCTGCCCTTCACCTTCTTAATTTCACTATGCAGTGGATGTTGTGCGTTTGCGTTAACTCTGAGGTAGGCGCGTGCCCTGCAAACTTGTATTCTCTCTTCAATGGTTGGAAAATCAAGAAGGTAGCGCATCGCCCTGCATGCTGTATCTCTTGTACATCCAAGAATAATGCGCATAGCTTCATTCTGTATCCTTTCTATCCTTTCTATCTGCTTATGGCTGAGAGTTAGGATTGCCATCGCATACTCAAAAACAGACATGACCAGCCCTTCATATAGGAGGCATAGATGGCGTTGCTCACAGTTTGCTGCCGCCAACATCCGCATCGCAGCCAAACCCCGCTTGGCCTTTGTTATTACCTGGTCAATGTGCTCATTATAAGCAAGGCTTCGATCAAAACGTATCCCCAGGTAATTCATTGCCTGCGTTCTTTCCAGTCTCTGAACACAGCATTACAGTTGGTGTTGGAGTGTTGACAATATGATTATTCAAAGAGAACCATGTCACTGTTGCCTTTGTTGCGTTGACCATAGGCCCAGCTTCAGCACACCACGTACTTATGCGATTGAGTTCGGTTTGCAGTTCCACAGCAAGCTGATCTCTATCCTTACCCTGAAGATACATTAAAACATCGTCGGCATATGACAATGTCCTCTCCGGTCCAGTGATCTGCTCGCTGGTGATTCTCATTGTGTAGGTGTTGAACATCACCGGAGATAATGGCGATCCCTGTGGTAGGCCAGGATATATTGTTGTTGGTTCCGAAGTCCAACTGCCACATCTAAAAACTACTTTCCGTTGGAAGAGGGTTGCAGCGATCCAACTTAGGAGGAACAGACTTATATTGAGTTCAAGAAGCTGAAGCATTATAAAATCCAATGGTACTCTGTTTTAAGCTTCCTCAAGATCAATCGCTGCAGCAAAGGTTTCAATGCCTGAGTGGAAACCTTCATAAACATCATGGGAAAAATCTGCTGCATTGGTCCAGGTTTCTCTTTTGGGACGATACCCTCCCAGGGTAGGTGGGAAAACACCTTGCTTATCTAGCTGGCTTGATTTTTGTCTGTCAATTAACTTCTCCAGCAGCTTGCCTATTGTATTCTGCATGGTGATTACTTGATATCCCTGAATTTGTGTGTGGTCTATGCCAGGCTTCGGCAAGGGAATCATATAACTGTGTAACCACTCCTCCTTTATGCTAGCACTCCCTATACTGTTGTTGTACATGTCTGCTAGTTCCTCTAGCTCGCCTGTCGATACACCTAATGATGGCGTCATATCTTATGCCATCTGGCTTAGGAGCGCTGTTTTTTTTTTAATAGTCGAAGCACATCCTTGATTTCTTTCACTGTCACTGTGTCTTCATCCGAAATGTTCTGGGCCTTGCACCTGTCTGAGGTGACCTCCTTGGCAAGATTTCGGCCTCTCATGTCTGTCTGGTTGCTCTGCTCTAGATAATGTTCGAAGAGGGCTTAGCCCTTGTTCTCGTCAGTCCTCTGCTAAATGATGTCAGCACCTTGGAAGTCAGGAATTCTCTTATTCTTGACAACCCCACTCATGCTTTTATGTAGTCGCCAGAACAATTTTAGTGACTTGTCTGTGCTTACTCTTTGACATACCTCTGCCCATTTTTCACTTTTAATCACCTTAACCAGTTTTTTTTAAATAGCTTACTTTTGTGTGCATCTCCCTTTCTAAGTGCATACAGGGACCAGGATGGGCAACTATGTTCTTCTTGTCGTTTTGCCATTTCCTTACAGCACTACGCTTATCTAGGAAACAAAATGACATCTACAGGGGACTCAACACCAGAAATATTATCTAGAATCGCACTGGCATCTGGTGCCTTCAATAAACTGTTAGACATCTGGAAGTCAAAGTCACTCAGCCAACATACGAAACTTAAAATCTTCAATTCTTGTGTGATTCCAGTGCTAACGTATGAATGTGAGCGTTGAAAATCAACGGTAGCTTTAGATAAAAAATTAGACAATTTTGAGAACAAATGTCTTAGAAGAATTCTAAACATCCAGGGGACAGATTTCAAAACCAATGCGCAAATAAGACAAGAGACTAAGCAAGATATTGTATCCAATTTTATAAGAAAACGCCGTTGGAACTACATCGGCCATGTACTCAGAATGGACAAGACAAGACTCCCCTACCAAGCCCTCATATGGTCACCAATAGGGAAAAGAAAACGGGGAAGACCAAGAGAGACCCTGCGTAGAACCATCATCAGAGAAGGCTCATTCAACGGCCAAGTGAACATCCAAGATCTACAACAGGTAGCAGCGAACCGCCAGACATGGAGAGCCATGACTTCTGCCTGTGCGCCGACTTAGGCTCAAGAGGAAAGACTAACTAATTACGCTTATCCATCCAGGCCTTCTCCACCTCAAAATTCCACTAAGGTGGCTGCTCTCAGCAGTTTTTCCTGCCCTGAATCTTTCTGCGCTTGTCGCGTCTTATTTTACTCACTACATCTTGCCCTGTACTGTCATACTGGAAAGTCTTGACCGTTTACTTGTGCTGCCTGGTTCTGCCTTTCTCCACCAATATGCTGCAAGGGTGGTGGTCGCTGCCGTGGTACCCTAGGTCACCCCATCTACACACTGTAGTGAGTGAAGGAGAAACCAGCGCCAGATCAATAGCACTGTCCTCATCACCTGGGCGGCTAGCTGTCCTTGTGACACAGCCACTGTTGATACACACCAGGTCAATGGTTTCAAGTGCAGTCTCGAGCTCCCCCCCCCCCTTTCCCCCTGTATGTTGGAGGAAATGTTTCCCCATGATCTGCCTTTAGCGTTGAAATCACCACAGAAAATGACATTTTTTCATGACCTAATATGTCACTTAAGCACTGCCACTTCTGGGAATCCACACACACGTTACGGGTATAAACATTAATCAACACGAATGGTAGACCGGATTGAACTCTGACCGCCTGTATTTGTATGTCGTCATTGTCCCAGCTGGACATGTCCAACTCTGAAGCAACCATACTATCGCGAATGAGAATCGCCATTCCCAGATGTCGCCTGTTATAGAAACATTTTAAGCCGGCCATTTTGAGTAGCTGATCACCGAGTCTCGTCTCCTAAAGTGCTACAATGTCGTTCCTGTAAACCAAGGTTTCGAGAATTGGGTCAAGTTGATTTACGCTGGCGCAGTTCCAATATTACATTACATTGGCACCTTGCCGTCTTGACAGACGATAGTTTATGCTTTAAAAAGGTATAATAACTTTTAACTATGGCGGTAGCGAGTGTGACTGATAAGGCCAATTTGCGCTGTAAATGTCCGTTCACAGTGGGTGCATGTGAACACATGGTCATTTCCACCATCATGCACCATCTTACGTCTCAAACGCTCGGTGTGTGACTTATCTGCAATAATTTTCTGCTTTGTCTTTATTCCATTTCTGATGTTTGCCCTCCATGCAACACGTTCACCGGCGACTTGCTCCCAATGTGCATTATCAATGCCTGTATCAATCATGTCCCGCTTACACACATCTTTGTATCGTAGTAGAGGCCGACCCTGAGATCTCTTACCCATCTGTAATTCACCAAAAAAGATATCCTTTGGTATTCTACCATCATCCATCCTCCTAAGATGTCCTATCCATCTAAGTCTACGAAGACAGAGCATGGAATAAACTGTCACACAACCTGATCTTTCCAATACTTCAGTATTTGTGATTTTGCCTTGCCACTTAATACCAAGAATTCTTCGCAGACACCGCATATGAAAGCTGTTTAAACGTTTCTCTTGGCGTGAGTAAGTTGCCCAGGTTTCACTGCCATAAAGAAGAGTACTAAGGACACAGGCTTGATAGACAAGGACTTTTGTTTTGGCAGTAAGCTTCCTGTTCTCCCAGACTCTTTTTCTTAACCTGTCCATTGTTGTTGCTGCCTTACCAATCCGGATGTTGATTTCCTGATCTAGGGATAATTTGCTATTTACCATTGATCCTAAATATGTAAAATGGTCTACCATCTCTAGTTCGGAGTCGTCAATAAAGATTAATGGTACCCTATGTGCACCTTGTGTCATAATCTGTGTCTTCTTTTTGCTAATTGTTAAACCAAATTCAGAACAAGCATTGGAGAATGCAGATAGTAGACATTGCAATTCTTCCTCAGAGTGGGTCGTAACTGCAGAATCATCTGCAAAAAGCAACTCTCTGATTAGTACCCTCCTAATTTTGGTCTTAGCCTTCAATCTCTGAGCATTGTAAAGGCCGCCATCTGAGCGTGAGTGAATGTATATACCACCATCCTGATCACGAAATGCATATTTCAGTAGAAGTGAAAAGTATATTCCAAAGAGGATGGGAGCTAGAACACAACCTTGCTTAACTCCACTCTTGATTTCAAATTCTTCAGAAGTTGCACCATCAAACTTGATTATACCCTTCATGCCTGTGTGGAACGATTCCACAATGGACAGAAGAGTTGGTGGGCAGCCAATCTTCTTTAGTGCCTTGAACAGACCCTCACGACTGACCAAATCAAATGCCTTTGTGAGGTCGATGAAGGCAATAAACAGTGGTTGATTCTGTTCACGGCATTTTTCTTGCGTTTGTCGCAATGAGAATATCATATCAGTGGTAGACCGGTTCTGTCGAAAGCCACACTGTGATTCGGGGTAGACTTGATCTCCCAGGACTTGAAGTCTACGCTGAACAATTCTGGCAAATACTTTTCCAACAATACACAGAAGTGAGATACCCCTATAGTTGTTGCAGTCGCTCCGATCGCCCTTGTTCTTGTACAGTGTTAGCTCTAGTGTTAGCCAGCATAGCTCTATTAGCTGGTGGTTCTGTATAGTGAGTGTGTCTTGCCCACTCCTGATAACCTCTATTGGAATCCCATCCTTACCTGGAGCCTTGCCAGATGCAAGTTCATTTATAGCACACTTAACTTCTGTTATGGTGGGAAGTGTGTCCAGGTGGTCAAGAGTTGGTAGAGCCTCTATGGCATTGAGGGCATCATCCGCTAGTTTGGTCTCACTTGAGTAAAGCTCCAAATAGTGCTCTACCCATCTGTCCATCTGCTGTTTCTTATCAGTGATGATTTCTCCAGTCAAGTTTTTCAATGGTGCACTTCTTTTGATCACTGGACCACAGGCTTTCTTTATTCCTTCATACATACTTCTTATGTTTCCCTTATCACTTGCGATTTGAATGGACTCACATAACTTGATCCAATAATCATTTGCACACTGCCTGGCAGCCTTTTGCACATCCTTCCTAGCTTGCCTTAGCTCACTCGGAGTGTTACGCGTTGGTCTTTCCTTGTTTCTTAAGAGAGCTTTCTTATTATTATTAATCAAGGGCTGCAGAGTCTCGCTGTTTGCCGCAAACCAGTCCTGCCTCTTATGATCCACAGTGCCGTAAACCCCGACGGCAGTCTTATAAAGAGTTTCCTTAATTTGACCCCACTTTTCATTTACTGTACAATTTTCTGGTGTATCAGTGAAAGCGTCTTCAAGTTGCTGTTGAAACTGAAAGCACTTTTCAGGATCGTGAGTGTTAATAATATTAATCCTGGGGCTAGATTTGTGTTTAGCTGTGTAGATTCTCTTTGGTCTCAGTAGCTAACCCTTGCAACAACCAAAGAATGATCCGTATCACAGTCAGCACTGTGGTAACTTCGAGTCAATGATATATGGTTCAGATTTTGTCTCCGTGTGATGATGAAGTCCAGCTGGTGCCAATAGCCGGATCTTGGATGTTTCCATGTGACCTTATGCATCTCTTTTGTTTTAAAAAAAGAGTTTGTAATACATAGGTCATTACTGGTGCAATGCTCCAGCAGCCTTTGCCCATTTTCATGCATGCGACCGATGTTGTATTTTCCAAGGCACACTGGCCATGAACTCGAGTCCTTGCCCACATGAGCATTGAAATCACCGAGCATATAAATGTAGTCAGATTTTGGAACTGCCTTGATCACGGAGTCTAACTCCTCATAGAACGAATCCTTCACATCATTAGAAGAATCCAGTGTCGGTGCATATGCAGTAATAATGGTGGCAAACCCACAAGAGGTTGTCAAGCGCAGGGATAGTAGTCTTTCATTTCCTACTGCTGGAATTTCAATCATTCCCAGTAGCGAATTCTTCAATGCAAAGCCCACACCATGTTGCCTTTTTTTCTGCCTGCCCTCTACCCTTCCAAAAAAAGGTGTAATTGTTTTCCTGAGTGACCCTTCCTCAGCGAGGCTAGTCTCCTGCAGGCCAGCAATATCAATGTTAAGACGATTGAGTTCGGCATCAATCACAGCCGTTTTTCTCACATCGTCAATATTGATCATGTCAGTGGAAAATCCTGGACACATGGTTCTCACGTTCCAGGTTGCAAGCCGTAGCTTGAGGTTTCTATTTTTATTTTTGTTTGTACGTGGTGCACTGGTTTTACAGCCTGCGATTCAGATTTTGTCCTAGCCCCAAGCACCCATTGAAGTAGGCAGGCTGTGGCGGATCAGCACCCAATTGGCCGGGGGCTGCCGAGCTTGAGGCGGGCGGTGGCTGATCAGTGACACCTGTAGGTGTCTCCCACCGTCAGAGGCAACGCGTGGCGCCCCATGTCTACGCCAACTGACAAGGACTTATAACCCGTAACAGTTGCATCTCGCGTTGATTCCGAGACCAGTTAAGACCAGGGATGGAGTTATTGCCTCTCCATAGCACAAAGCCTGGGCTAAAATATAGAGATCATGTGTTGCCCATGAAGCATGATCCCTCTCTCGCCTGCCTAGTTCACTCCAGAGGAAAGGTAACACCCCTACATCTGGAACAAGACAAGCTGCAGAAGCTGCCGGATCAGCAAAGCAATGCTCTAACTGTCCGCCTGTTGGAGCTTCGATCCTAGACCAGCCGCCAACCAAGGCTTAGGGCCTGGTCTGCCCTGCCATGACATTTTGTCTTTAGCTTGCATTTCCTCGCACCAGGGTAAGGCTTGTACTCTCCCAATTGCGCTCTTCCGCCTGAAGCCGTTGGCACAATGTGGGGTGTTGGGTTTGGTAAGCGCCGCCCAACGTTCAGCGCTAACAGAAGGCAGGTAGTACCGTCTACTGTTATACGGTAGCTCAGTCATATCTGACTAAGACCTGACACAAAGTTCCAATATAGGATGCGAGTATACCTGAGGTCCAGACGGTCACATTTATGTCTAAAACGTATTATCCCTCCACGCTTGCGTCGCTTGCGGCCACCACGTTGGTCCCGCCGTCTTGTTTTGTTGACTGCCGTCCGTACGGAACACAGATTGTTCCGCCATGTTCCCAAAAAAAAAAAAAAAAAACGAACACCACAGAACCACACACGCTGCGAAAATTCACTCAAGGATTGCTTCGCTCAATGCACGAAACTCTGTAGCATCAGCGCAGATCTTGAGAAAAACTCATGGTTTTGCATCCTGGCACACAAATTACACGTTGGAGATGAAAATATCTTTATCTCCTACGCGAAAAGGTAGCGGTCAGAAAAACAACACAACAGTCCTTCGCCATCTTGACCGAAAGTCATACCATCATGAAATAGCCGCACTATTTGGACAAACTTTCGTGGACAGCCATATTTCGCCGTAATCTTCCCAGTCCTTCTCTGCTGATTGTATCAAAAGCCTTGGTAAGGTCAATGAAAGTGGGGAACATTTCGGAGTTATGTTCTTGACACTTCTCTTGCAGCTGCCTTGCAGCGAAAATCATGTCAACAGTTCCTTGTTCTTTTCTGAAGCCACATTGACTCTCAGGAAGAAGACCTTGGTAGAGATGGGCTGTGAGACGATTGAGAAGAATTCTGACGAGTATCTTCACTGCAATTGAGAGCAAAGAGATGCCTCGGTGGTTGTCACAGGATTGGCGGTTTCCTTTACGTTTGTAAAGGTGGACTATTGACGCGTCCTTGAAATCTTGTGGCATGGTCTCGTTCACTCATATGTTTGCAAAGACTTAGTGAAGCTGCTCTATTAGGACAGGCCCACCTGCTGGGATGGAGTCAGGACGACGCGCCCTACCGCTGGAAAGTTGCTGGATGGCTTTGTTTACTTCCACTATGGCTGGCAGGCCACCAAGAGTATCATTAGTGGGAAACTGAGGAAGGCAGTTGATGGTTGCATCTTTGAAGAAGGAGGTTGCGATATAAAATGTTCGGGCCTGCCAGGATATAACTACATTCGCTTATACAGCTGGCCATAGAGGCGGTTTCATAGAGTATTGTCTTTTTCAAATGAGGTATGCTTTAAACTGATTGACTGCCGATCGCCACATGAGACCTCCTATTTGAACAGAATGACAGTATATCGCCATATCAGCGTCATTGTGTTATTTGTTTTGTTTCCTGGTTAGTTAGTTGCATATCCTTTACATGACGCGGCAGTGAACCCTAGCGTTTTTTTTTTCTGGTGGCTGTTTGTGATTTCTTGGCAAGTTTACGTTCAGTAGTTTGTCATTGCTTTCTGAGCGTATGGGTACCAACGGGTACCAACAGGCGTTCTGCTTCTAAGTCCCCGCAGCTGTGTTTCGAACGAGGTATGCGGGATTACAAATGCAATTTGTAACTCCTTCGCCACGGAGCAGGCCGTTTGTGGTATCTTCCACAATTTCAATGTTCAATGACCTGAAATTTACATTATAATTCTTTTTCATTTGATTGTGTCCCATGTTTGGTCTAAGCCAGTGGTTCTCAACCGGTGGGAAGCCCCCCCCCCCCACCCCAGGGGGGAATTTTAGGGTTTCCAGTAAGGAAGGGGGGAGGGGGAGGGTGCATTTAAGTTTATTTCAAAATCACGTTAATACAAGAACCGATTACTTGATATTGTTTTTCCCTTCATACTGTACGGTTCTGTACGTCTCAATCTTCTAAAATTCATTTTATAAAGTAGACCCACAAATCACGTTTTATGTGGACGTCTAGACTTGTTTTAGTATGTGCTATTAAATTTAGCTCCCATTATTACGTATACTTTGTAGGGGTGGGGGCGGGATGTTTAGGTAGGAAATACGAAAGGGAGAATGACATTCTGAAAATATGGTGAAGGGGGGCACGGGCCAAATTTTTAGGTAGGAAATACGAAAAGGGGGGGGGGGATGACGTTCTGAAAATATGGTGAAGGGGGGCAAGGGCCAAAAAAGGTTGAGAACCACTGGTCTAAGCCTACGTTTTGTTTGGCACTGAATCAGTTGTTTCACGTCTATATATTGTCTGGCGTGCGCCTTGCTGTCCACTTCACATCCATAAGGCATCTCGTAACGTGGGGTGTTTTATTCTTAATCATGAATGTCAGTCCTTGAGCTTTCCTGATAATTCCTGAAGTGAGCCGCGGTAGCGCAGTGGCAAGCACGCTTGTCTGCCAGCCTGGTGGTCATGTGACCGAATCCACATCGAGGCGAATAGTTGCTAATCAACCCGTCGGTCGATCCAGCCTAAATTGGCACCCGAAAAATGTCATGAAAGGTAAAGCTGCCGGTGTGCTATTGACCACATCAATGATCGAATGTGGATTGGTCTATAGGAATACGGGGCCATGACCACATACAAAGCACTCCTCCAGACGTGTCACAGTTTTGTTTCAAGCCTTATTTGTACAGGGTATTTGTAAGTAGAACCAGTTTTAAAAATCAAGTTCATGGCGTCATAAAAATGTGCTCAAAAATTCATTAATATTAGTTACAATAGTCACTGTTATTGTCCATCAATTGCTCTTCAAAGACTAAAACAACTGAATAAATTATAGGTTGGGACAAACAGAACTACAAAAATCAGATTTTTAAGAGCATGCATCTTTCCCATTGCAACATACGCCTGTGACACCTGGACATTTACTAAACAAGCTGAACAGCGCATAAGTGCCCTTGAATATAAATTTTATAGACGAGTTCTAAGAATATCTTAGGTAAAGAAAAGAATAAATGCATCCATACTTCAAGAGCTGAATATTGAAGAGGGTTGGTTATTAAAGACGATAAAACAAAGAAAATTTATATATTTTGGTCACTTGAAACATCATGAAAGTTTGGAGAGAACAATAATGGAGGGGTATATGCCTAGGAAGAGAGGAAGAGGAAGACCAAAGAGAAGTTGGGTGCAGGATGTGGAAGATGATCTCCAGATGGGTGTATCGGACGCAAGACATCTTGCTTGTGATCAAGACGTTTTCCGAAAGGTTGTTATGGGAGCGAGGTTCTGCAAAGGGCATGCTACTGAATGAATGGATGAGTCACTGCTATGGTCTAACGTTATTGTTGGGAAGCTGGAAAGTACCATTGAAGAAATCATTATAACAGGTGTGGAAATGTCAACCATGGGCTTCAAGACATGACTAAACACGCCTCTTCGTATTTCAAATACCTTCTGCAACGTTTCTGTTGTTATTTCCATGTGTATCGACCGCTATTTCAAAACACTTGTTCAACCAAAAAAATTCCTTCTTCCGTTGATAACACCATTTTGTTTGGAGTGCAAATAATTACTCCAGCAGATGACAGCCATTCACTACATATTGCTTCACGGTGAACTGTGGTGTAAATTTTTGATGACGTCATGTAATTCATTTTTCAAATTGTTCTACATACAAAGTAAATTAATGCAATGAGCTATCACTATCCAGTATGATGCACGTGGTCAAAAAGGGGCACCAAAACTCCAAAACACAAACATATAAGTATAAAATATAGAAATTACAAAAATTTCAATCGAGATGTCTTCTTACAAGAATAGCTCAACTCATCTCTGGACTATGTTTACCAGCTTCCTGACCCAGACGATGCTCTGGACCACAGGCTGAAGACCTTTCTAAATATATTTGATAAGCATGTTCCATTTAAGGACGTTCGTGTTAAACATCACACTAAGCCCCCGTGGATCACACAGAAGGTAGTTGAATTTATGAGAGACCGGGACAGGGCACATAAAAATAGAGATCTAACTATGTACCGTAGTCTGAGAAACAAAGTTCAATATGGTATTCGGAAGGAAAAGAAAAACTACTTTAAGAACTTAATAATAGATAAAACCAACACTAAAGATATATGGAAAGCAATCAATACCTTGACAAACAAACACAAATAATCACAATCGATACCATCAAATCAGGTTCATCATCATCAAGTGCCGTGCCGGCTAGCGTAGGCGTTCATGGCTCTTCATAGATCTCGGTCTTTGGTTTTCTGGATCAACTCTGCTGCTGATATTCCTCCATGCCACCGTCTCAATCCATCCAGCATCATTTCTCTTGGTCTGCCTCTGCCTCTCTTCCCCTCGATCTTTCCAGTTGTTACGATGCTCTCCAATGCCTCTCTTCTCATCACGTTACCGAAGAAAGATGTTTGTCTCTGTCTTATTGTTGTATACAATGTTCTAGTTTCATTAGCTTGTTTCAGGCAGTCGTCGTTAGTTACTCTGGCAGTCCAAGGAATTCGCAACATTCGTCTCAGGAACCACATCTCTGTTGCTTCTAGATTCTTCCTAATTTGTTCATTTACATTCCAAGATTCACTGCCATACAGCAAAACTGGTTCTACATAGCATTTCAGCACTCTCTTTCTTACATTCAGTGATAGTAACTTATTGCATAAGATACTCTTCATTTTCTGAAATGCGGCTTTTGCCTGCCCTATTCTGCTCCTAATCTCTGTTGTACATCTTCCATCTGATGTTATAAATGCCCCTAGGTATCTAAAATTATCTACTTGGTTAAGGATTTTCCCTTCTATTTCTATGTCACATTTTGGTGTTACCATTTTCTTTGATATTACCATTGTTACTGTTTTCTTGATATTCAAGGAGAGTCCTTTCCTTGCACTCTCTGTTACTACAACGTCTAATAATTGTTGTAGGTCTGTTGAGTTATCCGCCACCAATACTGTGTCATCTGCATAGCGTATATTATTTATATTATAACCTCCAATTAGTATTCATGGCGTCTCTTTGATCTCTCTCATTATTACTCTAAATTATTCTCATTATTACTCAATTACTCTCGTTATGTCCTCTAAAAGTACTGGAGAGTTTTGGTCATAGACCATAACTTTAGGAAGGGAGAATCCCAACTGCACCTCCCCGTGGTAGAGGATGGAAACACACCACGGTGTGGCTAACACAGCTCTGGGGACCGAGTATCCACCGGAATAAGTGGACAACTCTGCAGCTGAGCAGAGCAGGGCACTCACTTGTCCTTACAGTAGGAAATGGCTGTCAAAGGCAGAGGTAAAAAGACCACCATATGGATGTGGAAGGCAAGGGGAAACCACCACATTATCTTCCCAAGACTTCAAATCAGGTTACATGTGATCAATTCAGTAGTTTCTTTCAGTTCGACATAAACCAACTGAAGGCTGAAATACCAGATGCGCCTCATGACATATCTTTATTATCATCATTCTGTAAAAGCAAATGCTATGGAGACATTCCCTCCAACATACCGCTAATGACTACCACTGAAGTATTTACTCATCTCAGTAATCTAAAAAAACAATAACTCATCAGGACTAGATGGAATCAGTAATCGGATCCTTCGCCATGCTGCACCGGCGATCTGCGAGACACACTTTTATATATCATCAATGTTTCACCAAAGGTCACTTCCCATCAGCCTTTAAAATCGCTAAAGTGTATCTTCATTTAAAAGCTGGTTCTCTAGACGATCGTCTCATGAGTAATTATAGGCCAATTTCCATATTTACCTCACTATCCAAACCGCTAGAAAAGCACATCCACAAAACAACACTAGAGCACTTAGTTAGCCACAAACTAACAAGTTGACAGTCAGTAGGATTTCGGCCAAAATATTCTTGTCATACGGCCCTAACAAACATAATAGAAAACTGGCATCAAAATATTAACAACAATACTCTATGTGGAGCGGTTTTATTAGATAGAAAGCAAGTAGTATCACACGGTAAAGCTTTATCTCAAGCCATTACAATTAATATTGGAGTACTTTCAGGAATCTATTTTTGGCCCTCTGTTATTTGCCATTATATAAATGATCTTCCCTTAAATCTGTCGTCGTCCTGCAATCTATTTGCTGATGACTGCACAGTATATACAAACGCTATTGATCGTAATGTGCTAGAATTATCCTTGCAACGGGAAATAAATAGTGTAGTTAACTGGAGTCATGCAAACCGCATGCAAATTAACATTTCTAAAACAAAGTCTATGTTAATAGGAACCAGGCAAAGACTTCACACGCTAAACTCGCAGAGAACTCCACAGCTGCACATTGGTAACATGCCTATAGAAAGTGTAACCGAGCACAAGTCACTGGGTCTTATCATAGATCAAAATCTAACCTTTAACTCACATGTTCATGCTCTCGTTAAACAAATAGCCAAAACATTATACCAACTTGCCAAAATTAAAAATTTCCTTGACAAAAATACAAGAAAGATATTCTATACTTCCCATATACAAACACATATTGATTACTGCTCCACAATCTGGGATGGATGCTCCAAATCAATAACAAAACGCCTATATTCACTCCAGAAAAGGGCAGTGCGTTTAATTAATGTTGAACAGCTTACCGACAATTCTAACCTACATAAACGTCTTCGGTTACTGCCACTCCACAAACACCTACTTTTTAATAAGGCCAAACTAATTAACAAAATCCTATTTCAAAACGCTTCAAGCTACCTTAGGCCATTGTTTAAATATAATGCAAGACATAGCGAACGACTAAATATACTTCATGTCCCTAAACCTAGGATAGACTTATATAAAACAAGCTTAGCATACTCTGCTGCTCAGTTGTGGAACAATCTTCCACAAGAAATCAAAGACACCACCAATCATTATACATACATTCACAACCTGTTTGAACACTATCTCAGTACAGACTACACCCCCATAAACAAAAACACAAAAAGACAATAACAATGGTAACTTATCTCTAACGACAACTAGCCAAAAAACATTTCCATATGTATGGCACGTTACACCCTCCTTTGGTATTTATAATGCCCATGTTAAACACTGCCTCAGTGAGTTATTTGTTATTGATTGTTTTTCATGCGTTTTAACGCTATTGTTCTTTTGTTGTCAAAATTTGCTTCATAAGTGATGTTGAATGAAACAATGTATGAGAGGAAATAGAGAAGAAGGGCAGAATATCAGACGGGCCTACGTGCCCAATCCTTAACCCTTTGAAAATAAAGACTTTCGTTCGTGCGTTCTCACACACACACACACCACACACACACACACACACACACACACACAGAGAGAGAGAGAGAGAGAGAGAGAGAGAGAGAGAGAGAGAGAGAGAGAGAGAGAGAGAGAGAAGAATGATAGTGAAAATATGATACCAGTAGGTGACTTATGGAGGCATGCAGTCGGTATGGAGTAAGTATTGAAAGAGTTTTCGGTTGGATGTGTAGGGACTCATTGGAGTTTTCAGATCTGGTGGAAGGCTATTCCACAAGTGAGGACCAGAAAACGCGAAACAAGTTTTGTATATGTCCAATCTAGACTTCGGAACCTGTAATAAATTTAAGCGCTTACTGTTCATTGAATTAGATTGAATTAACGGTACAAGATACTCTGGGATATTTTTAGCTATAATTTTATTCACTAATTTGGCTTTGTTAAAAAGGAAGTGATTTCGAATTGGTAGAAGTCTTAGATGATTGTATAATTTATTACTTTCAACTTGCTTTATGCCAGAAACTAGACGTATAGCGCGGTTTTGAAGCGAACACAGTCGTTTTATATTAGATTTAGGGCAACCATCCCAGACTGTGGAACAATAATCGAGAGGTGATTGGATATAGGATGTATAGAATATTGTTAGTGTGCTTTCATCCAAGAAGTGCTGAATTTTAGCAAGTTGGTAAAATTTTTCTGCTATTCTCTTGGTAAGAACGCGAACATGAGAGCTCCAGTTTAAATGTCTGTCAATTAAAAGACCTAATATTGTATGTTTATTTACATTAATTATAGGTAACGAGTCCACGTGGAGCGCGAGCGGTGCCCCAGTTATGGCTAAGGTCTGTAGTTTTTGTCTGGTCGTTATTAGCATGGATTTGGCTATGTCGATGTTAATTAACATGCGGTTTTCATTGCTCCATCTACTAAGGTTATCAAGTTCGTTTTGTAAAGATCTCTATAAGCCACTACGGTTCTCTTGACTAGTGTATATAGAGCAGTCGTCTGCAAATAGGTCACACGAAGTATTGAGATATAAAGGAAGATCGTTAATATAAACTGCAAAAAGCAGCGGACCTACTATTGAGCCCTGAGGTACACCAATATTAAGTTGTGTGGGTCTTGATAGACAGTTATTGAAGGACACTACTTGTTGTCTGTCGGATAAACATGACGTAATTAGGTTCACCATATTGGTGCTAGTCTTCATTTGTTTTAATTTTCTAATTAAAATATCATAATCTACCATATCATAGGCTTTTTTAAAGTCTACAGATACTGCTCCACAAATGTTACCATTGTTGATACAAAGATGCCAGTTATCGGTCGTTTTTGTAAGGGCACGAATAGCAAGAATATTTAGGTCGAAACCCAGATTTACTGTCAATTATTAGATCGTTGTTAATTAAATGGTGCAATCTTATTTTATGTATGTGTTTTTCTAATGGCTTTGATAGCGACGATAGTGAGGAAATAGGTCTATAATTACCCAAGACGCTATTATAAGTTGAACAATTTTTAAGTAGAGGATAAACTTTAGCACGTTTAAAGGCAGATGGGAAGTAGTTTTTGGACAGGCACTGGCTATATGTGAACGTTAAGGACTCACTAATAATTGGTGCAGCACACTGAAGAATTCTATTACTGATACCATCTAGGCCTCCTGCATTTGTTGCTTTGAGATTTGAGAGATATGTATATACTTCTGCAACAAACATCAAGCGAATCTCAGGGGGAATATTTCTAGAGCACTTACCTTCACAGAATGATGACAGTGAACTTAAATTACACGCTGACTCTGGTATTGAGGACTTAAGATTCTCTATTTCTGATTGAAAGAAGCAACTGAAATCTTTGTATTTTATAGTGTTTAGTATTGCTGATCCTGATGCGTGTTTCTTGTTGGTTAGCGAGTTAATAGCCTTCCATATATTTGTGTTATTTGATTTATCTACAATGAAATTTATGAAATGATCTTTCTTTATCCTACGGATTTCATATTTAACTTTATTTCTTAGTCTGCGGTAATTGATAAAATCTTTATTTTTGTGTGCTTATCTCGTTCTCTCATGATTTCGAGAACTTCGCTAGTGACCCATGGGGATATATGTTGATTCTTGCCTCGAACTTCTTTGACTGGCACATGTTTATCAAATACATTGTTGACTGTCTTTGTCCAGTAAGCTAGTGCATCATTCGGATCAGGAAGTTGGCAAACATGTTCAAGGGCTGCATTTTTTAAGTCATCTAAAAATAAATTTTGGTTGAGAACTTTAAAATTTCTAAATTTGATGTTTAAATGTTTATTTTTAGGAGTTTTGAACCCAATTTTCGACCATGTACAACATATTGGGTAATGGCCACTAACTGCACTAACAGGAACAGAACATTCGATAATATTAACTGGACAAGTAACATATATATGATCAATTAAAGTTGAGGAAGTGTCTGTAACCCTTGTGGGACTATTTATTAGTTGTTTGAAATTGTAAGATAGAATGTTATCGTCCCATGTCTGGTTGGATTTAGTAATATCTATGTTAAAGTCACCTAATATCATGACTTCTCTACCTGCTGTAAAAACTATATTCATCATTGTAGTGAAACGGTCATACCAACTGTACCCAGCACAAGGATTCCGATATAGGTATCCAATGAAAAACGGTTGCTGGCTGACTGGCTTCACCTCTGACCAAACACATTCTATCTCTTCTATCTCGAGATCACTTCTACGGGAACAGTTGAGAGAATTGGAAATGTATACAACAATACGTGTTCTCTAATTTTTGATTTGCGTCTCTTCTAATTACTTTAAACCCCTTAAGAGAGATTTCAGAGTCGGTTATTTTTTCGTTGAGACGACTTTCTGTGATTACATGAGACGACATTCTCTGATTCCAAACACATCGAACTGTTTGCACGGTATTACTGAAAGCTCAGGTAATTTATTGAGCAAATGATAGATGTGGAGATGGCCAATATGTAGACCATCTTTGTTGAGCCACTGATCGTGATTGGCGAACATCACACAATAAAAGACGATGTAGCTTGTGGTAGAAGAATTTCGGAGTTTTTGAAACTTTATTTACTAGTAGTTAAGGCTATTAGAGGGGGTAGGGAAATGTCTGTGCTAGAGTGACATCATGAAAGCTTGGTGCGGGGCTGCAGGATTGTATTGCATTAGCTGTTGAAGTTGACGGTTCCACTGATAGGAGTGTAGGTTGCCGTCCAACGAGGTACCACTGCTATGAGAGTTACTGGAAGTGCTTACATTGAAAGCAGGCATCGGGGACACCGCAACATTGTTTAACAGTGTCCCCTTTGACATGATAAGGGGAGGCTGTTTTACTGGCAAGGGAGGAAACAAAGCACCAAAGTTAGCAACATTGGGATTGGAGCATGGCTTGCTATTTACGGCATTGTATTCCTGGGGAATAAGCAAGGGTAGTGTGGGCAGATATTGGGTGTTTTCTGAACACTGAGAGATGGCTACTGCCGGAGGTGAAGATCGGTTTACTCCTGTAACTGGTTCTGGTTGTAGTGCACGTTCAGGATATTTTATGGTCTTAGCTAGTATGCTAGTTCCTAGTTTGGAACAATGTAGTTGTTCCCTATATAGTGTTTCCTTGGGAGCCCAGGACGGCGATGTGAAATACGGGGAATTATTAATGAAATCCATGTTATTTTCTTTACAAAATTTATATAGAGTTAAATTGCCAGCACCGGCAGTAAGGCGCTGGAATCCATAACATGATGGGATGATTGATGAAAAGAAAACAGATGATTTAGGAAATATATTGCGCAACAACATCTCCAATGTAGCTAGTTATGATTTTATTGTTCATAATATCGTTGACACTAATATGGACTGTTGTGTTTCTAATTCTGACGATCACTTTGAATTTCCGCAGTGTAGAGGTCAGCTTGTCAATGTCAGCTCCTGGTAGCTGGTAGATCGAGGTTGTTTCGCTGTCAGAAGATGACATGCGGTCACTATAGATTCATTTGAGCTGGGAATCTCTAATGACGACAAGAGTTGCACTGTCATCTATTGTTATTTCACGCTGTTGACGTGTCCGTTTGATTTGTTGCCACTGGTCGCTGTCGTCTTTCATGTGTTCTTGTTTATTATAGTCGTTGCTTGTTTGGGCTGGTTGTTGATGCTTAGTAGTGGTAGCTACTGAGTTCTTTAATTCCTCGTCTGCTGCTGGAGAGTCTACATTTAAGGCCTGGAACCTGTTGCTGATACGCACATCATTGGGTTAGATGGATGGTGCGCGTTCTACTTGTTTAGTAGTGTTGCAGCCTGTGGAAACTGTCTGTATGTCATTTTGCGACGAACATTCACTGGTCATACACACCTCTGAAGCACTATGGATACATCCTGTTTGTGCACATTTGTCAAATGACTGTGGACTCTTTAGTTTTAAAGCATGGTTTGTTGTTTTAATGGTGTCCTTCTCTTCTTTAAGGAGGCGTATTTCATTTTGAAGGCGAGCGTTTTTGTCTTTAAACGCGGCAAAGATATTAGTTGTGTTGTTGGAAGTAAAGTCTTTTAGCCTATCCTCCAAAGCCTGGACAGGCATTGTGGTTGTGCGGTTCGGCCGAGGAAAGAGTGACTAAAGGTGATGTGTTAGTTTGATCAGATTGGGCTAGTGAACTGTTATGTTCGTCCAGCTTGAGCTTGGGATCAGTGTCTGCAGATTCACTAAACCACATGTTTGAAGTTGGCGTTGAACAAGTCCGACGTTTAGGTGGCGTGATCGTAAACATTTTCCCCGTCTTGTCTTTGTTTGCATTTTCATGGCGCTTGGATAAAGTAGTGTTCCGTAAGTTGGACGCCATTTTAGTAATATATGCGGCTCCAACAGGCAGGGAGTAAACACCAGTTCGCCGCCTTTCGGTAAAGCGTGCTTGGCGACTTACCGCGCTAGTTACGCATGGTTAAATCACGTTGTCGTTAATCGATATTGGTATATTTCAAAATTGAATGCTCTTATCGTCCATTTCACAAAGAAATCCCCATTTCACTAAATAAACAGTCACATAAACTTAACATATTAATTAGTATTAGTGTGACAAAACGGCTATCATCTGTCTAGGGTCGTTTGGTTACTGCACTATTTGACGTGTCAATAGGGACTTTCCCAGCTATAAATAGACTGAGGAAAGCCGCTAGGTATTTTCCATCTAGAATCATCTCGAATAACCGGTGTTTGAATGAACCGGGGTTGCCGGGTACTGCATTGTATTCTCTGGCAGAGAGAAATCTAGAAATCCTAGGGGAAAGTAAGGTTTCCCGTGAAAGTGTTTTTCCCCAAGAAGCACTCACTTCTCATGCGCAGGAATTGGCACGAGGGGAGATATGCGGCTAGAGTGTTCATTCACTTCTGACATTTTGGAGAGAGAAGACGCTGGCCTGTTTGAGCCATTTTGTTTGCGTCTAATAACCACCATATATCGGCTGACTGTTGGCGTAAGGAGGCTGATGTGCCCTTAAACAGTTCTGAAGCTGGCTGGAGTCTGGTTCATGAATCAAGGTACGGATTTGTTTAAATTAATTAACTCTGTCATTGTTCTATAAAACGCAACTGTGCTAACCTCATTAGTATGCGGATGCCGCTGCATTATTCATGAGCTAACGGATCGATAACGCCTGTTGTAGGCTACGCCGTGTGTTTGTTTACAACTGTGTTCGTGAAGCATCTGTTGGTAATGCAGTCGTGTTATGTTTGCGATTGAAACGTATCTGGTATGTATCAAGTATTGCAAATTGTTGCATCTATTAGGTTGTTGGGTTAGAATAGGATTTAGTTAATAAGGCCTGATTGAGATCTAGATTTATGACAGTCAGTGAAGAGTACAACTGTTAGACACCAAGGTAAGTGGGTAGGTGGAGATTCCGACAGAAGTGTGCTTAGTGACAACGTAAGGAGAGAACTTAGTTCTGTGCCACTAGGAGTGATGAAACTATTGTGGTGTAATTTAATAGTGAATTCATTGTGTGTGGAACAAGGGATTTCTGTGTGAAGGTAGGTCTTCATTGATGATTTATATATATATATATATATATATATATATATATATATATATATATATATATATATATATATATATATATATATATATATATATGCTGTGACATGGTGTATACATATATTAGGTCATGGTATGTGATACTTCGGGAAGGAATACCGAACGCCAAATAGGTCGACGCGTGATAACAATGCGGGTAATCGCGAGAGACATGTGTTCTGAATTCTTGTCTTTGCTTTCCTGATTCTTTCATGCTAGCACTACTGCGAATGAATGCTGATGTGTTGGCGGTATGGAAGGATGCAAGGAGGTCGTATGAGACACCGGGGACATATGGGATATGGGGAATTGCAAGCAAGGTACGAAAGTATGTTGTGGCAGACCAGGCCACAAATGAAGTTCGGTCCAACCAAGGCTCATCCACTTGGGAAGGGCTGAGCTGGAACATTACCCTTGGAACATGTGGGGAACATGTTTTCTCAAGAATGGCTTCTTGACTCTAAGTAAGAGTCTGATAAGAAGAGGTTGCTATAGTGTGGGCTGGTAGTCCCACAAGCAATCAGGAAGGTGTATATACTGATATGATCATGTATTATCTCTATATCCCGAGGGATGGTATATTGATCAAGCTTATGTTTCTTATTGAACATTATTAATATAAGGAGCGAGTCCAGGGACTCTTTACCTTAGGGGTTAGTTTAATTAATTTTAGAACTAAGATAGCAGCTTACGTTCAATAGTGACGTTAGCGACAACTGGTAGATGAGTAGGAATAGGTGAGACCTATGATCAGACTCGTCATTCTGATTCTTACTTTGTTTGACGGGCTGTTCTCTTGAGGCCAGCTGACATCCACGACCCATGCTTTGCTACTCTACATATAGAGATAATGCTTTAGTTATTTGTATAACTAATTAGCATGACTGAGAGTTGAGTAGCTATTGATAGGATGCATGTGGACCAATGTTTGGGCCAGAGTACTCTCACCTGTCGCCCTCCCTTTTCAGGAGTTGCCTGTTGAGGAACCAGTCAACTAGATTTGTTGTTGGCCGGAAACCACTTCGTATACTACAGCGAAGGGTTGAACCATATACTTACCTCGCCTGACTTAACCACACCATATGCCTGGGTGACCCATTATGTATGAAGGTGCATCCAGAGATTCAAGTGCCCTGACGGAGCACGTGTGGGACACGATGGTTTGTTGTTGAGTTTATACTTGTGAAGATATAGTATTTCAGAAGGAGCTTTCAGTAATTGGAGCAATCATGCTCTATGACAAGAGACATCTGACCGTATACAAATGCGGTGGTTCTGCCTAAACGCGAAAACATGTTTATTCCTACACTTAGGAGGTTCCTACGACAGCTTTAGTGGAAGGTCATGATGAGACCTACACCAGCGTCCGTATAAGAGACCCAAAGAAAGTGATGTGTCAAGGGACTAGGGAATCTAGTTCAACCTGAATATTGTCTCCAAAAGAAATATGTATCAGATTCTACTATTATATTGAAACAGTGTGCAGACTTTGAACTATGTTACAGTAGCTGATGCGCCGAGCAGTGAACTGTGTTATCAGTAAGGGACCATTGAATTGGTCAAAGAACTGAATCGAGACCCAGTGTTACTGTACTATCAGTTAGGGACCATTGAATTGGTCATGAACATAGACAAAACTCAGTGCTACTGTGTTTGAAGTGTGAGACCGTTAAATTGGTCAGTGACAGATTCATCACTCATTAGTAATGTGCTACAGATCGACCATTAGATTGGTCATAGGTTATTGACATTCATTAAGTTTAAGATTAGTTGGAGGTAAATCCCGTAGGATTGTAGTCCAGCTAGTGATTACAGATACCTGTGCAGTACTTTATTCGCAGTGACTTAGTACTCTGTATGAGGAAGATGCAGTTGGTCCAGTTGAGTGAGGTACAGCAGTAACTCTAGTGTTGTTGATCCACGCTTGGGAGACGGAGTGGTCACCAAGGTCCAAGTCATCTCACTGGAAGGAGGCCGGGTGAGTGGCGGACCGACTGGACGGGACATCTGCATCCACTATACTTCTCAACTTAATGATGACTACTAGATCTCTGACTCTGTCTCTACCCTATCTTCTATTTATGTAAATAGATTTTTCTCTCAGGATATTCATTTCAGTTCTATATTCTCAGGGGTAGAATAAAGTTGATATATGTTGACTTGCTCTTTGTATACTTATTGAATGTGGTCTCGGACGATGCCTAAGTGTTCATTGTTCCACAGGAGTAGGTAGTTAGTGGGGGTCTAGAATCTGGAGGGGCTTGTGGACTTATATAACTAATTTGAGATCAACCACAGGGACAAATTGTGTATCAGCCTGTCCAACCCCTGGGGCTAGAATACACGGGAGTGCTAGAGACACCTCGGGAGTGGTTCACTCTCACTACCCAAGGCGAACTCGTTACAATTAGATCCAGGTTTAGAACAAACACAATGATATACACAGCATCTCCATTGAAATAGGCAAAACTTTGATAAATTATATAAAAATTGAGAGAGCTTGTGAATGAACCATCATCAAGTCTGCACATTTAGAGAGAGAGAGAGAGAGAGATAGAGAGAGAGATAGAGAGAGAGAGAGAGACAGAGAGAGAGAGAGAGAGAGAGATGTCATCTCATCTCATCATGTTCCTCTTGTACCTTGCGGTGCGGAGGTGAAGTATAAACAGCGGGAGAGTGCCTGCTTATGATCTTCATGTATCGATATTCCCATGGACTCTATTATTCTCTGCGTCCATCGTTTACGTGCTCGGCCTCTTCGTCTGCTTCCCTCTGGTCTATACAGCATTGCTTGTTGTGGTATACTGTTAGTTGGTAACCTACTTGCATGGCCAAACCATTTGACATGCTGCATTCTAATAAAATCTAGTGCAGCTATAACCCCCACTTTAGTCCTGAATTTTTTTTCATTTCTGAACTTATCTCTTCTTGATACGTTGAGTATTCTTCTCAGGAACCTCATTTCTGTTGTTGTGATGTTTCTTTTCTCTTTTTCTGTCATTGTCCAGGTTTGACATTGGTGACATATAGTTAGTAGGAAGATTGTGTTGTAAAGTGCTTTCTTAGTAGTTATTGATACATGTTTGTTCTTTAGTATTGGTGCCATGAGTTGATTTGCCTTATTGCACCTATTGTCGATCTCGTCTTCTGATCTGCCATTTGATGATATTATACTTCCTAGGTACTTGAAACTCTTTACTTGTTTCAAGGGATGTTCGTTTATGTGAATTATTGCTGTTTGTTCTTCTTTAGTTTTAGTCATTACCTCTGTTTTGCTTGTGCTAATTTTCATGTTATGTTCCCTACACATTTCGTTTAGACTATTCATGTGGTCTTGTAATTCAGCTTCTGATTTTGCTATTAGTGCTTGGTCGTCCGCAAACAGGAGTTCTCTAATGGTTAGATTTGCAGATGGTTCTTCTTCTGTGTTCTCGTCATGCGGTATTCTTGCTGTCTCTGCTTGGCTGGTTTCTATACATATGTCTATATATGTTATGAACAAGAGAGGGGACAGGACACAACCTTGTCGTACTCCAGATCTTATGGTGAAGGGTTCTGAGTGCCCTCCAGCTGCTCTCACTATGCATTCACTATTGTTGTATAAGCTTCTACAAAGGTTTGTTAGATGTGTACTCACTCCATATTGTTTAAGGATTTCCCACAGCTTGTTTATATCTACTATGTCAAATGCCTTTTCTTGGTCGACAAAGGCTAAGTAGAGTGTTTCATTGAATTCGATTTATTTTTCTATAAGTTGTCTAAGAGCAAAAATGGTATCTGTGCATCCTTTGATTTTCCTAAATCCAAGCTGTGTTTCGCTTAGCTGGAGTTCTATAGTAGTTCGTAATCTTTTCTTAAGAATTGTGCAAAATATTTTCTCAATATGACTCAACAATGAAATGCCTTTGTATTGTGTGCAGTCTCTTTTGCTACCTTTGCTTTTCCAAATTGGGATAATTATGGTGTTTCCCTATTCTCGTGGTGTCTGTTGTTCTACCCAAACATGGTTGAATAGTCTATGTAGCCATGCTGTTCCTACTTCTCTTGCTGCTTTAATTAGTTCATTCGGTATTTCATCTTGTCCTTGTGATTTGTTCAATGGGGCTAATCTGACGGCTTCTATAATTTCTTCTTTCTGTATATCTGGTTCTAGTTCTTCGGTGGCATCTGTGTCGGTTTCTTGAATTCCTGTGACATTTGGTGGGATATTGAGAAGTTGATAGAAGTACTGTTTCCATCTTATTAGGAGTTGTTTTTATTCACTTATTGGTTCTCCATTTTCGCTGTTAATTATTTCAGTTGCATCAAACGATTCTCCTCTGGTTCTCACTGCACTTATCTTTTTGTAGAAGATTCTAGTTGCCTCCTTGTAGATTGTATTTAATGTTTCTCCATTCTCCCCCAGTCTTTTTGTTTGTCTCTCTTTACTATTCTATTAACATGTCTTCTCGCTATTCTATATTCTATGTAATCACGTTCCTGTTTTCTCTTCGACCACTTTTTATAGTTTTCCTTTTTGTCTTTTACAGTTTTCTTTACTAAAGACAGATCATCGCAAGATTATGGTCGTCACTAGGAAGAACGAAATGCCACAATGTAATATACAAGTAAATGGGAATATTCTTCAACAAGTGAATCGGTACAATTATCTCGAAACAGTCATAACATCTGATGGGGGATGCCTTGAGGAGATTAGAACAAGAATCGCTATGGCAAAAGAAGCCTTTAACATAGTGGTTCTCAACCTTTTTTGGCCCGTGCCCCCCTTCACCATATTTTCAGAACGTCACCCCCCCCCCTTTTGTATTTCCTACCTAAAAATTTGGCCGTGCCACCCCCCCCCCCCCCTAACCATATTTTCAGAACGTCATCCCCCCCCTTTTTTTTTTTGGCATTTCCTACCTAAAAATTTCCCCTTCCCGCCCCTACACAATATACGTAATAATGGAAGCACATACTAAAACAAGTCTAGACGTCCACATAAAACGTGATTTGTGGGTCTACTTACTTCATAAAATGAATTTTAGAAGGGTGAGACGTACAGAACCGTAAAGTATGAAGGGAAAAACAAGATCAAATAATCGGTTCTTGTAATAACGCGATCTTGAAATAATCTTCATTCCCCCCCCCCCCCCCCTAGAAACCCCAAAATTGAATTCCCCACCGGTTGAGACCCACTGCTTTAGCAAGATGAAAAACATACTGACCAATAAAAAGATGTAAACTGAAACGAGAAAAAGAGTGTTGAGGGGATACATAGAGCCTGTTCTTTTGTATGGATGTGAAACTTGGACAATGAGCAGTCAAGCTGAAAAACATCTGATGGCTGCAGAAATGTGGTTTCTGAGAGTAATGCAAAGAATACCATGGATAGACAGAAAAACCAATGACCAAGTACTACAGGAGACAAATGAACATCGTAAACTGATTAGAGAAATTAGACGTAGACAGTAATAATTTTTTGGACATATTATTAGAAGAAATGGATTGGAGAACTTAGTGACAACTGGCAAGTTCCAAATGAACAGACCAAGGGGAAGACCGAGAAGAGAATACCTGGATGGCTTGGCCACATGGCATGGCCGAGACAGGAAAACTGAGCTGATCCATGACTCTGGTGATCGAGTGAAATGGCGAGTCATCACCGCCCTCGCTTTCTGGCATGGCACATGATTGATTGATTGATTGATTGATTCTGCTTTCCACCAACTTGTTATTTTCTTTTTCCGTGTTTTGCGTTTTTTCGTGGTTCCAAATGTTATTTTTGCAGTATTTAAAATGCTTGATTTGAACATTTCCTATTCTTCTACCACTGTCTTTCTTTCTATAGGCAATTTTACAGATTTCAGTTAGTTCTTTCTCATAATTTTCCCTCACTGCCTCGTCTTTGAGGTTTTTTTAAGTTTACTGATCGCATGGCATGTATTTTCCTGGTCTTTGCTTTCTTCTACTGATGGTTCTTATTGTGGCAATGACTACTTTGTGGTCTGTGTTTATACTTATGTTGGGCACTCCCCTTGCACCTAATATATTTCTCTTTCTGTTATTTCTTGTTAATATAAAATCAATTTGGCTTGTAGTATCTAGATCGTTCCATTTATACCAGGTGTATATTTGTGAATCTTTGTGTTTATATAATGTGTTTGTTATATAGAGGTCGTTTGGCTGCATAATGCTTTCTGTCTACTTCCGTTATCATTTCTTTCATTATGTTGGTCTCCAAATGCTCCTAGATCTTTTTTCCATTTCCATTCTGTTGTGTCCTTCTCTTGCATTTAAGTCTCCCATAACTATGATGTTGTCCTGCTTATCTCTTTTAATTAGCACGTCATGTATGTCTTCGTAGAATTCCTCGCATTCTTACTCATTATCGTTTGCATCACATGGTGCGTATATTTGTACATTTATTCTCACTGTTATGATTCTTTCTGATATATATATATTATTTCTAGTATTCCTCTTGCTAGCCGTGGTTCAATGGCTATTCCCACACCGTGTCTTGCCCTTTCTTGCTGCTCCACTACAGAGTAGACAAACGTGTAATTGTGATGGATCTCCTTGCATCCTTCCCCTTTTATTCTGGTGTTCGCTATTCCCATGAGTCCAATTTTCCTCTCTTCCATTGTTTCTATAAGTTCTTCTTCTTTACTATTAAAACCGCAGACGTTCATTTGCCTGAATCGATTGTGTGTCTCGTAGTCCATTAATATTGCCGGGTCTATATCCATTTGGGTCAGTCAGGTTATACTTCTTAGTTTTTCTACGAGCAGTATGAAGATCCCCTTCCGGCTTGCTAGGCCAGTGACATGGTTGTCGTTCATTCAAAATGAGAATCGCAAACTTGCCCAGCACACATGAAACTCCATATAATGTTGAGGTTGACTGCGATGTAATGTAATTGATAGCACACACGTGCGCGCGCACGCACACACATACACACACGGATGTCATGATGGCACACGAGCACCAATCAATGTTGGGACTGTCTGCAACGTCCTGTAAATCCATTGCATAAACAGTGTTGGGGCTGACTGAGATGTCCTGTAATAGATAGACAACAAGTTGTTGATACACCCTCTTCACACGCACATGCCTAGTACAAGGCATACATTGTGTCCTGAGGTGACACGACAAATCATGATGGCACATGACCAAACAAACAATGCTGGGGCTGACTGCGACGTCCTGTAATAGAGAGTGAGCTAGAGACAGAGAGTGATAGAGAGAGAGGAAGAGTGATGAGAGAGAGAGAGCTAGAGAGGGATAAAGAGATAGGGAGGGAGAGATAGGTGGAGATAGAAGGAGAGAGAGAGAGAGAGAGAGAGAGAGAGAGATTTACAGCAAGTAGAAATACATATTTGCGCTGAATTCTTGGATGCCTGACCACTGCATATTTTCCAGTGATCACAACTCGGCTACTGTGTCAAAGGTAATTATCTTCATGTTTTATCTACAGGTTATCAGTACCCGCTGGCCCCTTGGCTATTGTCGTATCGGTCGGCTCGTGCTGGTGAAGCGTTACTGGTTGCTTGATCGCGCAGGTAAACGGTCAATCAAGGGGAAGGTAGTATGTGAAAGGGGCAACAATTCTGGTTGAGCAAAGGGACCGATTAATCTCCCTTGGTTACTTTTATAATTAAGGAGTACAAGGGAAGTAACCGGCGTAACATTAAGAAATTATTATTTTAATGATTAATATGGAGATTTCACTGATTATGTTAAGTTAATTGAGTGTGCACTATTGAGACTGGTCTCTAGTAGTATATTCTCTAGAATTAATCACTATCTATATGGTATTACGTGTTTATTAAGTGTGGCAATATACCCATATATAGAATTATTAGCCGGAATCTGGCTTCAGTCTTTTTTCCTAACGCTGACACAATACTCATAAACACATACAGGGGACAAAATGTCATACTTTGTGGGGATTACAACTGTGTCCTAGAAGACTCTGACATAGTAGGGGGATGTCGGGGCACAAGTAAGAAGAACCAACAGAGAGGGCATGAATCAATTAGAGACATTGCAAAACATAATAGACACACACAACCTAATAGACGCATACAGGCAATTGCACCCACATAGTAGGGAAACAACACACACAAACACATACAGGAAACATTACAGTACACGGATCATAAAGCAGTATTAGTACACATCAGCACAAATCATACAAACACACTTACATCTAAAAGGTCGCAGCATTGGAAATTTAACAACACACATCTCAAGCATACAGAATACGTACAATATATGACACAACTCTTGCACACATACACGGACAACATACCAACGGAAAACATAGGACAATATTGGGATTTATTGAAAAATACAATACGAAGTAGTACACAACAACTTGCATCCTTTATACATAAAGAAAGGTTAAGACAAGAACAAATCACACAAATAGCCATCCAAATAACAAAGCAGGTAGACAACAACTCTCCACACTTACACGCATTAGAAGAATAACTAGAGCAATACCAACAACACAGATATCTAGGTGCTCTCCTCAGAACAAAACTCACCACAATCACGCAAGAGACCCGAGTAAACAATATTTGGCAATTGAGCAGAATGTACAACACAGCAGAAAGATAAGTAAAATAATAGACATGCAGGGTAACACACATCTATTTATAGCAGAAACAGTAGATACACAGATACAAGACAACTTTTTAAGGTATAGTAAACAGTTGTCAGACGAAGAAATGGACATACTAGATGCTGAATTAACACTGACTGATATAACATGCGCACTCAGTAAAATGAACAAAGACAAAACACCAGGACCAGACGGCCTGACTGTAGAATTCTACCAACATTTCTTTTCCTATCCTAGGTGGCCTTCTTCTTAAAGTATTTCAAGACGCCTTTGACAAACAACAACTACCAGACAGTTGCAACATGTCATACATAACACTAATACCTAAGGAAAATACAGATAAGACACACATGAAGAACTACAGACCCATATCGCTACTCAACACAGACTATAAAATACTTGCTAAAGCACTGACCAATAAATTGAGACCCTTTATGTTAACACTCATACACACAGACCAACAATGCGGGGTACCACATAGGAACATCCACCAGCATACGCATTTTATTAGAGACATCATCACATACACACAGGAGAAAGACTGTCAGGCCGCCCTTTTGTCCTTGGACCAGGAGAAGGCCTTTGATAGAATTTCCCACTCCTACTTATATAAGACTTTAACACGCTGCAACTTGGGCTAGTACTTTAAGCAGTGGATAGAGATCTTATACCGGAGACCTGAAAGTAAGGTGTTGGTAAACCATGCGCTTACTGCTGGCTTACGGCTCACAAGGTCGGTGAGACAAGGATGTCCCCTATCACCGCTGCTTTATGTGCTGACCCTGGAACCACTACTCGAAGCAATCAGACAGGACACGAACATCAAAGGCATTTTTATTCCTGTGGGAGGAGAGAGGAAGTTGCTCGCGTACGCGGACGACACCGCTTTCTTCCCCATCAAAAAAAAATCCATCACAAATATACTCCACACTTTTACACGTTTTGGTAAGGGGAATGGAACAAAATTAAACATACACAAATCACACATAATGGGTCTCGGTAAGTGGCGGAACAAAGCAGATTTTCCTCCCGACTTAACAGCGACAGACAACATCAGACTTTATGGGATAACATTCCCTAACAACTCCCGACAAATACATGCACATACATGGCAAAATCTCACACAACAAATTATAGACATGCTGCACAGATACAAGTATAAGACATCCACAATATTTGGTATGAGCACTATAGTTAACACATTAATTATTCCCAAAATTATATATTTAGTCACAGTGCTAGACCCACCTAAACAGACAATCACAGACATCAACAAACACATCAGACGTTTCATCTTTGGCAGCACAATCTATTGCATACAACATAAGACACTCATACAGGAGAAAAGACAAGGGGGGATAGCACTACAAGACATACACACCAAAATACAAGCGCTTAGAATCCAACACATAGGACATATCCTCAATCAACCAGAACAGCACCCACTAGGACTCTATTACATAGAACTCAGACTACAACACCTTAGAAGAATGCAACTCAATTCTCCACACCATTTTGGAACACTACCATCTTCCTACAAGACATGTATGCATGCACTTCAAGTGCGCGAGCATCTAATACACCAGACAACACATCAGATTTACAAATATATAGTCAAACAACAAGCACCCCCACTACGACTTAGAATTAAAAGAGGACAAAAATACTACATACAAGACTACACATGTACTTTCTCTAATCTTCTCAACCCACACATCACACCCAAAGCCAGAGAAATTATGTATCGTTTAATCTTTAACATGTCACCAACTACGGAAAAACAAGCACACATGTCAAAACAAATAGCACAATGTCAACTTTGCAGGAATAACATACAGGAAACTGAAGATCACATTTATTACACATGTCCAACAGTCCAAGGCGCACTAGACACACTTAGACAACTCATTGAAAAATTCACTAAAATGAAAACAGATATGTATAAAGCAATCTTTTTAAATACTATTCCTAAAACTACCAAGGACAACCACACGAAATTGCTAATTTCACTGGCAGAATACAGGTACCTAGTGTGGTCCTGTAGAAATGCAGCTTCATATAAATTTAAAACGTACAATTCACTTTTAATACTGCACATATTTCAAAACAAAATTACACAAATATTCAAAGACACACTGACATAATCTGCATCGTTCCTAGGCTACTGACACCCACAACGTTGCGACGCGTGTGGTCGGCGAGAGGTGAACTGTTTTGTGGCTCCACCTTAGACACCAACTTCTCATTTTATGGGTATATATTAGTATGAGGGTATGGTAAGATGTTAAGAGTGGGGAAAGGAGATCTTTAGGGTGTGTGAGGGAAGAAATCATCAACTCACCAAAATGTGTTTGTTATCTATATCATCATAATTATCATCATCATCAACATCATCATTATAAATATCATCAATCACTATCCCTACAAAGTAATACATGCTTAAATTTTTATTTTATTACTCATAATTTATATTATGTAAATATAATTTTTTTCTTTTATTTTACACTCCCTCCCCCCCCCCCTCCCATTTCAATGTAAAAATGTTGTAATAAAGGTTGTAAAAATTGAAGGGAAAAAAATATGTTCTTATTGGTATGTTCACGGATATACATATGTCAGTGTATATATATATTCATGCTCTGAAAGAGATGGATGCACGCCCTTTGTGAACGAGGTGGTCAATCGCAGCATTTTTGTGCTTTAATTGTAGTCACTGGGCGTGGCTACGTTCAACGGCGACATCAACAATTCAACTTATGTATATACCATAGGTATGAAAGAGGGTGCATGGTGTATGAAAAGGCAGGAATGGGTTAGAACGAATAAGGGAAGAAATAATCACCGCATTTTAGTCGTTGTTGTCCCCATTATCGAAATCACCACCATCATCACCACCTTTTTACCATCAATCACGTAAAAATGAGATGATTGGCAGAGTATGGGAAAATCCATAATCCTGGTCAGCCATACTTTCTTGTCTTAATTTATTGCTAATACTTTAGGCATATTAGGTATGTATACTTTGTAATTTGATGTTGAAGCGCATTTGTACACCAATTTGACACGCACAAACGCATGTTTACACAGATCTTCACGAATACCATACACACAGCACGCCTGTTAAAATACTAACAATACAAATGCAAATGTTTCTTAACACTCAATAAAAGTTTAAAAAAAAAAAAAAAAATAATACCCAATTTGGGCTATCCAAAGACCTCACTTGACCGTCACTACTCACATTTTAATGAGAATTTTGATGGCCCTCCTCGGAGGGTAAAGGATAATATCCGGGGTAGGGGCCTATCCCATCGCGCCCTAACATCGGCCTAACGCGTACACACCTACACACACACACACCTACACACACACACACACACACATCGCATACCCGTACAATGGGACTCGAACCCAGATGCCCGGTGTCTAGTTGGTCCACTTATCTATATAAGTATTCCACATGCCCGGGGCTTGTCTCGTTGTCCGCCCCGCTCGCCCCGCCACCGCCCGCCGCCATCGCCCCGACCGAGGACCGGAAGTGACAACCGGAAGTAGGCACACAGACCCAAGAAAATAACCGCCAATTTTTTAAAAAATGTGGTCGGAAAAGGACTCAGTTTGGTGACGTCAGAGCATAGGATCATGACTTTTGTATAGTAAAATATGACGTCACCACGAAGGACTCAAGTCCTTATTTCTTAAGAAGTTTGCATCTCCCCTACTATTCCCACTGGCCTTGTATATCTCTGCTGGGATTTAGTCAGGACCAGGCGCCTTTCCACTGGAAAGTTTCTGGATGCCTTTGGTTAGTTCCACTATGGTTAGCAGGTCATCAAGTGTATCATTAGTGGGAACTTGAGGAAGGCAGTTGATGGTTTCATCATCGAAGAAGGAAGTTGCATTTAAGATGTTGCTGAAATGCTCTGCCTGGCGTTGAAGGATTTCTTTTTTAACGGTGACCAATGTTCCCCCATCTGCACTGAGGAGGCGAACTATGCCTGGTGATGGAGAAACGAAGACAGCTTTCAGTGAGTCATAGACGTGTTTCATATCATGTCTGTCAGCAAGGCCTTGAATTTCATCAGCTTTGTTGCTCAGCCAGGAGTCCCGCAATTAGTACCCAATGTTGCGAACCCATCTTATTGAGACATGCGGTATGAGCCATGTCTCATGTCTCGTGGTGAGGGTTTATGCCTCATGGCTCGTGGTGGGTGCGTTGTGCGCCGCCTCATTCCTTCCAGATCCTTCCTCGTTTTTTAAAGTGTCAGCTGTCGTTTTTTAATCAGAGCATCGGGGCATGTGTAACAATGGAAAGATCAATTGAACTAGGTGGGTAGTTGGTACCACAGTTGCGTTGGAGATGTGTAATTGATTCATAAGATGGCAGCCTGTGTAATGCATTAATTAGCTTCCCGTTTGTATAGACGGCATAACAAACTGGGCAACCACCATGATCTTTATCATATAACAACTGTTGCAGCGGTCGTCTTATTCTAAGCAAAGTGAACAGGGGAGAATACCAATATGTGTATATGAAACCACCAACGGGTGTATCCTTACCGTTATGAATGAGTCGGGTGAGGTAGTCAGGTGAGGGAAGGGTGGTCAGATGAGCGCGGGTTCAAATCTTAATGGGAAGGTCGGGTGGTAGAAAAAATATTGTTTATATTTTTGTTAATTATATACGATGCTGACAGCTTGTGGGGTGTTATACGGGCGTTACTGTTATGTTAAGGGATACAAACAAGAGGTGATAGGCACGGTGTGGAGGTGACGGGGTCGAATCTCGGTGCCTTTTCATTGTTAAGATTACCAGTCGGCCGCGTATGCGAGTCCCTAGTTGTCATAAGGAGTGTGGTGTGGTGGGATTTCACCAATGTGTAACTGGGGTTGTTTAGGGGGCTCCCTACAAGGCGAGAGGTTTGAATCTTAGTGTGTGGTTGGGGTAGTGTGGTGGTGGTCGAGTATACAACGTTGCTAGGTGGTGTCGTAGACGGGTCGAATCACGTGACTGGACGATAACGGTGTTCACCATAGAAGGCGTCTTTTTAAGTGTCTACTAAGGGGTGGCGAGGGCTTAGAGATGAGAAGGCGGAGGTTCTCCGTGGCGTCGTTATAGGGGTCCGGTTCGAATCTCGGTGCCTTTTCTTTGTTAAAGATTACCGGTCGACAGTCTGTAAGGGTGTATATTTGGTCACAGGGATTACATCAGTGTATAACAGCGGTGTCTAGTTACCACCATTGCGCTTGACATTTTCGAATCCTATTGTGTGTTTGGGTAGTGTGGCAGTGGGCGAGTGTGTAACGGAGCTAGGTGGTATCCTTGGTGGTTCGAAGCAAGCCCCTGGTCGCTAATTATAACCAACCTAGACCCCCGAGGTTCGAATCCAGCTGTGTCGCTTTGCTTTTTCCTCAAAAACCTCCGTTCCATAGCCAGCAGATTCGGCGTAACTGTTCAGTGTCTTCACATTCATTCAAAAGTACAGGTTCTATGTAGCACCGCAACACTCTTTTTCTCGTAGAAATTGGTATCTTTTTATTGGTCATTATGTTTTTCATCTTCGCCATGGCGATTCTTGTTCTAATCTCTTCAAGGCATCTCCCATCAGCTGTTATGACTGTTCAGTTAGTTATTCAGTTATCAGTTGGGGTATATTCGTTGCACTCCGGACATGTCCATAGGTGCTCAGATCCTCCCCCAGCACATGCATCAGCGTCCGGTGGCTAATAGTGCCAGTTCTGTGTTGGTTGACGAGGCGATTTGTTTTCCCGATGTACCTCTCGCGTCTGGCTGTGCCGATTCTTACTCCCAGGTCTTTCATCCTGGACAGCGATGTGGAATCATTGACGTCAAAGTCCTCTGTTCTCGCCATATCTTTAAGGACGTTGATAACATCGGCACGATCCATGGGCTGGCCATCTACAGGGGGTGCAGAGCCAGCCAGTTTGTCAGCTCGTTCATTTCCCTCGACTCCCGTATGTCCCGGGACGAAGATGAAGGTGACTTTACGGACAACAGACTTCCGCAGCGATTCAGTCCACTGTCTACGTACAGATCCAGCTTCGACCTTCTGAATCATGCTCATTGAATCACTTAGTACACACACGTTGGTATAATGCTGTGACTCCAGCCATATGAAAGCCTGTGTAACTGCCATCACCTCCATCGTCATGCTGCTCGTGGTCATAGAGTGGGCACCACTGGATTCTTGAACGGTTCGGCCCGCTGAACGGGCTGTAAATGCCCACGCACTTCTCTGCTGCTTTACCACAGATCCATCTGTATAGATGAGCACTTCGGGGCTATCTGAGTGTTCATAGATGAGCGCGTTAACCTCTGCATTGACAGAGGCAGGGTTCTGCTCTCTGCACCGTCTGTCGAGTGTGATAATGCAGGAGAAAGTGCACTTAAAAGCTGGAGGCACCGGCAACCATTCCTTGCCGGGGTTGATACTGGTAAGACTGCAGACCTGTCTGACGACATCTTCCGCCCGACCCATCCATGATTTGCGCCTCTTTAGCCTGTCACCCTTTTCTCTGAATATAGCCTCATGCAGAGGGTGCTGCTCATCTGCACTTATTTTTAAGTATGCACGAGCTCTCCAGATCTTGATCCTGTGTTCCATTGTAGGGAATTCAAGGAGGTATCTCATTGCTACACAGCTGGTGTCTCTCGTGCAGCCCAAAATGATGCGCATGGCTTCGTTTTGTACCTTTTCAAGTCTTCCAATCTGTGTAGGGCTGACAGTGAGGATGGCCAGAACATACTCGATGCGTGAAAGCACAAGTCCTTGGAACAGAAGTATTAGCAGTCTTTGCTCGATATTGGCAGTCGCCATGACTCTCATTGCTGACAAACCTTTTCGAGCCTTCGTTATGACATAATCGACATGATCTCTGAAGGACAGGCTACGATCAAGCCTCACGCCAATATATGTCATTGACTGGGTTCTACTCAAACTGCTCCCATCCATTCTTACTGCCGGCAGGTCTGTTTTCACAATATGGTTGTTTAGTGAGAACCATGTAACCGTTGCCTTTGCAGGGTTGACAAGGGCATCGGCATCAGCACACCATGAGGAAATTCGATCTAGTTATGACTGTTCCGAGATACTTGTTCTAATTTGCATGTATATTACATTGTGGTATTTCTTTCTTCCTAGTGACGATCATAATCCGTGTCGTTTTATAATTTAATTCTATCCCTAGTTGTAAATTTCTCTTTATTGTTTCCAATTTGAATGTTTCAGGTAGCAATTTAATTTTTAAATTTTATTGTCGAAAATTAATTTTTAATTTTTGCAATTTTATTTTTGAAAGTTTATTTATTTTTTCCTTCAATGATAGTGACTTATCGCCTAAGATACGTTTCATTTTCTGAAATACCTCTTTTGTTGGCCGTATTCTGTTCTTAAGCTCTATTGTGTACCTACCATCTGAGGTTATAAATGACCTCAAGTATATAAAATTATCCACTTAATTAAGCCTTTTCTCTTCTATTTTGATTTATCTATTAGGGTTCTTTGTGTATATCTTGCTTATTGTGTCCCTTTTCCTTCCATACATCCTTACTACTCGTCACCTCTTTTCAACCTTTATTGTCTGTCTTATTCTTCTCATTATAACTCTGAGTAGCATCATAATTTTATAGCCATCTGTAAAGAAGATCGTGTGTTATTGGTATCCTTCTTAGCAGTGACCATACTGGTTGATGATCATAGTCATTGTCTAATAAAGCGTCTAGTCGGAAAGGGGACAGTCGATTTATCTCCAGTAGGTTGGAGAATTTACCCAGTCAGCAGAAAATCGGCTGTGTTGTAAGCAAAGAGAATGTTAGTGTTAAGTGGTATGAAACGTTGAAAATTTGTTAGAAGATGTGTTCGCTGGTATTCAAGGGGTCAATAAGGCAGATGTAGTTTTAAGAAAGACCGACCTCGTAACAGTCACTGTTGGTTGGTTGTGAAATGACACAGTGGAATAGGGGTGGAAAAAGTGAGAAATGATATTTTCGCTAGACGTCTAGAAAACACCTGCATTGTTGAGAGCTGGAACGATGGAAGATTAGTGTAGCAGACATTGTGGTATGGAAAGTTGAAGATATCAGTTATGGGAAATAGATCTTTGCTGACGAATACTCAGATGATATCGAAATTATCCCAGGTGGAGCCATAGACTGCATTGCCATAAATGTTGTTATGACTAGGTCGTTGAAGCTCATGTACAACGAAGATTTGGAGCTCTTGGTGCTGTGACATGGAAAAGTTGTGAAGCTATCTATGAAAGACAGAGATACATTGTGTTAGAAAGAAAAAAATCAAGAGTGTGGAGTGATGAGTGATTAGTCTGTATAAGTAGTTCTTAAACAGATACGCTGGAATGATAAGTTGAAGCTTTCAGTAATGTAAAAGAGGGAATGTGTTGACGTTGATGATTATGTATTGTGAAATGTCTTTTCAAATAAAAGGTCAAAACACGTTTGACATAACTATAGAAGCAAAATTTTTCCTACTGTTTTTAAGTTCAGTTGAAATATTTATCTGTTTGGCCGATCTTTTATCACATTTGGTTAACAAATTTTTCCTACTTTTTACAAGTTTGGACGAGCCATTTCTTTACTTGGTCAGTATTTTGCCCCTTTTGGTTAACATTATTTCCTACTTTTTATGAATTCGGACGAGCCATTTATAAGTTTGACCGATATAGTTTCACCTTTGGTTAACAAAGTTTCCTACTTTTCGTATGTTTGGCGGAGATTTTTATAAGTTTGGTTGATATTTTGTCACATTTGCATAACAAAGTTTCCTACTGCTCATAAGTTTGGCAGCGATATTTATAAGTTTGGTCAACATATTTCTGTACTTACCCAACACTTTTATAACTTTGGTTCAATTATTTTCCTAGTTCGGTCTTAGTTTGATCAATATTTTCCCCTTTTGGCTAACACATTTTCCTACCTTTTATAAATCTGGGTGAGCTATTATTTACTTGGCCACTATTTTTTCCTTCTTTTTATAATTTGTTGAGATATTTATGTATTTTACCTACCTTTTTCCCATTTCGGCTGACAAATTTTCCTACTTTTTATAAGATTAGATGAAATATTGCTCCCTTTGATCGATATTTTTTCTCATTAGGTTAACAAATTTTCCTAATTTTTATGTTTGTTGTAAATGTTTCTTTACAAGGTCAATATTTTTCTCATTAAGTTAACAAATTTTCCTATTTTTTATAAGTTTGGACGAGACATTTATAAGTTTGACCGATATTTTTCACATTTGGCTAACATTATTTCCTTCTTTTTATGAATTCGAACGAGACATTTATAAATTTGACCGATATTTTTAACCTTGGTTGTAGACAATGAGTATTTTCTGCAATCTATAGTAGGTGTGGGTAATACACAAAATGAGCAAGCAGAATTAACTGGTTGTGTTATTATGGTCGTCAGCGTATTTAAAATGATATTTTTAACTGTCTCGGTAGTGTGGTAAAGAGGTAATTGCATAATTACGATTATATCTGTTGTTCTCAATCAGAGGCCGAAAAAAGCATTGTCTTGTCTTGTGGTATTGACGTTTCAGAGGCCGAAAAAAGCATTGTCTTGTCTTGTGGTATTGACTCTAGACTGAAATACTGTTGGTAACCCAGTGCCAATCTTAGTATCTTGTAGGTGTTGTGTTGTTCATAGAACCTCTACTTGTGTATGGATGTAAAGCGCGACATGCGGAAATTTGTTGTAAGAAAACACATGTATATATCTTCATATATACATATACTACGAAAACATATTTTGAAGCCTCAAATTTGACTTCTTCAGACATTACACTAGTTTTCATGGGAGACATGAATGCATAGGGTGATTTAAATATAACCAGATTTACGTTTCCATGGAGATAACACACAGACTATGTTGTCGTTGAAAATTCACTGTTTTCTTTAAGCAGACTGTCACTTTTGTCACCGCCAGTGTAGATGGTCATGTGTTTGTTATGGGTATTATTAATGTAAATGTTTATTCTGTTTGTAGTGTAAGGGTCATTCTCTTCCATTGATAAGTTTTTACACAACCAATGACCAAGCCCTATAAGACACATATGACAACCGTATCTATCTTACTTCACTCATGTAGGTTTGGTTTACAGTGTCCACCTTGGTAAGATTTTACAACAATAGACTGGAGCAGGAAACAGGCAACGTTAAGTGAATACCGATACACCGAGAGTCAATACGCTTGGAGTTGTATTCTCACTACACTTTTACCATGTCTCTATGGTTGTTTCCTGACAGGCTTCATCAATCAGGCTCACATCAAAGGATGGCGGCATGCACATACTTGTTGGCAACAATATAGAACAGATAGCGGGCGCTTCGTTTAAGTGTTAGTCTGTTACGCTGACGCGAGGGGCGATCAGTGTATTTTGGTCGCAATATAGAACAGATAGCGGTCACGTGATTTAACAGTTAGGCCGTTACGCTGACATGAGGGCATGTTGTATCTACCATTTGTATGTAACTAATACACTAACGTATTCATACCGTTGTGATTTTCACTTATTTGCTAATGTAACAATGGTGTTTTTTTTAAATTTTTATTTTGTTTTTAAATAATTTTATACATATCACTGTAATTATTTTATTATGTAATGTAACTTGTAATAATGTACTTGAATTCTTTAAACTACGGTTTATTTAGTCCTAACATTATATACTGTGTCTATGCGCCTTGTTTCTTCTTTACCAGCTGTCTGTCGTTGGTACACAGTGTATAAGACACCTCTTTCTGGTAGGATGAGACTGTCTATTATTAGCCTCTCAGATCGATTGTAATCTTTGGTTTCCAAAATAATGCTTCGCGGAGACGCAACGTTTCATTACCATTTTTTGTTTCATTGTTGGTTTTGTTGAGGGCCACGCGACCTATACCGCCTCGTTTATCGTGTCATCTTCACTGGGTACCAGGTAGCTGATTAATATCTCCAGCTGGTGCCATCACATCTAATCTAAACATAGTCACTAGCCTACCGCCGTTTGCGTGGGAGGCACGGTAGTTTTCTACAACTAAATACATTTGTTATCGTTATATAATAGACATCCCTGTGTATCTTTATTTACAAATACTTACATATTAGCTGACCTCCCATTTGTCACTGTGGTTAATAATAGCTGCAAATTGTCTCTGTCTTTCATAGAATCTGTACTTTTGTATGACTGTGAAGCGTGGGCAATGAGCAGACAAGATGAAAACCATCAGTGAAGATGTGGTGAAAATATACATACCATGCCAAGCTAGAACAACAAATGATCAAGTCCCACTAGAAACAAAGGAAAAACAGTATCTACAACATACTCTTTTCCCCTCTTAATGTTTAAGTTTGAGCGAAATATGTCTTTTGTAGCGAGTGACATGAGGAAATGTGTCCTTATAAATCACCTTGAATATATCTTCATAAATACTTATACTATGAAAACGTATTTTGAAGCCGCAAATTTGACTTCAGACATTATACAAATTGTTGAATGAGACATGAACGCCAATGGTGAACTACATGGGCACCAGTTAATAAATGTTTGTTGTTTATTAGTAATTGTTTTAGTCGTTCTTCTTGTTTCCGATCGGTACAACAGTATTGATTTCACCTTAAAGTTAAATATGTATATACTATTCAGAATAATTCTACTAAATATGTTCACAGGAACTGACATTAACATACTTATATGCTTTTCTCACACCGGTAGATCTCTGTTTTTTCGTAGCTTTATTAAATATTTCTAGTCAAATGTCTTCATTTAATTTCTGTAATAAAATGTCTTCATCTAATTTAACTTGTCAACTGCCTTCATATAATTTATGTAATCAAAAGACACTGCGTAGGATCTGGAATATTTAGTAGAGGTGGTTGTTGTACACAGTGAACAACTAGGGATAGAATTAAATTATAAAACGACACGGATTATGATCGTCACTAGGAAGAACGAAATACCACAATGTAATATACTTGCAAATTAGAACATTCTGAAACAAGTGAATAGATACAAGTATCTAGGAACAGTCGTAACAGCTGATGGGAGATGCCTTGAAGAGATTAGAACAAGAATCGCCATGGCGAAGATGAAAAACATAATGACCAATAAAAAGATACAAATTTCTACGAGAAAAAGAGTGTTGCGGTGCTACATAGAACCTGTACTTTTGTATGAATGTGAAGACACTGAACAGTTACGCTGAATCTGCTGGCAGTGGAACGGAGGTGTTTGAGGAAAAAGTAAAGCGACAAAGCTGGATTCGAACCTCGGGGGTCTAGGTTGGTTATAATTAGCGACCAGGGGAGTGCTTCGAACCACCAAGGATACCACCTAGCTCCGTTACACACTCGCCCACAGCCACACTACCCAAACACACAATAGGATTCGAAAATGTCAAGCGCAATGGTGGTAACTAGACACCGCTGTTATACACTGATGAAATCCCTGTGACCAAATATACACCCTTACAGACTGTCGACCGGTAATCTTTAACAAAGAAAAGGCACCGAGATTCGAACCGGACCCCTATAACGACGCCACGGAGAACCTCCGCCTTCTCACCTCTAAGCCTTCGCCACCCCTTAGTAGACACTTAAAAAGACGCCTTCTATGGTGAACACCGTTATCATCCAGTCACGTGATTCGACCCGTCTACGACACCACCTAGCAACGTTGTATACTCGACCACCACCACACTACCCCAATCACACACTGAGATTCGAACCTGTCGCCTGGTAGGGAGCCCCCTAATCACCCCCAGTTACACATTGGTGAAATCCCACCACATCACACCCCCTAAGACAACTAGGGACTCCCATACGCGGCCGACTGGTAATCTTAACAATGAAAAGGCACCGAGATTCGACCCCGTCACCTCCACACCGTGCCTATCACCTCTTGTGTGTATCCCTTAACATAACAGTAACACCCGTATAACACCCCACAAGCTGTCAGCATCGTATATAATTAACAAAAATATAAACAATATTTTTTCTACCACTCGACCTTCTCATTAAGATTTGAACCCGCGCTCATCTGACCACCCTTCCCTCACCTGACTACCTCACCCGACTCATTCATAACGGCAAGGATACACCCGTTGGTGGTTTCATATACACATATTGGTATTCTCCCCTGTTCACTTTGCTTAGAATAAGACGACAGCTGCAACAGCTGTTATATGATAAAGATCATGGTGGTTGCCCAGTTTGTTATGCCGTCTATACAAACGGGAAGCTAATTAATGCATTACACAGGCTGACATCTTCTGAATCAATTACACATCTCCAACGCAACTGTGGTACCAACTACCCACCTAGTTCAATTGATCTTTTCATTGTTACACATGCCCCGATGCTCTGATTAATAAACGACAGCTGACACTTTAAAAAACGAGGAAGGATCTGGAAGGCATGAGGCAGCCCACAACCCACCCACCACGAGCCATGAGGCATAGACCCCCACCACGAAACATGAGACATGGCTCATACCGCATGTCTCAATAAGATGGGTACGGTACGCAACATTGGGTACTACTCCCGCATGTGCCGAAGTTTCTGCTGCATTACTCTCCGAATGTTATTGAAGGCATCTTTTTTTATGTTGACTTCGGGTCGTTCAAATGTGCCTTGAGAAGAAGATGTTTCTCGGCCAGCAATTGGTTGCTGTCTTCAGAAAATTTTCATCAAACCAGTCTTTATGCTTTCGGGGGGCTGGACCAAGGATTTCCATACCCGCGTTGTAAATTATATCCTTTAGGGCTCTCAAATCTGTTTCGCATCCTTTTTAGCTGCAGAATTTTGCTTGAGGCGGTCTTCCAGAATATTTTCAAACGACAGCTGCATTTTTTTTTTTGCTGTTTAGTCTGGTGACATTTATTTATTTATTTTGTTGTTGTTGATTATTTTACCCCTTGTGGACGCCGTTGTGGTTTGATGTGTATGTTTATTTTCGAGATAATGAGACGATCGTCTGTCCAACATTCGGCACCACACATGGATTTTGTCACCCGAACGTCTTGTCTGTCACTCCTCCTGACGATGACATAGTCAATGAGGTACCAGTGTTTCGAGCGAAGGTGCATTCATGATGTCCTATTTCTTGTGGGAAGTCGGAAAATTGTGTTGGTGATCAGGAGATCGTGTTCGTCACAGGTCTGAAGGAAGGGGAGCCCATTGCTGTTACAATTTCCGACTCCGTACTTTCCAATGACGCCACTCTAAGAGGCGGTATCCTTGCCTACTCTGGCATTGAAGTCTCCAAAGAGTATAAGTGTGCCTCCTTTTCGAACGGATGTTAATACGTTATGCAGGTCTTCATAGAACTTGTTTTTGACGTCACCTTCATTTGTCATGGTTGGTGCGTAGACGCTCACGATGGTTGTATGCTTCTTTCCTATCAGAAGGGGTAACTTAATAGTCATAAGCCTGTCACTTATAGCCTTCGGAAATTCAGCTAGTTTGCCAACCAGGGTTGACTTAATGGCAAATCCCACGCCGGATTGACGTCTTTCCTCGCTTTTCCTTCCACTCCAGAAAAATGTGTAGCCGGCACCTACTTCACAGATTTGGCCTTCTTCTGCAAGTCGTGTCTCGCTCAAGGCTGCAATGTCGATGTTGTATCTGCCCAGCTCTCTCCCAATCAGTATGTGGTTGGGAGGTGTGTGTTTGGCTGAGTGTTTGGGGGTGTGTGGGTGGGTGGTGGAGGATATGTGGGTGGGTGAGTGTTCGTAGATTATGGGATTGGTGGAGGATGTGTGCGTGTGGGTGGGTATGGGTGGGTGGTTGCATGCATGTGTGCCTGGGTGTATGGGTGGGTGGGGAATGTGTGGTGGGGGGATGTATAGTGGGTGGGAGATGTGTGTGCGTGGGAAGGGAGATGATGTATGTGGGGGTGTGTTTAGGATGTGTTGGTTCGGGGATGCGTGGATGGATGGGGTCATGTATGTGTCTGGGTATGTGTGTGGTTGGGTGGTGGATGTGTGTGTGGGGGACACGCGGATTGATAGGAGATGGGTGGGTGGGGGAGTTGTCTCATAACATGGTAACATGCATTGTTTATGCTTACAACATTAATTTGACAATGTTTTTTCCTAAGTGAATGCACTATGCATTGATGAACGAAAGATGAGTGATTGGAAGGGTCGAATGTAAGACGGGCCTGCGTGCCCAATTTGTTACCCTTCGAAAATAAAGTTTGTTCGTTCGTTCGTTCAGTGCTGTTCATCTCTCTGGGGTCTCTCTCTCTCTCTCTCTCTCTCTCTCTCTCTCTCTCTCTCTCTCTCTCTCTCTCTCGATATATATATATATATATATATATATATATATATATATATATATATATATATATATATATATATATATATATCTTTGGTGCATCATTTATATGAGTTATCTTTGATACATTATATATTAGTTATCTTTGATACATAATATCTGTGAGTTGTCTTTGATACATTATATCTGTCAGTTATCTTTGGTAGATGAAGGAAGGGGAGAAGGAGAAAAAGTGAGGAGGGAGAAGAGGAGACGGGGGAAGATTAAGAGACGTAGGTCAGCGGAGTGGACGAAAGTGGGAGGGGATAAGGAAGAAGAGGAAGAACCGTAGGAGGATGAGGTGGAGAAGGAGAACTGAAGCGAGAGGGACGAACTGGACGAGATGAATGAGGAGGACGAAGGACTATGGGGAAGAAATGTAGGTAAACAAACGGGAGGATGAGGACGGGAGGGAGGAGGATCACATAGGAGAAGGAGTAGGAGGACGAGACAGGATTAGGACGGGAGGGTGGAAAATGAGGGGGGAAAGGCCGTGAGAATGTGGGAGGGAAATGGAGATGGGAAAGAGGGCGTGAGAGGGGAGACCTTGGATGGGGAGGTGGAAAGCTATGGGATCTAGGTGGCCAAATAGGAGAACGACACTTAAGAAGGGGACGAGGGCGACAACACGTTTAAAAAAAGTTAGTTGTATTTCTTTTACAGGACGTAGCAGTCAACTCCAATATTTTTTGTGTGTGACTGTTTGTGATTACTGGGCAAGTTTACATGTACTATAGTATGTCCAGAAATGAATGCCGTCATTCACGATCAATTATTTTGAAAACTGTCTGTTGCATCGTTATGAAATTTTTCCTGCCTTTTTATATTTACCCCCACCCAAGGAATATGTCTTTGATAGGTCCAAAAGCAACATAAATCATCGAAAGTGGCGACATTTCTTTGATGTTTTGGGGAAAATGTAGTGAATTCACGCAAACAAACTAGTCTTAAAGTAAACCACGTTATTTCTGGTAAGAACACAAGTACAAGGCGTAGCCAGATTCGTATGGAAGTGGGTGCAATGAAAAAAATAGCTTAAAAGTCGACCAGGTTTTTATCCCATATGGCCCAGTCTCTTTCCGCAAAGCGGAAAGCGTCGCACAAAGCACGAACTCCGTAGCTCCAGCGACGACTCTCGGAAGTCTAAAAAAATGCACTCGTGAAATGAAGGAATCGAACATACAACCTTCAGAGCCCGAGTCAGACGGCTTGACCACCTCACCACGGAGACTCCCGAGAGGGGTGCAATGTGTAATATTAGTAAAGACAGAGAATTTACAGAGGCATGGGGTAAATAATGTGTAAATTGACAGGAAAGTAGAAGGAATATATTTCTTACCTTATTTTTCATTTCCTTCTTGTTTCTTCAGCTGCTGGTTAATAATTGTACACTAGTGTTCATGTTACTAGGATGCATTTAGCTTTTTATATTGAGTTCGTGAAAGCTTCCAAAAAGCTGTGCGTTAATGTGCGTATGGAGTGACCAGAAATGATACCGCAATTTAGTCATCATGTGTCAATTTTTAAGGATCTGTTCAGCTGTCTGTGTAGTTTGTTCACACGTACACATGGCTGACAGACCCGCTTTGAGTTTTCGTGAAAGATTGTCTACTGTGCAGCTTACTGCTCAGAGACGAAACATGATTACCTGTTTTGCACTATGAAAATAGTTGTCAGTGTCTCTGTAGTGGGCTTTCTTCTTAACTACCAAGATGATGGTCCTCTTTTCATTGTAGTTTATAGATTGACTAGCTGACCCGGCCCAGCTTCGCCCAGTCCCTGGCGGGGATCTATCTATCTATCTATCTATCTATCTATCTATCTATCTATCTATCTATCTATCTATCTATCTATCTATCTATCTATCTATCTATCTATCTATCTGTCTGTCTGTCTGTCTGTCTGTCTGTCTGTCTGTCTAATCTATTCATCCATCCACCCATCCATCCATCCACCCATCTATCTATCTATCTATCTATCTATCTATCTATCTATCTATCTATCTATCTATCTATCTATCTATCTATCTATCTATCTATCTATCTATCTGTCTGTCTGTCTGTCTGTCTGTCTGTCTGTCTGTCTGTCTGTCTGTGTGTGTGTGTGTGTGTGTGTGTGTGTGTGTGTATTTGTGTATATGTACATGTATTTGCAGATAGTAAGATAGGTATTGTGTAGATATTTATGCATGTCTGTTATTCTTTCTCAGTTCAGTGTACAATATCATAGTGCTTTATGTGTTCTACTTCTGAGAAGTAGGAACCTTATGTTAGGCAGATCTTGGCTATGTTTACATAGACTTTTATTTGTCATTTGTCTTAGTAGATGCTTGTCATTTCTTTTTAAACTAGCCTAGTTGCCTTTTGGTGTGTGCATTTGTTGTACAGAATATAGTCAACTGACTATTTCTTTAATTATTACCACAGCAGTGGCTAAGTAGGGATTACTCGGAGTATCATTATATGTCCATTTTGAAGTGATATAATGTATGTGTATTGGATGTGTGATATATTTGAATTGACATATGCATAATGTTTGTTATACTTTGGACATGCACTCTGCAGACTTTTATTTGGTCTGTAACGTACATGGAAACTATATGGAAACAGGGGAAATCAGTCTGAGGGGATAATTTGCACTGGCTAGAAATACTTCTAGAGATGTAAACCTAGTCACCTAACTTTCCCTGTTCTCACTCCTTGGCGAATATTTAGACCAGCTAATTACGAGCCACTTGTAGCTGTACTCTTGATATTCCTGGGTTTAATCTGTAGTTCAGCCATATAGATTCTGTCCTTAGTCAATTTCTGACTATTTGGGGGTGCTCGCCAGTGCATTCGACTAGGCGGCGGTGCACGCCCACTTCTGACAATTGTGGTCCCAGTCCGGTATCAACAACTGTCACTTCCGACAATATCATCCTATCGTACAATTTCAAACAACTAATAAACCATCGCCGGTATCTCTGGCCGAGGGGTTACAACATTCTCTCCGTAATCCCGTTTATCACGCAGAGTCTCGAAGCAGGGCGAGAGCTGGGAGCGGTTCGACCCCCGCTGGTGACTTGCGGGATAACTGAGCCGGCAGCTCAGAAAGCAATGGCAAACTACTGAGCGTAATCTTGCCAAGAAATCAACATACAGCTGAAAGATGCTGATGTTGACAGCGATGTCCTGTAAAGGATATGCAATAAACCATCCCACAAGGGTTTCTGACACCTCCTCAACTGTAATTGATCATATGTATGTTACCTGTCCTGTTAATATTATTGAATGTATGTTCCTGTTAGTGCAGTTGGTTACCATTACCCTGTATGCTGTACATGGTTAAAATAAATTGGGTTCAAAACTGTTTGAAATAAAATATGCAAGCATCAAATTTACAAATGTTAAATCGTTCGACCAAAAGTTATCTTTACAAGACTTTAAAAATGCATCTCTTTATCATGTTTATAAACTTCCTGATCCGGACGATGCACTAGCTTTTTGGACGAAGACAGTCTACAGTGTGTTTCATAAACACGTGCCAGTCAAAGAAGTTCGTATCAAGAATCAACATAAATCCCCATAGGTCACTAGTGAAGTTCTGGAAATCATGAGAGAGCGAGATACAGCACACAACAATAAAGACTTCATCAACTACCGCAGGCTAAGAAATAAAGTTAAATATTAAATTTCGTAGGATCAAAAAAGATCATTTTAAAACTTTGATTGTAGACAAATCAAATAACACAAACATATGTAAGGATATTAATTCGGTAGCAAAAAAAAAAAAAAAAAAAAAAAAAAAAAAAAAAAAAAACACTCTTCAGAGGCAGAAACACCAAACTCTATAACATGCAAGGATTACAGTTGTTTCTTTCAATCAGAAATAGAGAATCTAAAGTTTTCGATACCAAACTCATCATGTAATTTAAGTTCACTGTCATCATTCTGTGAGGAGAAGTGCACTAGAAATATTCCCGCTGAGATTCCCTTGATGTCGTTTGCAGAAGTATACAAATATCTCTCAAAACTCAAAGCAACAAACTCACACAGCCTAGATTGTGTCAGTAATAGAATTCTTCGCTGTGCCGAATCAGTCATTAGTGAGTCTTTATTAGTTAGTTAGTTAGTTAGTTAGTCGACAGATCATCCTCGTTGCACATCGAACCATTCAGTCCATAAGTGCTCGGATCCCCTCCTCAGCAAATCCCGCAGCGTGTAGCGGCTAACGACGCCAGTTCTGTGTTGGTTTATCAATCTTCTTTGGCTTCCTGCGTAGTGTTCTTGTTTGGCCACCCCTTTTTTAATTTGCTGCTCTCGCAGTCTGGCCATTGTTGTAGATTCACAGTCATCACTTGGTTCTCGCAAAAGTCTCACTTCTCGTAGAGCATTCAGAATGTCAGCCTGGTCCATGGCGCGTCCGCCCTCCACAGTAGCCTCACCTGCGAGCTTGTCAGCCCGCTCATTTCCTTGTACTCCCGCATGCCCTGGCACGAAGATGAAACTAATCTTTGCCAGCCGAGACCGCTTCAGAGGCAGCAACCATTCTCTTCGGATCGACCCCTCCTCTATCCTCTTGATCATGTTCATTGAGTCGCTAAGGAAACAAGCCCTAGTGAATGTCTGTGTCTCGAGCCATGTTATTGCTTTACTTACTGCCATGACTTCCATGGTCAGGCTACTTGTGGTTTCAGTGAAAGCACCAGAGTCCTCCTTCACAATTCTCCCTCCGGCCCGAGCTGTAAAGGCCCATGAGCTTCTCACATGTCGGACGACCGACCCATCTGTGTAGATGACCGCGTAACCGTCTAGCGAATTCTCTAAAATCAACGCTTCTACTTCAGCCTCAACAGCAGCCGGATTTTCTTGTCTGCATTTCCTATCTAGTTGGATGCAAACTGAAAAGGATGTGCAGAAGTCTGTTGGCACTTGCACCCACTCCTCGCCAGGTTCTAAGTCCTCAAGTGAACACACCTGTTGAAGAATGTCTTCGGCTTGACCCATCCACGACCGTCCTCTTTTTAACCTGCTGCCCTTCACCTTCCTAATTTCACTATGCAGTGGATGTTGTGTGTTTGCGTTAATTCTGAGGTAGGCGCGTGCCCTGCAAACCTGTATTCTCTCTTCAATGGTTGGAAAATCAAGAAGGTAGCGCATCGCCCTGCATGCTGTATCTCTTGTACATCCAAGAATAATGCGCATAGCTTCATTCTGTATCCTTTCCATCCTTTCTATCTGCTTATGGCTGAGAGTCAGGATTGCCATTGCATACTCCAAAACAGACATGACCAGCCCCTCGTACAGAAGACATAGATGGCGCTGCTCACAGTTTGCTGCCGCCATCACCCGCATCGCTGCCAAACCCCTCTTGGCCCTTGTTATCACCTGGTCTATGTGCACATTATACGCAAGGCTTCGATCAAACCGTATCCCCAGGTAATTCATTGCCTGCGTTCTTTCCACCGTCTCTGAACACAGCATTACAGTTGGTGTTGGATTGTTGACAATATGATTATTCAACGAGAACCAAGTCACTGTTGCCTTTGTTGGGTTGACCATTGCCCCAGCTTCATCACACCAAGTACTTATGCGATTGAGTTCGGTTTGTAGTTCCACAGCAACCTCCTCTCTATCCTTACCCTGACGATACACTAACACATCATCGGCATATGACAATGTCTTGCCAGGTCCAGTGATCTGCTCACTGGTGATTCTCACTGTGTAGGCGTTGAACAGTACCGGAGATAATGGTGATCCCTGTGGTAGGCCAGGATATATTGTTGTTGGTTCCGAAGTCCAACTGCCACATCTAAAAACTACTTTCCGTTGGAAGAGGGCTGCAGCGATCCAACTAAGGAGGAATGGACTTACGTTTAGTTCAAGAAGCTGAAACATTAAAAAATCCAGTGGTACTCTGTTGTATGCGTCCTCAAGATCAATCGCTGCAGCAACGGTTTCAATGCCTGAGTGGAAACCTTCATAGACATCATGGGCAAAGACTGATGCATTGGTCCAGGTATCTCTTTTTGGACGGTACCCACCCAGCGTAGGCGGGAAAACACCTTGCCTCTCTAGTTGGCTTGATATTTTCCTGGCAATTACCTTCTCCAGCAGCTTGCCTATTGTATTCTGCATGGTTATAATTCGATATCCCTGAATTTTTTTGTGGTCTTTGTCAGGCTTCGGCAAGGGAATCAGATAGCTGTGTAACCATTCCTCCTTGATGCTAGCACTCCCTATACTGTTGTTGTACATGTCTGCTAGTCTCTCTAGCTCATTGTCGGTACACCTATTTATGTCGTCGTATCTTATGCCATCAGGACCTGGAGCACTGTTTTTTGATCGTCGAAGCACAGCCTTGATTTCTTTCACTGTCACTGTGTCTTCCTCCTAAGTGAGTCTTTATTGTTCATATATAATCAATACCTGGCCAAAAACCACTTTCCATCTGCATTAACAATAGCTAACGTTTATCCTCTACTTAAAAATGGCTCAAATGATAATAGCATCTTGGGTAATTATAGACCTATTTCCTTACTATCGTTGCTATCACAGCCATTAGAAAAACACTTTCATAAAATCACATTTCATCATTTAATTAACAACGATCTGCAACGTATGTGTTTCATCCAGCAGTTCTTTCCAAGCAGACGTTGCTATAGGCGCTACCTTAAAAAAGGAGAAGCTATTAAAAGTTACGATGGGAGAATTAACGAACTTAACTTTCGTTTGAATTAAGGCCATTGATTGGCTGAGCCCTGACAACAAAGGCGCGTTAGGAGACAAAGGCAAAGCTAGACTCGCCATGGTTTGTTCTACATAGTAATCACACATTGGTTCGGGGGGGGGGGCCTTAATTTAATCGCCCCTTTATCATCCCTGCACTTTGGGTAAGCATTATAAGACATATCTTATTTTATGTATTAGGATAAATGCTTTTCCAAACAATATCATGATTTAAGTTGTGTGTGTGAAAAATATGAGAATCACTTTTCATTGAAAAGTTGGTTTGTGTTTCGCAGTCTGTCCATCGCCATGTTGTCCAGTCGGCTTTCATAAGGCTTACAATTTAATATTGTTATGAGTCACCTTTATGATACGCTTTTGTGAACCTATTTTATTCCTAAATGCTTATCTTTCACAACTTGTCTTTGTGTTATAAAGTGTTCTTTCTGAGTGCATATTTTGAATTTCTGCTCTTATGATGGAGAAATATTACTATATGTGTACAACTTAGATAGTCTGTTAGGCAGAAGACATGTTGGCACTTAGAAGTTAATATTTTGTTTACATTGTTGTAAATACACAGAGGTGTGATTGTCTTGTAGTCTTTTTCATAAATGATGTTATGGGAATGTCATGTTGTATGATATGTAATCTCACGTGAGTGGGAAATGACACCTTGCTTTTGTGTTTTTGCTTTTAGATGTTGGGTAATACAGACTAGATGGTTCATACCATGTTATAGTAAAAGATGACAAGTTGTTCTGGTATTGGTTATATATGTATATTCTATTCATGATGTTACTGCTGGAGTAGATCTTTTAAATTCACCCCAGTGGGAACCAACACATGATGATGATGATGATGATGATGATGATGATGATGATGATGATGATGATGATGATGATGATGATGATGATGATGATGATGATGATGATGATGATGATGATGATGATGATGATGATGATGATGATGATGATGATGATGATGATGATGATGATGATGATGATGATAGTGAGGATGATGCAAGAGGAGATGACTGATCTGGTAGCTAGCCTTCTGCCATTTGTCAGTGGTATTTACCTAATGCTGTTTGTAACTATGGAAAGGATAATTATGAATTGTTTACATGAGGCCATTGTCTCAGGGGGTTTGTCCATGTTGTGACAGCGGTACTATCAGGACGTTTGGATGGTTAGGAGGTGAATTACCCCCCAATAAACTGCAGTGTCAGTCCAGAAGAGATGTACCTATTGAGTAGATACCTCACTAACTTTTAAAGTGAGACAAAACTCTACAGTAGGCGACAAGTGCTAGGAAACTAGAAACACCTTTCTTTCTTCTTCCCTTTTGTTTCCTTTATTTTTATTATGATACACTGTTATCAGAATATTGGGTTTTATTACTAATGTATATCGACCCTGTTTTTTTCTTCACTATATAGCGCTGGAGAGATGCGGGTGGAGTATTTGGCACTGGATTTATAGTCAACATATTGGATTTAGAGGCAGGAAACTGGGTTATCAGCCTATCCCTAATGTTCCACAGAGAGTGCTGGTTACTGCCACATACCCGGAATCTGTATGTCAATGCCTAGATAATTAATGGACTTTGACCATGCTGAAGTGGATTCCCTACCTCTGGAAACTTACAGACGGTGTTCATCATTTCAATGTCTGCAAAGGCATGAGGCATGCCTGGCCTAGATGGATACAGCATATACCCTCTTCTAAATGTCATCGCCTGATTCCACGTTCAACTGTCATTTACCAGAGGCTCATGGATAGTCTGGATTTCACCATTATTGAACAGTATGGATTTACCAACTGCTTTTGTGGACTCCCAGCTTCCTTTGAATCTTCTCATGCATCATATCCCAGACATGGACAATCAAGCATTATACCAACTCCCGGTCAATCAAGCCGTATATTCAGCTGAAGAAAGAGATAGCCTACATCTTAACCCAGAAAAGGGCTTGAATATTTATGCCCAATTCAAGTCAGCTCTGTCAGGAAATACAATGGATAATGTGATGTCCCTCCTCATCCAAAGATGTGCTGAAAGTTTCTGTACCTGATCCTGATTGAATCAATCGCGTGTACAGCTGAAGTTTTATACAGGGTGTTACACCTCGCCGGAACGCTTCAGACTTATACCTGTCTGTTATACCACGCCGGAATGCCCCTATCCCAGTTACTTAGCAGTTGTGACTTGGTGGATTACAGTATATTCATAGCGGATTCATATGGATTACCCCTTCATGTTTAAGCTTTGGATATATGATCCGGAGGTGGAAGCTCTGTGTGTGTGTGTGTGTGTGTGTGTGTGTGTGTGTGTGTGTGTGTGTGTGTGTGTGTGTGTGTGTGTGCAATCCCCAATTTTCTGAATAGGTGGATATATATATATATATATATATATATATATATATATATATATATATATATATATATATATATATATATAAAGCAGCTGTTTTCCTGGATTATAGCGAGTGGGATTATGGCCAGACTTGTTTCTAATGGATAATGAAGGAGAAGGATTCATCAACAGACACATAGGATAATACCAGAGACAGATTAGATAGATTTCCTTTATCTATGTCTTTGTATGGATTATTTACTTTGTTTGGTGTGTGACACATGTATTTGTTGTGAACCTTTTGGGGAAGCCTGTTCTGGTTGTATACTTTGTGTGCATTGCCTGAATATGATCATTTCTTTCATGTATATGTCACCATGATTCAGCCAACATGGTTTATCCAGGACGCAAATGTTTTCACAATACAGTGGTTTTTTTTTTTTTTTTTTGGTGTTTTTTAAATCAAGCCTTGATTGAAGTTAATTCATTGTAAATATATTGTTTCAAAGTTGATGTTTATAACCCAGTTATGGTTACTGTTATGTGATACAGTGATTCATTGTGGTGTTTTTGTCTAACAGTGTTTGTTTCCCTCTGTTATGTAATGCAGTTGTTGCGTCCAACAGTGATTGTTCCCCATCTGTTATGTAATACTGTGGATGTGCATGACAGTGGATACTTGTCATTGTATATATATATATATATATATATATATATATATATATATATATATATATATATATATATATATATATATATATATATGGGAGATTAAATGTGGGGCGGGGCACTTACACATAGACACACCTTCTGGGTAAAGTGATTAGTTACTCGGGTGTCTGTGGTAGAACTTCCCGGATCTCCCAGCCTTCTATGGGAAACATTTCTTCTATATTAGTGTTGAACTTGCACCCTTTTCTGCCTTGTTCAATGCTTGGGGGATTCTCGAGCCAGTGTATTATTTCCTATAGAGGGCATGTTTGGGATTAAGATCCCATTTATACCGAATACCCCTAGCGAACTTGTTCTTTTTCTCATTTATTATCTTTACCACCCCACACGATCTAATAATTGACAGTAAATCTGTGTTTAGACCTAAATATTCTTGTCATGGAGTTCTAACAAAAATGATCTATAGCTGGCATTTTAACATTAACAATGGCAACATTTGTGGAGCAGTATTTGTAGACTTTAACAAAGCTTTTGATATAGTAGATCACGATATTATAATTAGCAAATTGAAACAAATGAAGACTAGTGTCAATATGGTGAATATAATTACGTCATTTTTATCCGACAGACATCAAGTCATGTCCTTTAACAACCGTCTATCTAGACCCACACAGCTTAATATTGGTGTGCCTCATGGCTCAATACTAGTCGGCTACTTTATGCAGTTTATATTAACGTCATTCCTTTATATCTCAATACTACATGTGATCTATTTGCAGACGATTGTGCTATATATGCTAGTCAAGAGAACCGTGGTGAATTAGAAAGTTATTTACAAAAAAGGACTTGATAATCTTACTAGACGGAACAATGAAAATCGCATGCAAATTAACATCGACAAAACCAAATCCATGCTAATAACAACCAGACACAAACTGCAGACACTAGCCATAACTGGGGCACCGCTCTAACTCCGCATAGACAAGTATTTTTTTGTGTGTGCATATCCTTTACAATACTTTGCTGTCAACACCAGCATCTTTCAGCTGTATGTTGATTTCTTGGCATGATTACGCTCAGTAGTTTGCCATTGCTTTCTGAGCGGCCGGCTCACATACCCCGTAAGTTATCGATGCGATTCGAACCACTGCTGATTGTTACCGTCATCACGTTAACCCACGAGAGTATACGAGATTACGGAGAAAAGTCATAACCTCTAAGCCACGAAGCCGCCTATATTTAATGTAAATGAACATTAAACAATAGGTCTTTTAATTGACAGACATTTAAATTTGTGCTCTCATGTCCACGTCCTTACCAAGAAAATAGCATAAAAAATGTACTAACTTGCTAAAATTCAGCACTTCCCGTTTGAAAGCACGTGAAAGTTATTCTATACATTCTATATTCAATCACGTCTCCATTATTGCTTCACATTCTGGGATGGTTGCCCTAAATCTAATATGAAACGACATTGTTCTCTTCAAAAGTGGCACAATGTACGCAGAAAGTAATAATTTATATAATTATCTATGGCTTCTACAACTTCGAAAGCGTTTCCTTTTTTAAATAATTAGTTAATAAAGTAATCTCTCAAAATACCCCAGAGATCTTCAACCGTTTATTCAATCTCATGCAATGAACAGCACGCGCTTAAATTTATTAAATGTTCCAAAACCGAAATTGGACTTATTTAAAACTTATGGAATGACCTTCCAACAGATCTGAAAACTGCAATACGTCCCTACACATTCAACCTAAAACTCTTGCAATACTTACTCCATACCGACTATATGCCTCCATAAGTCACCCACTGGAATCATTTTGTCACTATGTGTGCGTGAGTGAGAGAGTGAAAGAGAGCATGTAAGAAAGTGAGTGAGTGAGACAGTAAGTATGAGACAAAGAGAGAGAGAGAGAGAGAGAGAGAGAGAGTGTGTGTGTGTTGTGTGTGTGTGTGTGTGTGTGTGTGTGTGTGTGTGTGTGTGTGTGTGTGATAGAGTAAAAGAGAAATTGAGAGAGTGAGAACGAGTGAGTGTGGGTGAGAGAGAGTGAGACAATGAGATGGAGAGAGACAATGAGAGAGTTAGTGTGTGTGAAAGAAAAAAAAGAGAGATAGAAAGAAAGAAAGAGAGAGAGAGAGAGAGAGAGAGAGAGAGAGAGAGAGAGAGAGAGAGAGAGAGAGTTTAGCGCACGCATGTCATATGACATGTTATTCCATATTTTTTTCTGTATCCTCATCTTTCATATTATCATTTTTACGGCCACTTGATTTTAACATGTAATATATGCACTGCGTGTTTTTATCATGTTTATGTCAATTCCAGGAATTATATTATTTATTGAATTGCATCACTATATTTTCGTTCCACAATGTGTAACATATTGTTTTCTTTTTCACCACCCCCCCCCCCCCCCCATTTTCTCCCAATTGTGTCCAGTTTTGTGAGGATTCTCACGATAAACGTCAGTGTATATGTGTGTGTAAAGTGCGGGAGTTTGTTCATATTTGTTTTAGTGAACATATGAGCCAGCGTGTATGTGTCTAGATGCGTGAGTATGAGTGTGGGTGGATGGGTGGGTGTGTATTCTCTCTAGACCATGATAGTCTATTTGTTCTTCGGCATTAATCAAATCTTCCCAGAGGGCCTTCACCACATCTGCCTTACTCTGCAGTAAATCACCCCTTGATGATGCGGCACCAGTCAATCTGTCTCTCTGTTCAATTCCAACTATACCAGGGTCTTGGAGAAAAGATCCAGCGAATGCACACAGCCCGCGACCTCTGAATCGATGCATGCCAGTCTTCACCTTTGACAGCATGCATTGTGAATCAGTTACAATCACAACATGTGTACACAGTTTGCTCTCCAACCAGCGGAAAGCTGCTGTAACCGCCTATACCTCCGCTCTCAGACATGAGGTTGTGGTGTCATATGCCCAGGGTTGCCACTTTTATTTGATAGAAAACATCTAGAAATGGGTGTATAGACATCTAGATTGTATAGGTAAAACATCTAGAAAAACATCCAGATGGAAAAAGTAAGAAATTACATAGATATCGATGTGAATTACCCTACATAATCATGTCCTCATTTTCATTGATGTCTGTCACACAAGATCCACAGGATACACTTAGCTTGGATGATGAAGTTGAAGCTTCAAATTCAAAATGACTCGGGTATGCTTTAGCTGTTCCAATTTAGTTTAATTCACAATCATGGAGCTGATAAGTTGAACTGAATTTTCCAGCTCTCATCAGGCCAAATGTTATTGTCAAGAAAGCATTTAAGAGGTCAAGTTTCATCCTGTTTCATAGTTTAGATTTTATATAAGAGAAAACTCTTTCTACATCAGCATTTGAATGGGGTAGTATCATGGCAGACATCTCACATTCTTACTTCACTGCAAAAAGCTTTAGTTTATGTTTTATTTGTCCAGTCAACCAAATTTATTTTGGTAAGCTAATATTCTGCTTCCGCCACACTATTATCAGTAGTCTCTAAAAATTTCATAAGTTGACAATATTTAGGTATGTCCTTTACTGGCTGAAGAATGTTGTTAACAGAAAAGAGTTAAATATTTTTCAATACATCTAAATTTTCAGGAAGTCTCTTCTTTAATTGCTTGAATAATGAGACAAGACAATCTTGACAGCGCTTTCTTAATTTGTCTCTTCATTTTCTGTTAATAGTCCTTTTGTTTTTAAACCATCAATTTTTTATTCGATTTGGTATCCCAGGTATGGCTTATGAGCCAAATAGTTTGCCTCGATGCGCCTATACCGGCAACAGTCGATGTATCAACTCGTAAAATGCAAAACAACAACGAAGGACGAGGAATTAAACTTGCGTCCTTACCTTGAATAACAGTGACAATCAACGGCAAAATTCAAGATATCAAAGCGCTACCAGAAGTTTATTCCGTAGCAGACACAAGGACATAAAACTCTCGCAGACCTGTAGGTTGATCCCTATAGACGGGGTCGGCACCTACTTTACCAATCCACCGATGAGTGCCCAGTCTACCGCGCTCTGCTTGAAGCCATGATCCACTGATTCTCTATTCAGGCTGTAATTCCAATCTAGGTTTTAGCGCCCGGTTACTTCACTGCTGGATCATCATCATCGAATCCCTCTCCTGACTCAGAGCTGCCTCACGCTCATATCATCGCGTCCAGAGGTCACCTCACACAGATCCTCCGAAAACACGTCCTTGTTCGAAAGCACAATCACAGCGTCTCCCGTTGCCGTCCAATGACGTTGTCCAGATTGTCCTTGGATTCCTTTGTTGACGTCCACTTTAGTGTCCGAGTGGGAAATTCCAGTTTTCCACTTTATACTTTTCGTGGTGGTGCGTGCCGCCGTAAGGCATAATGCCCCCTCCCAGATAAAAAAAATGTTTAACATTTTTTTTCCTCTTTCAAATATATGTGTATAACTATATTTTATAATCACAACTAACTACAACTATAATAACAACAGACTAATACTTGGTTTTCCCCTTTACCCACCCTAAAAAAATAAAGTTATACGACGGGCACGCCTACCTTTCCAAACCCCACGTTGGACGTCGTGTGGCTGATCATGGGCAATCAGACCAACTAATAAACATATTAGTCCCTACCTTGTCATAATAGACAAGTGTGTCCTAGCTCTAGGTACTACCATGAGTTTCGGACGAGAGTAATAATGGAGTTTCCAAGTAGATCATCCTCATTGTTGATTATCGCTGCTGTTGTTCTTGTATACTCCATATATTTTCCTTCTTACAATTTTTCCATCTGTGGGTAGGGTGACATATGTGCTCCACGAGAACTTTCAGAGATATTTTCACTTTTGTGGATATGTTGAGAGCGATGACTGATTTTTATGGATCTTCATGTGATAATGACATGCAATACAATTAATTCAATTAGAGATTGATTCTAATGACTTAACCTTATAATCAAATACTTTTCCGAACAATGATTAATTAACCATATAACAATACCATAATATTTCAATTAATTAATACTTAATTAACTAACATTTGTTATTTACCCACAGAATCGTAACATTTAAATAAAAATGTGTTCACTTTTCAATGTTCACTGTCACAGTTACGAATATAATACTTGGGCGCTCGACTCCATGTCCGAATAATTACTGTTTGAACAACTGATCGATCACACATTGAGTAGATAATTCCTATGGCGTAGTTATTCATTCATACACTCTGTCAATATGGAAAAATTGCCACCATGTGTATCCATATCTAACTAAATCACATCTTTGTAATTATATTACATTATATATTTTGTCAATTAATGTAACATTGTTATTCAATAAGGTGTGTTTTGAATTTATATTTATTAAATTTTCTAACACTCATTAAAAAAAAAAAAAAACAGAATATTAAAGTATAATTAAAGAACTTATAACATAGATCTGTTCCTCTATTAATTATAATCGTCTGAGAATGTCTCATAAAATATGCTTGAATGATTAAAATCTTGCAGACATAGAGTTGTGAAGAATCCTACTTATTAAAGATACAAGACCTCTAAAAAAATTAATTCAGGAATATAATATTCAACAAGAATAAATATTTAAACCAAATAATTTATTAAGTTTTCTAATAAAGATATAGTTAAGCACCATTATCCGACGAATAGAGAACCGAAATATTACCCAACTGAGTGTAGAGATATTAGTATGAACATCTCTAAAAAGTATATATTTATATCAGTGACACCTGCCATAACTAAGTAATACGACCTAAGACCCTAATGTGTCTGTAATGTATTCTGTGTTAATATGAACCTAACACTTTCATCCCATTTTAATTTTCTTTTATTCTTTTCTTTTATTCTATTTCTTTCTCTCTTTATTTGTTTCAAACTTGTAAAATCTCTCTTCTGCACTCATGCCAATATTTGTACATTGTAACTTTGTTGATTGGAACAATTTTATTGTTTTCAGTCTTGTGTATCTTCTGTAATGCATACGCTGCAATGACTATGTTGGGTAAAAGCGTACCAGAAGTAAGACAAGTAACCATAACTACAGTAAGCAAAGACAAGTGTAGTTTGTCGTCTGCAGTGTTCTTTGCATTTACTTATGAAGTTTGTTAAGAATATCTTTGCCTTTACTCTAAAGTTTACAACCTTTGTTTTGATTTGCGCACAAATGTTTGTGGTGTATTTCTTGGTTTCTGTTAACCAATCTACAAGTTTCTTTCTGGTTTGTGTGTCTATCCTCTTGATTTGTGAGTGTGTAATTGTAATGCCGCAAGTAATGTATTTCCTTGATTGTGAATAAATGTCTGTGACCAACTTTTTAATTTCAGCGTGCATGTGTGTAATACACCTGATGACTTCTGTATGTATGTTTGTGACACACTTCTTGACTTCTGTGCGTATGTTCATGATATGCCTTTTTGTTCGTATGAACCCGTTTACACCACGTTTCCTCGCTTGTGCATACATGTTTGTACTGACATAAATTGCATATATCTTCGTTCGAACATAATTGTTCGTGATGACGCATTCAACCTGTGAACTGTATGTCTTTGTCTAAGTTATGATGTGAGCAATAAACATGTATATAAGACCCAATTTTGATTCTTCAATAGGTTGTGCTTGTTGTGCATGTAGCTTTTGTGTGTAACAACCAGTGCTTGTAACTTTTGGTCTCTTTTTTGAATGTTTCAAAAATATGTCATATAAAGACAAATAATCTCGTTTGTTTTCTTTCTGATCATCATTTATGTTCTCGGACGTAGAATCATTTGATGAAGAATGTTTGTTTATTTCTTGATTATCCACGTGAACACAACTCTTTTCTGTTGCGTTATCACACATTTGAGTTATATCGTTTTCGTTACCAGTTGGTGTGACCTGTTCTAATTGCGTGTTTTCTTCTTCTTTATTTTCTTCTTCTTCATGTGTCGTTTGAGTTCGGGTATTTGTGAGTATCTCGTCAGGTTTGCGTTCGATGGTTACTTTCTGAACGAAGGTTTGCGTTCGATGGTTACTTTCTGAACGAAATCTTTAGCATTCGGTATATTACCAACTATTAAACCAGCACCAGGGTTTGGTAATACATCAGCACATACTTTACCTTTGTAATATGGGCAATCAATCATGACCCATGCAGTTTTGTATGTTTCTATGGTACCTCCGAATGTTCTGCACCCAATATTATTACCTGTGTAATCACCTTTGTTTATTAACTTATGATCGACTCCGACAATATCTGAAAAAGTATCCCCAATACAGGTCGTTGATATACCATTGACCCATGCTTGTTGCGTATTAAGAGTGTCTTCTATGTTTTCTTCATCGTCGATGATGAACATAGTGTTAGCTTCATATATCTGTTCCTGTTTCCTTCTTTGCTCCAATAACTCCAACATTTCAGTTTTTTGTATTGCAAACTTCCTGATTTCTGCACTTATTTGTTTTGTCTTTATCTCTGTTTCTATAATCAATTTCTCTTTTTCAGCAGCTATCCTTTCAAGTTCTAGAGCTATTTCCTTTCGCTTGATATCCATCTCCTTTTTCATCCGTTCCTTTTCACGAGCTAACTTCTCTAGCAGTTCTTCTCGTTCACGTGCAGCTTGAAGTTGCTTTGCTTCTTTTTCAGCTGCCAGTTTTTTCTGTCATTCCTTCCTCTCACGTGCGGCTTGAGCGTTAAATTCTTGTATGACCCAATTCCTAAGTTCTGCTCCAGTCAATCCAGTATTCTTCTCACCCAACTCCATGAAATATTGTAGTGTAGACATCTTGTCCTACCTGTAAAATGAGCTATCTAGCTGAAATAAATAGCGAAGTAGGCAAGAGAAAAAAAAAGAATCGACAAATCTGCAATAAGGTTCTTCAAGGAACGGAGTAGTTATTGACTTAAATAATAAGTCCTGTGGTATCAACGTCGTCCGACTATCAACTTAATTTGAACGAGAGGTGTAAAGTTGAATGCTACAAAAGAATTTACAATACCCTTATAATGAACGAAATATATGTAAACCACATAAATAATGTGAAAATACGTTCAATATCAAATATATATATATATGACACTAGACAATTAATAGTCACAGTAGACGATTAACGAGCGACGAGAATACCTATCACTGTTTACACACGACAACAAAAACTTTCACTTAGCTCAGACTTAAATTCAACATAACATACTACTGACTTATCATACAAAACAAGCGGTTGTTAATTTATGATAGATTTTGACATAATTGAGAATACGACACCTTATTAAACACCCCCCCCCCCCCAAAAAAAAAAAATCAATGTCACACCAATTAACAATTACAACAGGTATTGGCCTTAAGAAAATTGCGGTGTCGGTGTCTTCTAAATGTCCATTCCATGCTCGACTGTTCAAAATGCTCGAATATATTCGCTTTCTAAAGTCGACAATTAATGGAGGTTCTCCTCGAAAGACAATATGTGGTAAAATGACGTTGACACGATGGTGTAATTCACTTACACCAGCAACTAGACCAACGCGGTCTGTGGCCGACTGACAAAACCTGGTCGGTTATGGTGCAAACGTCGAACTTTGAGTAAAATTTGGGTATATGATTGCAACGATACCCACAGTAGACTGGTGTGTGCTGTCTTATCTGTCCTTCTATTCTTCCATGATGACGTGTGCAGTGTCTCCGTGTAAAGTCAAGTAATGTCCCATGTGTAGTGTTGACGATAGAAAATGCGATACTCTGAGAAGAAATTTCGTGTCCGTTGATCCTATACCAGTGAGGTATCAGTCTAGTATAATGAACTGGCACCGTGAGACAAACGAAATGCTGCTTCGGCAACTGTAAATAGTCAGCAACAATGTGTCTGTGACGACTGAAATGTCGTTAATAAATCCTTGCTCACTTGGTATGGCGGCGCAATGTGTATAACGTACAGTTCCTGAGTCTAGTATCCGATAACGGCTTCATAACACATGGTTGACATAGTGAAGGTTGAGTGCGGGAATATTGTGGAGGGCAGTGTCAGTGAGGAAAATGACCTGAAAGGGTTATGTGGAGGGACACCAAGGTTTGGAAGTAGTGTCGTTAATTATGAAGTAGTATGTTCGTTTTCCACAGATTACAATAGTGCACCTCCGAAATTTACCAGTGACCCATGCTCCTCAAAGTTGTCATGTTCAGTATACCATATATATCATATATATCTCTGACTGTAGTTTAACTTGCTGCTCTTGTATACTGCTCTGCTCTGTCCCCAAATTCTGATAGGACAATTCGTATATACTGTCTTCTGTTTCGGAGTTCCTCGATAATGTGCAACAATTTAACCCACAAATCGCTATTAATGTCTATTTCCGTATTACTTCAGCAATGGAGCTGCGAGAACAAACAATTAATAAATCCTGAGCAGTTTCAAACGATCAGCTGCATTCATTTCTTGTAAGTACTGCACGTTAATGTGAAATGTCAATCTGTTAATAGCTTAATGTGACAGCGCAGTGTTTATTATGAGCTCACTGCCTACTATGATTGCCATAAGTATCTTCTATGTCGACTTTATAGTCAAATTTTTCATATGGCCTGTATCTGCTGTCTATCTTCTTTTCAAAGGTAACATTAAAGCTATAAGTGTCACACATTCGTTCGAAATATAATGTTCTTATAATATTTATACTGTCTTAAAATGTCAGTTGTAAATAATTATTTCATCACGCTATGGTGTTTCAAATAGTGCTGTTTCGTGCGTGTGGTGCACTTATCATATTGTTCTTTTACGTAGTGGTGTTATTACGTCTATGCATTGTATTCGTACTGTTCTTCTAACTATAAGTTTCAAACTTACTATGACAATTCTGTAGCAAGTATGATGTTGAAATTCATTTTAGCTGTTTTGCTACACTCCATATTCTGTGACGTCGAATTTTGTGTGTGATTCGTGTAGTACGGTGCAATTCAATATGTCGGCGTGTAAATTTTTCTACGCTCAGCTGACTGGATATGGCGGGAATTTCGTGTTGACAATTTTGATGCAGTGAGTCCAGTGACGATCCCTATGTGCCTCGATTCGCCTACACCGGCAACAGTCGAGGTATCAACTCGTAAAATGCAAAACAGCAACGAAGGACGAGGAATTAAACTTACCTTGAATAACAGTGACAATCAACGGCAAAATTCAAGATATCAAAGCGCTACCAGAAGTTTATTCCGTAGCAGACACAAGGACATAAAACTCTCGCAGACCTGTAGGTTGATCCCTATAGACGGGGTCGGCACCTACTTTACCAATCCACCGATGAGTGCCCAGTCTACCGCGCTCTGCTTGAAGCCATGATCCACTGATTCTCTATTCAGGCTGTAATTCCGATCTAGGTTTTAGCGCCCGGTTAGTTCACTGCTGGATCATCATCATCGAATCCCTCTCCTGACTCAGAGCTGCCTCGCGCTCATATCATCGCGTCCAGAGGTCACCTCACACAGATCCTCCGAAAACACGTCCTTGTTCGAAAGCACAATCACAGCGTCTCCAGTTGCCGTCCAATGACGTTGTCCAGATTGTCCTTGGATTCCTTTGTTGACGTCCACTTTAGTGTCCGAGTGGGAAATTCCAGTTTTCCACTTTTTTTTCGTGGTGGTGCGTGCCGCCGTATGGCATAGCTCTGTATAGTGCAAGTGAAAAAATCAGCTTTAGATGTTTGCAATATAAGTCTTTTACCAACTGAGTGAAATAGCAAAGTGAGATCGTCAAGTAATTTAACTTTATCAAAATTTTTAGATTCAAACAGTTTATTAACATTTTGCACTTCACTTAGAATGGTTTGTAAAAAGAGAAGGAATACCAAATTTTTTCATCATTGTACATTCCATATCAGCCGTGTAGTACTTTTTACTTTGTCTTGTTATTTCGTAGTGTGTCTTCAACTCCAACCGTTAGTTTACAATTATTTCAACAACTGATTGAATTGATAACCATTTAGTTTTGCGATATAACAGCATTTTCAGTCATGAGGAACTATCATTTAATGCATTATATAAATTATTGTATTGCTGTTGTCTGACAGATGATTTGGAGAACCAGTTATGTGTTGCAGCAATACGGAATTCCAAATTCCTTGGTAAACATTCTAATGAGGCATGTGATAATGCTAGTTGCAAGGAATGACACGCACATTTTATGAGGATTAAAGATGGGATATCTTCCTTCAATTAGGCACAAACGCCATGGTTGATACCAACCATTACCGAGGCATTATCGGTATCAATTGCAGTCAAATTCTTCAAGTCTAAATTTTTACTTACCAAAAGTTTCTTCAGTGCCTGAACTCTACTTTCTGCATCACACTTTTCCAAGTGAGCTAGTCCAAGAAATGTAGAAACTACTTTGTCTTTTCTGTTGCTATAATATATAACACATACACCAAGTACTTTCAGAACATAAATATCATACGATTCGTCTAATAATAAACTATATTTGTTTCTATAAATATCACTGATCAAATCTTCTTCGAAGTGAGAAAACAAAGTACTTCTTTTAATATGTGTACACTTGCTGCGGTGCATTTTACGTCATTTAGAACTTTATTGTCAGAAATTGTGTTTGTAAACAAATCACTCAAATGGTCACAGTTCACAATTGCACAATGACAACTTTAAAACATTGCGACAGATCTTTCAACATTTGATGATTCATTAATCTGTGTAGTTCTGAAAACAGATATCAACGGTGTAATATCCTTGAAAGGAACTGCATTTTTATCTTTTTTAGTCTCTGCATGATTCTTCATGTCTTGTATTTTCGCTGTCATTTCGCACTTGCAGTGCTTACAACGAGCCTTAGTCGCATCTCCTTGAATTGCCATAACCCAGTCTTTAATTATGTCATCATGCAGCCACACTTTCCGAAATTTTTGTTCATATTGCTTTACTTTTGGCATATTGAAAGATTTGTTCAAAGTGGAAGACACATATGAAGGTGAGCAATTATTTAAAAAAAAAAAAAAACACGAAAAAGAATCACAAAGTCGACATCACAGCAATAATTCGCAATACAGTAAGTTTACAGTTCAAATATTGTTACTATGATTTACGCGCGCTTTTAATCAATACCGGGGGCCTGCCAGATTGTTGAGCGTTGACCCAAGTCAGTTCAAAGTTTAAATAATGGCAGTTACCATAATTTACGCGCGTCCAGACCAAACAAAAATTGGGTAATACATATTTTATCCAGTAATAACTAAATGACACCGAACGACGAGAAAAATCTATAAAATATCTAACTCCAAATGAAAAACATCTAGAATTACATGTAGCACCTAAAAGTCAAAAAACGACAACTGGACGCAAGCAAAAAAATCTGGATCTAGATGTAAAATATCTAGAATGGCAACCCTGCATATGCCCAGCTCTCCTTTACTAAACATTGGCCATTTGACTTTGCTATGAATCCCCAAGAACTTGTTTGCCTTTTAACACATAGAGATAATCACATCGCCAGGACTAGAGATAGTCGTGAAATAATTGCTGAATTTCAGCTTCTGTGGCGCTTGCTGGCCACTCCCTACACTCACGGCCCAGTGTGATCATAATGCCACACACTTCTGCATTTCTATTCGGCACTCTTACCAACTCCTTGCCTCTGCCAATCTTCACAAGTGTGAACGTTATTGTTGGCCTAAGCCAGGCGTCACCAAACTTTTTTCTCGGCGGTCTGTCTGTCTGTCTGCCTGCCTGCCTGCCTGCCTGCCTGTCTGGCTGGCTGGCTGGCTGGCTGGCTGGCTGTCTGTCTGCCTACGCAGTTAGAGAAAACAAAATACATAATCTGTTCAGTGCAAAGTTTGTGTCATGCCTTCTTTCCTGGACATCCGCACTCATACAATATATTCGGAACATTATAGGGTTTGGCGGCCTCTAACGGCCATACCAATTCCCCTTCAAGAGAAAGTCAAATGAAGAGAGTCTCCGATAGTGTGCCTTCATAAATGTAAGCATTACAATTTTAACTACAGGGAACTTGATGTAAGCTCGTTTATATTTGTACAATACGTTACAAGCAGATGTGCAGCATTCTATAAGTTTTATTTTTATTCAAAGAATTTTATCTAGATTCTGATTGCAGATTTTAAGAAATCAAAGTATTTTTAATTATAAAATGATGCTTTGAAAATTAAATATTTAGGCTCTGTAGAACCAAACATCTATAAAAGAGAAGGTTGCCGCCCTTTGACTAAATCACATCGTTGTTAGTACGCTTGCCTACCAAGACAGCGATCCAACAGCAGGTTTATCGACCAGGACAATTCTGGGGCCGATCCAGTCTAATTAAAATAAGTACCAACATTATTTAGAATTATCTGGAAATTATGTGGGAGGTGAGTTGAGTTGATCGCTAAAGGACAGGCTTCTATCAAAAGTGATTCCCAGGTACTGCAGTCTGCTTTCTCTAATCATATTTCTACCATTTATTGAGAGGCTTGGGAGAGCTTTAACAATCCTATTGTTCAGTGAGCACCACAAGACCTTTATGGGTATGAGCTGAAACTTAATAAATGTATATGCCGCGGTTGATTCTTTTATTACAAAGGAACGACGGGACAAGCTTATGGAGCTGGAGGACATCCCAGGCAGTAGGCTGCTCAAAGTACGATGTGGCGACTTTAATGTACGAAACAGAGAGTGGGACAATACCAGGGGGAAAAAAATAAAATTGTGTTGCGTATCCCTTACGGGACGTTGCAGTCAACACCAGCATTTTTTCAGCTGCTGTTGATGTACTAGGCAAGTGTTACGTTCAGTAGTTTGCCATTGCTTTCTGAACGGACGGCCCCTATACCTTTTTCGAAAAAACCAGCACCGCCGTGTTTCGAACCCGGGTATACGGGCTCACAAACCGCGTTCGCAAGCCCTTTAGCCACAGAGACCAGTACCGGGGAAAACCGACAGGGAAATACCCTTGCGGAAGCCATGGTGGATTCAGAAGTATTCTGCATAAACGATGGGAGGACAACTAGAATGGGGGTGAGACCTGGTGATGTGGACACGACTATTGACCTGGCATTTGTCACCCAGTCGGCAGTATTGAATGTTAAATGGAATATCCTGTGTGATCATGGGAGTGACCATCTACCCTGTTCACTATTGATTTCTAAGTCCAACAAGACTAACGCTGTTAGAGCACTTCGGCCCTTTAAATGTGAGAGGGAATACACCCTTATGGGTCGTCTCAGATAGAGGGCATGCAGTGTCACTAGCAAACCTACTTGTGTGCAGCCTCCTTGGTGGACCACAAGAGGAAATGGAGAAAGCTTCGCAAGAAAAGAAAGCCAAGGGGGAGGAATTCAAGCACTGTGCAACCGAGCCCATAAGAACGAAAAAGGAACACTTTATGAATGAGATTAGAGGAGATAAAACACAGGGAAATTTCTGCAAATTGCATAGACAGATGGAAAGGAAAGATCGTCCTGCCACAGTGGGTACAATATACAGAGATAGCGGTTCGCGTTTGACAATGGGCAAAGAGAAAGGGGAAGCTTTCCTGCAGAGATTTAGCACTGAAGATCAGAACGATGGGGACATCAGAGGCTAAGTTAGAAATATATCTGGTACCATTAAAGATACCCACTGTGAGGATATCATTTAGCTAGACCAGGGGTCACCAAACTTTTTTCTCGGCAGGCCGAATAACTGAAAAAATGACGAGCGCGTGCCGCATACTCATTCTGTACAATACTTGCACCGTCTCCGAGGCGAATGTTTTACGGACGCGGTTCGTAATCCCGTACACACGCGTTCGAAACACAGATGCGCGCGATTTGGCAGCAGACCGCATTGCGCTGATTTTTTACGCTACGGTATGGGTGCGGATCGTTTAGAAAGCAATGGCAAACTACTGAATGTAAACTTGCCAAGACATCAACAACAGCAACAAATGCTGGTGTTGACTGCAAACGTCCTGTAAAGGATATGCAACTAACGTTAACAACACTTGCAAGCCAGAATGAACGCTCTGGGGAAAAAAGACGAATAACTTAATGGCGTGCAATGCACACAAAAAACAAAGACAACCAACATATTTATTTTCTACAAAAGGTTATCAAAGAAGGCAACGTTAACAACAAAGATAGTTACACCAGACCTAGTGTGCACATATCCGAATCTCACAAACTAAGCAGCAAAAAAGGTTAATGAGATTTGTGAAGCTGATGTTTGGCTTTCAAGATTTCATCCATGTTTGGTTTGGAATTGCAGCATCCAATCTAGAGAACTGCTTTCAAATGTTCATCAGTCAATCTCGTTCGATGTATTGATTTCACATATTTCATTTTTTAAAATGTTTGCTCACAGACATAAGTTGTTCCAAACACTGATATCATTTTTTTTTTTCATATCCTTTACAGGACATATCTGTCAACATCAGCATATTTCAGCTGATTGTTGATTTCTTGGCAATATTACGCTCATTAGTTTGCCACTGCTTTCTGAGCAACTGGCTCACATATCCCGTAAGTTACCGACGCGGAGAGAACCGCTACCTATTCTCGCTCACATCATGTTACTTACGAGAGTATACGGGATTACGTAGAAATTCGTGTAACATCAGCTAAGCAGCGGTAAAATTCAACAAGTTTTCCTTCTCTGTGCTTCTCTTTCAACAAGTCATTTGCTTGCAAATCAGAGAGCTTCAACTGTAGCTAGCGACCAGCTCGATTAACACCTTGACCGGGGAATATTTCTGAGCTGGGGATAATATTTTCATAATAACACGGCATTCTATGGCATTTTTATGCTATGTTTGCTACTTTATTGCCTCTATTCACACTTGTAGTTCACTTACCTATCACTGTCAAACATAGAAATCCTTGTTACATACCCATAAAATGAATGACTGGCAAAACTATGTAAGTATTTCTGGAACATTGGAATTTTGTTGTCAGCCGGACGCAACTGGGGGAGGAAAAGATGTGTGTGAGTGTATGTGTGTGTTTGTGTGTGTGTGTGTGTTTGTGTGTATATGTGTGTGTGTATGTGTTGCTCTTGAAACCATGGTAATGTCAGAGCGTAGGCGGCGCTACAACGAACCGGGGAAGGACTTGGGATGGTGCGAAATAAGTAAACATTACAATAAACAAGAACATCTAGATACAATAATTTATAACTGAAAATTGTAAATTTAAGACACATAGTAGCCAGGAGGTCTCCACACGTGTAAATCAATAAGTCAATCAGGTTCCGTCTCCACAATGAAGGTTGGCTACAATGGATCTCAAACACTGTCTCTCACCTTGACTTATATTATATCAGGCTGATGTTCGTCCATCTCTTGATATTATCTTCCCACATGTATCGTTGTCTGCCTCTTGCTCGCTTGCCCTCAACCTTGCCCTCCAGTATGTTTTTTTTTTCTTTTAGTATCATGTCTTTTAACGTGGCCGAAATATTTCACTTGCCTCCTCTTTATTTCTTTCATCAACTATCTCATCATTCCCGTTTTTTCTAGAACCTCTGCATTTGATTGTTTTTGTTTCCACGAAATACGACATATTCGTCTGTTTATCCACATATCCAGGGCCTCCATGCGACTTTCTAGTTGCTTGTTCAATGTCCATGCTTCCGCGCCATACGGTAGTGTTGAATATACGTAGCATATGACAATTACCATTTTTAATGTGCTGTTAATTTCTCTATATGTTAATACTGATTTTGTGTGGAGATAATCTATTATCCAAAACATAATATTGACATTTAAATTGTATCACAACGCCTTGAGTTCCATACGTTATATCAAGCATTTTTGAGTAACGTCGGCGGGCCGGATGAAATGACGTCGCGGGCCGGATCCGGCCCGCGGGCCGTAGGTTGGTGACCCCTGGCCTAAGCTTATAGAAATCGGAGTAGGTATAGTGTAGAAGAACACAGCTGCGGGCGATTTGGCTGCAGACCACCTTGCAGTGTTTTTTTTTTAAGGAAATGGTATAGGTGCCGGTCGTTCAGAAAGCAATGGCAAACTACTGAACGTAAACTTGCCAAGAGATCATAAAGCAAAAACGCTGGTGTTGACTGCAAAGTCCTGTAAATGAAATGCAACTAACATAACATAGTGTAGAAGAACAGATAGATCATCATGGTAGAGAGAGAATGGTGATGCAGGAAGTGACCAGAGGATATAACCGACACTCAGGACTCGGAAGAAAGCCCAGACGGACACATAATCAGGCTGTTACTGGTCTCACTAGTATTGGTAAACAAGAATGCTTTCCAAGCAAGGGATTCAGATAAGTACATTTAATTAGTTTAATATTGTCATAGTGTGTTTCATGTAGGTTTGTGTCGGTTTGTATTTGTTTGTCCTTTGCTGACGAAGGCTTTGGCCGCAACGTTCAATTTGTCTCTTGTAGTCGTGTTTTAGTAAAGCTCACAATCTACTTCTCGTTTTTTGGACGATTCACTAGTATTTGGACTCTTCGCTTGCTGCTGAAGATGAGGACGGAGCACGTATGGAAATGTATCCAGCTCTCTGTCAGTTCTTGACTCAACTCAAGAAATCCGGGTTCTGCGGTTATCATTTTTACTGTGTCTATGAGTAAGGAACTTATGATGAATCTATTAAACCGTATGAAGTCAAATGAACTAAACGCTCGGGAATAAATATTAATTTCAACAAATCCAATTTCATTAAAAATGAACAGGATTGTGGTGTTATGATCGCTGATGTATGTTGCAGAATATATGTTTGAGTTAACATATCAAAAATCATAAGCCAGCACACAGAGATCCACACTGTCGTTATTTTGTTGTGACAGATTCGAATACCAACATGATAACTATAGCTATTACATGTAATGACGTCTAGTGTGTCCTCTAATCTCTATATAGCTATCAAATGTAATGACGTCTAGTGTGTCCTCTAATCTCTATATAGCTATCAAATGTAATGACGTCTAGTGTGTCCTCTAATCTCTATATGGCCATCACATGTAATGACGTCTAGTGTGTCCTCTAATCTCTATATAGCTATCAAATGTAATGACGTCTAGTGTGTCCTCTAATCTCTATATAGCCATCACATGTAATGACGTCTAGTGTGTCCTCTAATCTCTATATAGCTATCACATGTAATGACGTCTAGTGTGTCCTCTAATCTCTATATAGCTATCACATGTAATGACGTCTAGTGTGTCCTCTAATCTCTATATAGCTAAATCATGTAATGACGTCTAGTGTGTCCTCTAATCTCTATATAGCTATCACATGTAATGACGTCTAGTGTGTCCTCTAATCTCTATATAGCTATCACATGTAATGACGTCTAGTGTGTCCTCTAATCTCTATATAGCTATCACATGTAATGACGTCTAGTGTGTCCTCTAATCTCTATATAGCTATCACATGTAATGACGTCTAGTGTGTCCTCTAATCTCTATATAGCTATCACATGTAATGACGTCTAGTGTGTCCTCTAATCTCTATATAGCTATCACACGTAATGACGTCTAGTGTGTCCTCTAATCTCTATATAACTATCACATGTAATGACGTCTAGTGTGTCCTCTAATCTCTATATAGCTATCACATGTAATGGCGTCTAGAGTGTCCTCTAATCTCTATATAGCTATCACATGTAATGGCGTCTAGTGTGTCCTCTAATCTCTATATAGCTATCACATGTAATGGCGTCTAGTGTGTCCTCTAATCTCTATATAGCTATCACATGTAATGACGTCTAGTGTGTCCTCTAATCTCTATATAGCTATCACATGTAATGACGTCTAGTGTGTCCTCTAATCTCTATATAGCTATCACATGTAATGACGTCTAGTGTGTCCTCTAATCTCTGTATAGCTATCACATGTAATGACGTCTAGTGTGTCCTCTAATCTCTATATAGCTATCACATGTGATGACGTCTAGTGTGTCCTCTAATCTCTATATAGCTATCACATGTGATGACGTCTAGTGTGTCCTCTAATCTCTACTATTGTATTCTAGTTTTATGAGCGCCAAATAATATTTTGTGAATTAGTTTAAGGTCTGTCTTAGTGGCCTCACATGTTCCCCAACTGATATCTATGTGTATTAGAACATAAACGATTGTGAAGATTAGCACTGGTCGTTCACCATAAGCACTAAATGTATGCCTCAATTTGAGAGTTTCCATCTCAGGCACAAGATTGTCATCATCAAGACAAGTAAACCTTACCCTTTAACCTTTCAGTACTCTCCGAGAAACACCATCCATGATGAATGATCTCAATCAATACTATGCAAGTCATCTTCCGTTGTTCGATTTCTTTCTGTGAGCAAACATGCTATTTTATTGAATCATTCCATATTAGGTAACCCACTATAATTCTTTGGTAACGACAAGGATACACCACAAGAAAATATCGAGTTTTATAGTGCATATATTTTATTTATCACTGACTGGCACCTTGCCGTCTTGACAGACGATAGTTTGCGTTACATTGTGCTTCAAAACAGGCATAATAATCTCTCCATAACAAAAAGTCTGGGTTGAATTTAAAGACCATGTTTTTCCCATGCAGCATGATCCCTCTCTCTGCCTTCCTAGTTTACTCCAGAGGAATGGTAACACCAATACATCTTGAATAAGACAAGATGCAGAAGCTGCCGGATCAGCAAAGCAATGCTCTAACTGTCCGCCTGTCAGAGCTTCGATGCTAGACCAGTTATCGACCAAGGCCTAGGGCCTGGTCTGCTCTGGCATGACATTTAGTCTTTGGGTTGCATTTCCTTGCACCAGGATAAGGTTTCTACACTTCCGATTGCGCTCCTCCATCCGAAGCTATTGCTATAATGTGGGGTGTCGGGTTTAATGAGCGCCGCCCAATATTCAGCGCCAACAGAAAGTAGGTGGTACCGTCTACTGTTATACGGTAGCTCGGACATATCTGGATGTCTAGCACTAAACAGGAAGTCCTTCTGTTTGCATAGCAACGGCTGGAATCGCCTAATAGATAATGCTTCGATATATATGAGTAATTGATTATTATTCCACGAATACAGTATAGGAAATACATATTGTAAAAATTGTGTACATTGAGGAAATCTGGCTCATAGACGGCATCATGTCTCGGAAACTTAAATACATTGGCCATATCAAACGCCACAGTCGCTTGGAGAGAACAGTGGTGGTAGACATGGTTCCTTGGAGAAGCACTCAACTCAAATGGGATCATGGCTTAACATATACAATATTTTGAGCACATCACAAAACACATAATACCTCGCTGAAATATATACTAGAAGAAAAGATGATTAAAAAACAAAACAGATGAAATAGCAGAACTGAAAATTAAAAAATAAAATGATTGGAAATGGGATGTAAGGCTGCACCGTCATGCCTAGCGTTAGAAGGTCGTTTACAGAGACGACATTCTCTGCGAAGATGACACTTGATTTAATCTGACGCTAGAGTGAGAAAATATCACCACCGCTATCATAATAGTTATCACTATCATGTGCTATTCTGATAACCTGGGCGATGTTGGTTCACCATCTACTACGGTCAACAAAGTTTCGAAGCAGGTCTGTATTCTTGTACTTCATTTCATCATTTGGTCAAGCAATATAGGTATTTATCTATTTACCCGCCATACGGTTTTAGCTGTCATTAAATTGACAAATTGGTTATTAAAATATCATCATCATTAAATATACTTCGTTAAAAACAGACCTTCGCAAGCTGCTTTGGCAGAAGTAAAATTTGTCGTTCCTGTAGATATGTAAAAACACTGAATTACACTTCCGTATTTGTAGACCTCAAACCCCATCCTTGAATCACAAATGCCGGTGTAGTAAAACAGTATTTCTCCTGGTTGTATTGGGTTGGATAGATTCTTGGTTACCCTTGACCCTGTGAGGATTAAACGGGGTGTATAAAATAAAGCCTTATTATAAATAAACGGGTCTGCATAAGGTTGTGTCTATTTAAGGTTCAACATCTATATATAAAATAAAAGTCTGATTGGAGATAAACATGTCTGTATAAAATAATGTCTGTTTAAGGTTTACCGTGTCTGTATAATATAATGTCTCATTAGACATACAGCGTTCTGTATAAGATAATGACTCAATACGAGATACACCATGTCTGTACAAAATAATGTCTCATTAGAGACGTTGCAGTCTAGACTAGCATTTTTTTTCTGTTTTGATCTCTTGGCAAGTTTATGTTCAGTAGTTTGCCATTGCTTTCTGAACGACCGGCACCCGTACCAATTTGTAAAAAAACCAACCCAAGGCGGTCTGCTGCCAAATATCCCGCAGCTGTTTTTTTTTTCTCGCTCGCTTTGAACTCAAGCGTAGTCCATACACACAATACTTCTATATAGTAGTGCTGGAATTAATTTTGCATGTGGATTAGCTTTCCATATTACTAGTGTCTCTCTCCATCAGGCGAATCAACTCCGACTTCAGGGGTACTTGTAATTTACGTTCCCATGTCAAGGACGATAGGTCAACATTTTAGTCCAACTGTCTGGTGTAGGGGTTGAACCTCTTACCTAGCTATCAGCACACCGGATGTTTAAGAACAGGCGTTCTTATCCATTCGGCCACGCTGACCTACACGCAAAGCTGTTTCGAATGCGGGTATGCGGAATTACGAACAGTGTCCGTACTTTCTTACCCATGGAGCGTTAAGTTGTGACTGAGCAGAATAGAAGGAATAAAATGGAGAGAACTAAATAAATACCAATGAAATGAAGGACGGAGGACACGTGCCTGGCGCTAGATTTGATATTCATGGAGTTGAGTTGAGTTGAGTTAAGAACCGACATCACTGCACTCAGGACATTCCCATACGTGCTCAGTCCCCTCGTTCAACAGCCAGCGAAGAGTCATACTACTAATCGTTCCCACCGCTATCTGATTAAAAGTTTGATATTCATGGAGAAAATACGAGAATAGAATAACTAGAAAGCCCTTAGTCTGGCACCGACAGTGCAAGCAAAATGAAGAGAGGCTTAAAACGACATGGAGAAGAAAATGCATCATCATGAGTCAGAGAGACATAATATGGGGATGACATAAGGAGGGTTGCATTAATTTGATTGCAGACAATATGATGGCGTGAAATGACAATGGTTGGGGACTTATGCTCCGGGGTGGGGGGGGGGGGGGGGGGAGAGAAATAAACATGAAAAAGAAGAAGATGGGATATAGGAAAGAAGCGGGGGCGATAACTTTAAGAAAAAGAGGAAGAGGTGGAGGAGTAAAAAGAAGGAGGAGGAGGCGTAGAAGGAGGAGGAGTTGAAGGACAAGAAGAAGAAGAAGAAGAAGAAGAAGAAGAAGAAGAAGAAGAAGAAGAAGAAGAAGAAGAAGAAGAAGAAGAAGAAGAAGAAGAAGAAGAAGAAGAAGAAGAAGAAGAAGAAGAAATACAACAACAACAACAACAACAACAACACGCGTGTCAACACAAACATGCTCTATACACATTAGTTGCTACTAAGATAAAGTACAACATACGAGGAGTGCACGCTCCAGTGCTGGTGTTGTATGTGACACTGAAACAATTGCTGTACTCAGTCCAACATATCCTGACACAGTCCAGGATGGAAGCAGCCTGTCGAGACTTGCCCACGATCGCGGCGCTGTTGCTAGTGTAACAGAGGAAGGGGTTTTGGTAGTATTTAGGTGGGAAACGACTACAGCACGATTGAGCATCGGGGTCGAACGGGAGGAGAGATGCTCAAGTCGTGACGTGGTTTGTTGTCAAAGGGGCAGTTACCATCAGTCTAGAGAACCAGAAGGTCGCCAACTTAGATCCGGCTGTCATCTATTGTATTAAACACTTTTAACAAGAAGCAAATGAGTTCCGTCAATTATATAAGTTCACCTTGTTACAGAAGGTGAAATCGGTGCCCACGACACAGGATTCGAGCCTGGTATAACGCGAAGTCATGCCGTATACTATATAACATCGCGGAGGCCAAAAACTAAGAAGATGATCCTTGCTCCGTTTGTCTCAGTCGCCAGAAATAATTTCGGCACGCTTTTGAACAACCATTGAAAGTAACAAGGCGCAGTGGGAAAAATGGCCAATAACGTATCAGCGAAAAATACAGCGACCAAAAGCCCGCCCAGGGGTGGTTGTCTGTAAGTCTTTTTCAAGACTGGCTGTCAAAATTTTGCTGGCGTCAGGAGAAAAGTGAAACTGGCCATAACGAATTGCGACACCTGAGATCGTTATCAAACCGGCTAGCGTCAACTGTGGACACCATCCTGGCGACTCCTCTTATCCGTTCATCTAACGGACGTGTCAGGAGCAGAAGTTTTCCTGAAGGTCAAGCCGTCTAACCGATATCTCGAGCGAGCAGGAGTGTGCTGAAGGTCGGCCCAGTTTAATCGTGTCTTGACCGAGCAAAAGTTTGGCTAAAGGGCAAATCCAGTCGGATCGTTGTTGCAAGTGAGCAAGAACTTTTCAATAAGACAATCAAGTCAGCCTCAATGTTAATAGGTTTTGTTCTGAGCGCCAACAACTGAAGAAAAAAAAAAGAAGAACGTTGGTAAAAGACAATCGAGACAGCAAATAAATACCTCATTACTTCATGGATTGCCCAATGTTTCGTTTGACGCAGTCAGACTATCTATAGGCCGCTAGCTTAACCTTTTGGGCTCTGCTACCTCTGAGTCCTTCTCAAAACATCGACGAAGTACCCCACCCGGGGCGAAATCAGAAGCCAGAAGACTGGTCGGGACCCAACCAGGGGTTGAAGTTTATCCAGGCATCCCAAGAGAAGTAACTAACTGAAGAGACGAAGTTACCTGGGAGAAGAGACAGACTACCTGAACTCCGCTACCTGAACTCCGCTACCTGAACTCCGCGACTGATTTTCAGCTGACGCAGAATCCTAGTGTTTGAGTGTAACCTGAAGACGAGTCTAGAGGAATACACGAAACTTGCTTGGATCAGGAACCGAGAGTAGGGTAATCTGTGAGCCTATTATCTAGTCGAACTGTTCTTGTGTATATGTAAACTGAATTTCTTTAATTAGCTGATTACAAATGAGGTTGTGATTGTTTGTTCTATATAATAATATTTCAGCATGGCGGAACAAGACTCTTTGGTACAAGTATTGACGGGGGTAGGAACAGCGGTAGGTAGACTTGATACGATTATTAAACAACAGGGAATGGCAACCGAAATTGTTAAGTTTAGTGGACAGGCCAGAGAGTTTAAGAAATGGATCACTTCCATAGAAAAATATGCGTATTTGGTATCTGCATCAGATGAAGAGAAAATGAGACTTGCATATCAGGCAGCCACAGAACCAGTTTCACAGCATATTAGAAGAAAGTTAGAGGCTAGAGTAGATGAAACATGGGAGCAGTTCAAAACCGACCTGGCACACAAGTACGCAGAAATAACGGATCCACAACATGCCTTTTCGGTATTGAGACAGTCTAAACAAAATAGTGGGGAGACGGTACAGTTGTTCAGCGATAGGTTGATTAACCTGGCTGAAGAGGCATTCTTGGGACAGAATGTACAAGGAGAAGAGGTAGAGAGGATGTTAGTCGGCATTTTTGTAGATGGCATAAAATCCGATGGTTTGAAATTTAAGTTGATGAGGGAAAACCCTGAGAGGTTGTCACAGGCTGTAGATATTGCAGTACAAGAAGAAAATTTGAGACGTAGGTTTAGATTGAGAACAGGACGAGAAATAGAAACTAGTCGAGAAGATAGAGTTGAGGAGCCCATGGAAATAGGACAAACAAGGTTCGGATGGAATAGGAGGGGAGGTGTACAGATGGTACAAGGCAGAAATAGAAATGAGTATGAGGAAAGAAGACAAATGAGGTATCCTACAGGTGAGACGGTAGGTAACACAAATAACACAAATATAGTCTGTTATTCTTGCGGTCAGCGGGGACACATGGCTCGTTTTTGTGGAAATAGGCGTGTCCAGTCGAATACACAGAGTAGAAATGGCAATAGGTTAAATAGGAATGTAGAAGATAGACACAGAAATTTTACAGGTACAAGAACAACGCAGGAAAACCGGCGCCCTACCTATTAAATGGGACCTGGAGTAGGAAGGGAAATAATAAGGTTCCATGGTTTAAAGAATACGTTAATAACAGGTATACTAGGACGAACAGAGAATATTTTCAACTAGATGAAGTCAAGCAGTTTATAGAAAATAAAACAGATTATAGTTCTTGTATAATAGAAGTAGGAAAGTATAGAATTCGTACATTAATTGATTCGGGAGCTCAGGTTAGTGTAGTAAAAGAAAGTTTTCTATACAGAATAGTGAGAAATTGTAGGATATTTAGGAGTCATAATAATCTTCACTCCGTTACGGGACAGAATTTACAAGTAATTGGGCAAACGATGATAAATTTCAAGCTAGGAGGGGTCAACGTAAGACATCTTTTTCATGTAGTGAAAGATTTAAATAGAAACATGCTGTTAGGAAGAGATTTTTTGATAAAAAATGGAGTAAGACTTTTCTTTGATTTACACAAATTAAAATTTAAGGACGTCTATGTAGATATGGAGGAAGACATGCATATATCAGCACTAGTGAGAGTTAAAATGTCCACGACGTTAAAGCCACAGTCGATTAATTTGATACAAGCAAAGCTAAAGAGAAACCCATATTATGTAGCAGGAGACACAGTCAGAGTCACTGAGTTACAAGAAGAAGTAATTGATGAACCTGGTTTGGAAGTTCCGGATGGAATAATAGCGTTAGATAAACACTTAACCTTTCCAGTTATGGTGATTAACAACACAGGTAGAGAAATTAAATTATACAGAGGGTGTGTAGTAGCAAAACTAGAACGTAACGTTAGTGAAATATTGGCAACAGATAGAGTAGAAATACCGGGAACAAATTGTTCACAATCTTCTAGTGAAAGAGTTAATAACAGACGCGGACGCGGAAGTAGAGGAAACACACAAATGGATGAATTGATCCATCCATTCAAAAGAAATACAGCACAAATACATTCACTAGATAAAAAGACAAGAGAACAGGAATTGTTGGCACAGTTAAAGACTTCACCAGAAAATAAAGAAGTGTTGGAACAGTTTATAAAGGAGAATCAGGATGTGTTTGCAATTAGTGATTTAGAGTTGGGTAAGACAAAAACGGTAACAATGGAGATAGATACGAAAGACCATCCGCCGATTAGCTTAAAACCATATAGAACTCCCTTAAGAAATAGAGAAATTGTAGAAAAGGCAATAGAAGAAATGTTGAAAGCAGGAATAATCACAAGATCAAAATCAGAGTGGTCATCTCCGGTGGTAATTGTGGCCAAACCTGATGGTTCGAGTCGATTCTGTTGCGACTATCGGGCGTTGAACAAAATTACTAAAAATGTAGCATATCCACTGCCAGTGATCGATGATATTTTGGGGCTGCTTAATGGCGCTACATTTTTCACGACGTTGGACGCAAGATCAGGATTTTGGTGTATCCCGATGTCAGCAGACGCGCAAAAGAAAAGTGCTTTCTGTACTCATATGGGTTCTTATGAATTTTTACGAATGCCTTTTGGAGTCAAAACTGCGCCATCTCACTACATGCTCTTAATAAATGAAGTATTAGAAGGTATGCAAAGGTTTGCACTAGCCTATATAGACGATATTCTGATTTTTACGACAGGAGATGTAGGTGATCATTTAAAACATATTAGATTGGTATTCGATAGATTAAGGGTACATGACGTTAAATTGAAACTTAGTAAGTGCCAGTTTTTAAAGACAGAAACAAAATATTTGGGTTATATTATAAATAGAGACGGAATAAAACCAGACCAGGAAAAGATAAAGGTTATTAAAGAGTTACCTCCTCCAACTAATGTTAAGGAAGTGCGTGCGTTTATAGGAACCTGTGCGTATTATAGGCGGTTTGTCCCGGCGTTTTCAAAGATAGCAGAACCTATTACAAATTTAACAGGCAAATACGCTAGATTTAAGTGGGATGATGAGTGTCAAAAAGCGTTCGAGTATTTAAAAAACATCTTAACACTGGTACCATTATTGACGCATCCAGATTTAAACAAACAGTTAATACTGTACACAGATGCTTCGGACAATGCAATAGGAGCATGTTTGGTTCAACCATATGAAGGAAAAGAGTCTGGAATACCAGGGGTTAAAAATGAAAGGCCAATTTATTTCTTGTCTCATAAACTTAGCAAATCTCAACGCAAATGGACGACTATTGAAAAAGAAGCGTATGCCATTCATTATGCCCTTCAGAAACTAAATTACTACTTACATAACGCAAATTTTGTTATTAGAACTGATCATATGCCTTTAAAGTCTTTTTTAGAAGCTCCAGTGCAGAACAGGAAAATACAGACGTGGGCATTGAATCTACAGGGATACAATACGAAAATTGAATACATTCCAGGTAGGATTAACACATGCGCTGATTTATTATCTAGGATTCCTTACCCACAGTCGTCAGGTGACACAGAAGATGAAGGAGAACCAGAGATTGACGATCGAAACTGGCAAGTAAATATTTTAGATTCTGCCATAATAAATGGAGAAGACTTTGAGAGTTTACCATCGGATCAGGAGGTTGAACATAGAGTAGAAGAAGACCCACATTTAGCACAGTTTAGTATGAAAGAAGAACAGGAATTAGATCCAAAAGTCTTACAAATAAAACAGAAATTAAATGAAACGGAGGAGAACAAATATAAGAAGAATTATTTGGTTTTACAAGAGGATGGACAGTTATACTATATGTGTGAAAGGAACGAACAGCTAAGGAAATATATTCCAAAACATTTAGAAAATGAAGTTTTAAAAGCATATCACAATGAAAATGGACATCTCGGTCGGGATAAATTGGTGAAAGCACTTACGAGTAAATATTATTGGCCAAACTTATTTAGATCTGCTTGCAAATTTGTGGATACGTGTGAAAGATGCAGGTTAAGGAATATGAAAACAATTAAGTGTCCTTTGCAAGATACAGATATTCCTCAGTTCCCTATGCAGAAAATTAGTTTAGATATATCGGGTCCTCACCCTAGAACATTGTCAGGGAATGTATATTTAATTCATATAGTAGACGTTTACAGTCTTTGGCCGGAAGTTTATGCAATTCCAGATAAGAGCGCTGATACTGTCATTAATATTTTTTTACAGGAGTTTGTACCAAGATTTAGTTGTCCACAGATTATACTTACAGATAATGGTAGAGAATTTGTGAATAAGAAATTTGAAAAATTATTGAAGGATTTAAATATAAAACATGTAAAGACCTCATACTATAGACCTTCTTCAAATGCTAGGAACGAACGACAACACCGGACGTTATATGATATTATAGCAAAGATTGTGGATGAACATGAAAAAGACTGGGATTTATTTTTGGGACCAGCGCTTAGCGACATACATACAAATCAAAATGTGAGCACAGGCTTTTCACCATTTTATTTAATACACGGGAGAGAACCAATATTACCAATAGATAATCTCTTAAAACCAAGACGGAAGTATATGGGAGAAGACTTTCAGGAGACCATTATACAAGAAATGCATAAAGCACACATGAGGTTGAAGAATAATATAGTTAAAGCTAGAGAAAGACAGAAAAAGTACAAAAACCTGAATACAAAGTTACAGGAGTTTAAAGTAGGAGATAGAGTGTATTACAAAAAGCATAGAAGGAACTCTAAGTTTGATGATCGTTGGGTCCCAGGGTATTGTGTCATAGAAAGGCTAGGAAATGTGTCGTATAATATTAAGAACCAGGTGACGGGACATGTGGCAAGGGCACACGTGGAACACTTAAGAAGAGATGATGATGAGAAGGAAAATGATAATTATAATAATAATTATTGTTCAGACACCGGATACTTAGATGAACGAGTCGTTAGGGGAACTACAATAACACCAGCTTTTAGAAAAGATCCGACACACAGTCAGTTAAAAACGGCTTCAGGTTACGATGATACTCAAGAACAAACAATACCGAAAACGATAGTAGGAGAAAAGTTGAATGAGACCCATTGTGATAGTATAGAATCTATGGAAGAAGAAGTAAGTGCTCCATTTAAAAATACTAGACAAGCAACAAAAAGAAGAATGGATAAACAAAGAGAAAGAGAAGTGAAAAGACAGAGGAAAATTAGAGAGTATTCAACAAGTGGTGAAGAAATGCCTTTACTAGAAAGATCCTTAAGAAATAGGGATAGACAAATTAGATGGGATATTGAACGGAAGAGATTAGCGGCTGCTAACGAGAGAAATACAGATGAAGAAGAAGAAATGGATGAGAAATCAGAGTCAATTAGTAGTATGGAGGAAGATGATAGATTATACGGGGAGGATGATATTGATGTAGAGATAGCATTGATACAGAGAAACTTGGAGTTGTTGAAGAAGTGGAAACGTAAGAGATAAATTGATAGAAAATATTGCAGATTGCAAGATGTAAGTTTCAGGCTTTAAGGAAAGAGATACCTGATGAAGTGTGTGAGACGGTGGAAATGGAAAAGGCTTCTGTTGATACTTTTTATAAATGATCTGGAGGAGTAGTCAAACAATGGATGTAGGTTCGACTGAGGTATATATATATTTTTGTTCTCTCAGTGACGGAATTGCTAGTTGATATTATGTTTTGGTTTCTTATTGGATGGATAAGTTAATCAATGGTACAGCAGGTAGTTGTACTATATAGTAAATAGACAAGTTTTTACTGCTGCTAGGAATATCGTGGTGTATGGTAATGATTAAGTAGTTATAGGAATTTGTCCACGAGAAGCAATTGGGGTGTAGATAATACGGCCGTTGTTAGTTAAAGGCTTGTACGAAAAGAACAGATATTGTTTTAAATTAGAATTTGGTCTGTAAATAACAGATATAAATATATATAGACCTGGCGGTGAATGGTTTCAATTTCTTGCTTATAAAAACAATAGAGTGACTTGAGTGAATAGATATGACTTACGTTGATTCGTATAGGAGGAAAATTTTGCTTGGTTACTTTAAGTAGATAATTCTATGTGAATTATAATTTTTTTTGAAGAACTTCTCTTTAGCGAGAAGACACTTGTTTTATTGAGTCTGAGTTTGTAATGCCTCATGTATAATATGTTTTTGCTTCTGTAATATGATTGTTGTTACTTGATTTTAGAATAGGGTTATTGTGTTCTTAGACTTTTACGTACAAACTGTTGGTCCGTAAAAGAGACCAATAGTGTTAGGTAGTATTAGAAAATTTTATTTTGGTTTGATAAGATGCATGTTGTATTATTTTAAAATCTGTTTTCTTTGAATGAGTTGGGGGATATCTTGTTTTGACTTTATTTCGTTTAAGTTAATTAAGTTGTTTGGTGTATTAGGTTACATAGTTATAAATTTAATTAAGTAAGTTAATTTTCAAGTAGTTATGGTGTTGGCTGGAATAAAGAAAATAATATGAGGGCTAACAGAGAGACACATACTGAGGGCTAATAGAGAGACATATAGATAGTCGCCATGAAGAGGTTCTTATGGATATGAAATGTTAGAAAATAGGAGCTACATTAAAGTCAGCATTATATTATGGGAAGTGAGGGGGAAAGAAATAGGTGCTGTGAAAAACCAGCGTTAATTAAATTGATAATGTTCATAGAATATGAACATTGACTCATGGTGAAAGGTGAGGTGACGGAAATATAGACAAGATTGTGGATGGCAATATAAATGTTATATATATATAAATGTTGAGAGAACGTATGTCAACTTGGTTTATAGAGAACAAAGATCTATTTTCATAAGACGTATTTTTAAAAAAAAATTTGTTGTACAAATTTTTTTTATTGGCAAGGGAGGTAAATGTGGTTGTGTGGACTATGCATTGCTTTATGTAAATGTGATCACGTTGTCTTTTCATCCTTTATGCTTATCACTGGGTGCGCACCCCTTCTTTGCTTTTCTAAGTATGTTCTTGTTCTGGTTGTCTTGTGTTGTGAGAAAGCGAGGGATTTTATAATGCCATGTGTACAATAACGATTATACGAACTATTCTTCTTATGATATGTATATTTGATACAGAAACGAGCCAAGAAGGGACCAGAAATATATATAGTGGATGGCTATATAGTTTGAAGAAATAGATTTGGTTACTTAACATAAAGTGCTTTGGGGAGGTTTGGGAACTGTAAGAAAGATTATTTGGTTTAAAAGAGTTACCATACGTGGTATGATATATTGTACAAAGCAAAATCGAAGAAATAGTTTATAGTAGGTTACTAGGCTGACAATATGACAGGGAAGAAGGGTTAAATGATATAATATATACTCAAATTTGAGTTGGGTTGGGGAAGATTAGAGGAAATGTGGGAGTTAAAGGAAAAGAAGGAATAGAGTAAGAGAGTTGGGAATAAAGAATTTTTCCTTTAGAGGAAAAATTCTTTAGAAAACATAGGGAGGTGTAACAGAGGAAGGGGTTTTGGTAGTATTTAGGTGGGAAACGACTACAGCACGATTGAGCATCGGGGTCGAACGGGAGGAGAGATGCTCAAGTCGTGACGTGGTTTGTTGTCAAAGGGGCAGTTACCATCAGTCTAGAGAACCAGAAGGTCGCCAACTTAGATCCGGCTGTCATCTATTGTATTAAACACTTTTAACAAGAAGCAAATGAGTTCCGTCAATTATATAAGTTCACCTTGTTACACTAGTTCCCGTGGTCAGTCTGAACGTTGCCAGTTGATTTTCGGCTGTAACTGTCGCGCAGATATGAAAGTATTATATTACTGGTAGCACACCTTGTACAACTATTTAACTGATTTGTTGCCATGGGACGATTAATCGTCTTAAGCGACTTCCCGTATCTGCCATAAGCACATATACAGTGGTCTTCACTAAGCAACCCCCTTTAATCTTCTTATATATAAATTAGGATGTGCGTCCGTATTTATGTATCTCTGTATGTATGTCCTTTATTTGTTCGCGAACGGCCCATCCGATTGAGATGAAATTTTCTACACGCCTTCCTTTCATTCCAGAGCTGTCAACTGTGATATTTTGTTAGTGTGAAATCGCCTGCTTACTCAGTATTATTTCATTTTTTTCATTTTTCATCATAATTCCATATATCTCAGGGGACCTAACTCTGTAAAAGTTATTTCAAGGGGCATAACATTTCTGTATAACTTATAGTCATATTGTGGCATCGTTTTCAAAGATTTATAAACTCTTTGTCCATAGTTATGTACCGGCATATGAGTTATAATAAATAATGATACAATCTGTAAGGCATTTTCAAAGTTTTCATAAAAATGATGCACAATGCATAACATTGTAACTCATCTTTTTTTGCTTAAGAAGTTACTGTAGTCATGCAGGTGATTAGAAAGAGTTTTCATTAAAAATAATGGATGGTGTGTGGTAGAACGTTCTTTTAAGTTACATTTTTCTTTGTTGTATGAATTTAAGGAAGCCGGACAGGGTCAGGCAGACAGATAGACAGACAGACAGACAGATAGACAGTCGGGAACAGGAACTTATATGACTACTTATATAAATTAAATGAGATGCTTCACACCAGGAGCTGGGCGATGTCGGGCCGGGTCAGACAGACAGACAGACAGACAGACAGACAGATAGTCGGTAACGGGAACGGGAACTTATATGACTACTTATATGAATTAAATGAGATGCTTCCCACCAGGGACTGGGCGAAGCCGGGCAGGGTCAGCTAGTGTGATATATAATACAACATGTCGGGCTACCATATTAACCACTTTTAAGTCACAATTGTATCACATCCCTACTTTCCATTTTCCGCCATACATTTATGTTCGGTCAAAATCTACTTTTCACTTTGCACTGAATCTGTTAAGTTTCTCAAATGTGAATGGATTAGAGAGTTCGATCTTAAACTTCCGATTCTCTGATGGCAGGGTAGTGGGGTAGGTTGGACTTTGATCTTGACTTCCTGTTCAGAAAGCAATACTAAATTATTGAACAGGAAATTGCCTAGAATATCCACCTGGGGTTGATCGCAAGGTCCTGCAAAACACAAGCAGCCATTTTGTTTTAATTGATTTAGTGTCGAACAAAAAGTAGGTTTCGACGAAACAAAAATAAATGGCGGAAAATGGGAGGTAGGGGTGTTTCACAGTTATAACTCAGTATGTATTTATGTCTCTACTTTTCTTCTTTTATTTCTTTTGCATTGTGGACTCCAAAGAACGGCTATTCTAGTTGTACATTTATCAGGGTTTCTTAATGTATGACCTATCCAGCGCCAGTGTCGTTTCTTCACCTCTTAATTTACTGGTAGTTGTGAATTTCTCCGAAGTCGGAGAGTATCAGCCTGCACGGCGAGGAACCTGTAGTCTGCACTCCAATAAGCCAGACATGGGACAACGGATACTCACGCAAACCTCAGGTCCTGTATGACATCACACTGATGTTGGACAACAGGATGTCTTCATACGACATACAGGACTACACGCTGGAGTTCACCGCCAGAGAACGCAATCAAGCATGCAACTGGTAGTGGTCTAGTTTTCTCCATCAGCTTCATATTGGTGCTTCTGTCATCCTATTTTACTGCTTCTACTTTGCTCAGGCACCAGTTAGTGTGTGATTGTAGTTTATTTGTAATCATTTTTCTCCTTTTCCGGGTTTCTGATCCAAACAATAGAACTGATTCAACGTTAGAATTAAATATCCAAATTGTGGTGCTAAGTTTAGTCAAAATGACTAATCAGATATCTTTCGTATGCTTGATTGTTTTTTTTTCCTCCCGCAGGACGACCTGCCAGAAAGCGTTGCACAGAGCACCAACTCCGTAGCTCCAACGACGACCCCCAGACGTCTCCGGTAAAATTGCACACGTGAATTCGAACGACGTAGCCCGGAATCGAACCTTCGCAGCACAAGGCAAGTAGAGTAACCACATCTGTATAACTGTACACATATTCCAACTCCGAGAGGCTTTGTTCCCGGATGATGCGGCATCCAGATATATCCTGCATTTTTTTTTTTTTGCATATCCTTTACAGGACATCGCTGTCAACACCAGCATCTTTCAGCTTTATGTTGATTTCTTGGCAAGATTACGCTCAGTAGTTTGCCATTGTTTCTGAGCGGCCGGCTCACATACCCCGTAAGTTACAGATGCGATTCGAACCACTGCTGATTCTCACCGTCATCACGTCACCGACGAGAGTATACGAGATTACGGAGAAAAGTATATCCTGCATACAAGGCAGCAAATGTCATTCTGGGCTCCCGCCAGTAATCACCGCTTATACTTGTAGCATTAAATCCTTTATCCCCGAATCCCCTAGTACCGGACAAGGGATTGCCAGTCGGCCTTCTGTCGACACGAAGACATCTTTCGGAATCGAAAGTTAGCTAACTAACTAACTAGCTAATTTAACTAACTAACTAACTAACTAACTAACTAACTGCCGGCTTCTGGCCTAGAGGTTAAACTACTAAGCGTAATCTTGCCAAGAAATCAACAATCAGCTAAAAAGTGCTGATGTTGACAGCGATGTCCTGTAAAGGATATGCAAACATTTTATTAACTAACTAACTAACTAACTAACTAACTAGCTGACTAACTAACTAAGCAATCAACTAACTAACTAACTAACCAACCAAACAACCAACCAACCTACTAACTTTTGTTTGTTTGTTGCATATCCCTTACAAGACGTTGCAGTCAACATCAGCATTTTTCAGCTGCTGTTGATGTCCTAGACAAAATTACGCTCAGTAGTTTGCCATTGCTTTCTGAGTGGCCGGCTCACATACCCCGTTAGTTACCAACGCGGCAAACCGATTCTCGCGCAGGTTACGTTACTAACGAGAATATAAGGGATTACGGAGAAAAACGTTAACGCCTAGGCCAGGGAGACCGGTAACCTATGCTGATTTTTCTTTCGATCGCCTCTACTGTACTCCTGCATATGTAGTAAATGGGTAGAGGCCATAGCACCTTCGGAAAAACCTACTAACTGACTAATTAACTAATTAACTAAATAAATAACTAACTAACCGTTGTTATCAACCTACATAGTCATAAGTAATCCCCATTCAATAAGTGTGCGACAGCTTCTTCGGGACTCATCGTTTGCTATGTGTTTATTGAGGCATGAGTCACAAATAAGACTGTTCAGTTGAAGACTTCACCCATCTCACACAGTTTGTCTCAGAAGGTCGCTTCCGTAGATCAGAATTTCCAGCCTCTGGCGAAGTCAGAACAGTCTTGTAGGATGTGCTCTGGGGTTTGCTTTGGTAAGTGGCAGAGTCATTGAGACTCATTCTGTGGAGGAGTGCTCTTTAGCCGACAATGCCCTATTTTGAGTCTGGCGATTTTAGTCTGCCCGTTTCGGCCTAGTTCATTCGCGCTTTGGTCGGCATGTAAATATGTATCTACATTACCTTCAATAGAAAACATTCTGGGAGCCATCAATAAGAGCAGACTCATCGGAAAATTCAAGATCAGGTGCCTCTAGTTCATACTGATCCAGAAGCTGCCATGGCCTCTACTCATTGACCACCTGTGCAGGAGTACAGTCGAAGCGATAGACAGAAAAATCAGTATAGTCACAAGAAAATGGCTGGGACTGCCACTAGGTCTGTCAGACATGGCGTTGTACTCAAAGAAATCAAAGCTCGCGCTCCCGTTCAAGTCCGTTGTCTAGCAATACAAAGACGGAAAAGTCAGGCTGGTGATGATGCAGCGCCAGTCCCCAGACGAAACATCCCCCAGATCCCAACCGCCGCTCATGACGGGAAGGAAGTGGAAGGTTGTCAGGGTAGTCGAGTCAGCGCAAGATTCTCTCCCGCTAAAGGAAGTTATGGGACACACCCAATTCAACAGACAAGACTTTAGCTACCAAACCAACACACAATGGTAGTCAGAGACGTCGGCCAGGCAACGCAGGGACATGGTGGTCAAGGAAATTAGTGAAGGAGATTACAATAAGGGATTTCGGAAGGCTGTGTAGCGACCGCAGCAAGGTTAGTTTGTGTCACGGAAGGGGATTCTGCAATAGTCCCTCTCGTGGAACGACATGTGGCGCTTGCCGCCATAGAAAATAAGCTTCGTTGTCAGATCACTGTACGATGTCCTGCCATCAGCTGCTAACCTGGTCAGATCGGGTATATCCGGCGACCCAACATGTCCCCTCTGTAGCAACACGCAGACCAAAAGTATTGTCGGCTTGCAGGACGGTCCTTGGGCAAGGCCGATTCACATGGCACTATAACAAGGACCACTTTTGATGATTAGAAGCATCTTGTCGTGCTTGCTCCGCGGCGGTGTTTTCACTACCTTCATCTTTGGTAGTCATATTATATTCCTGTTCAGGCCGCACTTTACAATTATTTTTAATTTGTTTATATCTTCAACGTCCCTCTTCGGCTTTCCCTCATTTAAAGGATCCAGTTACTCCCCTAGTGGAGTGTTGGATACACGGTGCTGCCCCATATTTTCATAGACCAATCGTCACTAGATTTATGACGAAGTCAACATCACGACCGGTGGTTAACTTATGACATTGCCTGTTATCTACTTTATGGTATGTTGACCCCTGAAGCCCAGGTCTATTTAAAATTTAGCTTCAATGATAATTCGAATACATGACCACCGGGCCAATGATAAGCCTCTTAGCCACTGCGCTACCTTGCGTCCCCGAGTTCAAGTGGTAGAGGTTAAAAGTGCCTTCAATACGTCCCATTCTTTATATTTTAAGTTTATATTCTTTCTGCTCACCTGCAAGAGAAAGCATTCCTCCTATCAAGACAAACACGTACACGATAAAGGTAATTGAAGAGAAAACTAACTCGTTCTACTAATGAATAAACGGGTATCTTCTGTTTCTTCGAATACTTTTCAAGTTACTGAAACTGTATATAGAGCACTAAAACACAACGTTAACGTTCTTTTATACTTCTAGCACTGTAAGACAGTTTTCCCAAATGAAAACAAGAGTATATAATAAACAGAAACGCTATTACTTTTAGACAGGTCCAACAATTAGGACCGCGATCAAACTGTTTAGAAAATACTAGAAACAAATTACTATGTGTCGTTGTTAACATGTTTTTTGTTCAGGAATATACAGACTGTCTCTTCAGACTGTTAAGTTTTAATGAAATCAATAAGAGTATTTGCGCAGTAGTTATGTAATGGGGAAATCATTAAGCGAATCAGCCAGTCAATTAGTGCAGTAAATTGATGAAAGTAGTTATAGCAGCCAGGATAGATCTTCACAGCGAATGGCAAGGGGTGAAATAAGTACACGAAAATCTTATATATAAATTAGGATGTGCGTATGTATCTCTGTATGTATTTATGTATCTCCGTATGTCCTTTATTTGTTCGCGAACGGCCCATCCGATTGAGATGAAATTTTCTACACGCCTTCCTTTCAGTCCAGAGCAGCCAACTGTGATATTTTGTTAGTGTGAAATCGCCTGCTTACTCAGTATTATTTCATTTTTCATTTTTCATCATAATTTCATATATTTCAGGGGATCTAACACGTAAAAGTTATTTCAAGGGGCATAACTTTTCTGTATAACTTATAGTCATATTGTGGCATCGTTTTCAAAGATTTATAAACTCTTCGTCCATAGTTATGTACCGGCATATGAGTTATAATAAATAATGATACAATCTGTAAGGCATTTTCAAAGTTTTCATAAAAATGATGCACAATGCATAACATTGTAACTCATCTTTTTTTGCTTAAGAAGTTACTGTAGTCATGCAGGTGATTAGAAAGAGTTTTCATTAAAAATAATGGATGGTGTGTGGAAGAACGTTCTTTTAAGTTACTTTTTTTGTTGTATGAATTTAACGAAGCCGGACAGGGTCAGGCAGACAGACAGACAGACAGATAGACAGTCGGGAACAGGAACTTATATGACTACTTATTTAAATTAAATGAGATGCTTCACACCAGGAGCTGGGCAATGCCGGGCCGGGTCAGACAGACAGACAGACAGACAGACAGACAGACAAACAGACAGACAGACAGTAACGGGAACGAGAACTTATATGACTACTTATATGAATTAAATTAGATGCTCCCCACCAGGGTCTGGGCGAAGCCGGGCAGGGTCAGCTAGTACATAATAAAACAAAATTGAAAACAATGTAATCACTCCGTGCTTTTAAACACGGAAGCCACAAACAGTATATTGTACGATTTATTGCTTGGCATATTGCGCTGCATCTCGTCAGATGCACATGTATCAAATAAAGTGAATAAATGACTAATACTTTAGCTGAAACAATTAAAATGCACAGTCATGATTATTGTACGAATGTGGAACATCTGTTATCCCCACGGTAATTTCAAATTTAACACGAACTCTTTCTGTTTATTAAATAAAAAACGGCTAGAACCACCTAATTTCTAACGCCTCGTTATATTTGAGCAAGCGTTTATTGCTGGGAAAAATGCCAGGCAATAAATCGTGCAACATGTTGTTTGTGTCTTCTGTGTTTACACATAATAAAACATTCAGAGTTATCGCCTGCGAGCTAGGTGGCTCTTGGTTCACAACTCCTCAGCGTGGAGTATTTCCTTGCCAAACTTGGGTCCTGGGCCAACCGAGTCATAACATTATCAAAAGTAAATTTTGATTTATTTGTTGTTTCGGGATTTGAGAGTTTTAAATATTGAGCACAACCCACTACTGGCAACGCCAGTCGCACTCTGGTATGAACCTAAGGCCTATCCACGCCAATGTGGAAGCACTAGACTCGAGTTTCGCTCTCGTTTGAGCTCTTCAGTAGTGCATATCCTTGACCGGACCCGGAAACAAACCCCGGAGGTTCATACCAGAGTGCGATCGGCGTTGCCAGTAGTGGGTTGTGCTCAATATTTAAAAAAGAAAATGTGTTTCAGACACAAAGAACACCGCACTTGCCAAGCCCCCCCCCCCCCTCCCGTCCCCCACCCAGCTGACGTTATAAGCATGCAATCTGCTGCACAGAAAAGTAGCAACAAATTCGAAATCAGCTGAACACTGTTTGAAAGCAGACCGCCTTGCGTTGTTTCCGATGGTGAAGCATAAAAGTCATTAGTCATTAGTCATTAGTAGCGGCTCCAACATCACAGCACCGGGTCGTCCCAGTGAATACCACATAAAATGTTTCCCAATGTCCCATGTGAAAAGTGGGAAAGACAGGAGTCTCGACAAACAACGGCCCGCTCCGGCACACTGTGCAAAATGCCACCGCCAGAATGTCACCACAAAAGTCATCTACGAACAGTACAGTTCACCCCTGATGGAATTGACAGTCACTTTCCCAATCAGATGTTCACCTACAAAGTCTCGAAGTCTCTAGATATTGTTCCGTTTCTACATGTTTTCTAGCCACCACGTCATTTGTCTCCGTTACAAAACAACCTCGAACAGATGTAAAGAAACACTTCATTGTACATAATGCCGTCGCCAGAATGCCAACCCAAAAGTCCTCCTCGAAACCACAGTTCATCATCGATGGAAACGCAGTCACTAGCAAAACCAGCAGCCACACATTACTGCATAAGGCAAGAAAACCGGTCGCTTCTGCTGCGACACGCCAGCCGCCTTGTTTGCAGATATTTCTGTATGTTTACATAATGCCATCTCCAGAATGCCAAAATAACAGTCCTCCACGAAAGCACGGTTCATAGTCAAAAGAAGTGGCAGTCAACCAGAAGACCAACCGCCACACATTTCTGCATAAGGCACAAATACCGGTCAATTCTGGGACATGCCCTCCGCCATTGCTCTGAACATGCAGATCACGCTCCACAACCTTGGGCAGATTTAAAAGCATTTCACACTAAATTCACAGCTCACAGCGTCGCGCCACGCACTCAATTCAGTAGCAGGGCGACGGAACCAAAAACTACCAGTCCAACATGAGGAAAATGCGAATGCAAAGGTAGCCACGAGCATAAACACTCAGAGGCCTTAACAGTTACACTGCCTATACGCCTTGCCGGCACCGGAAGCATAAAAGTGGAACATAAAAACTTCCTCGTAAATCGTAAATAGTCAAAACAATGATGGGTTTCACCGTGACGTCATATAAAGGACATGCAACTAACTTGTATGTTTATTTACTTGACTACAAGGCGGGAGAAGTGCTATCGTCCACATCATAACGGCGAGCACGGTGTGAAAGATACACTATGGACTGTGGCAGACTGGCCATGGCGTCTGCTTGTCCGATGTTAAGTGGGCTATGTGGTCCCCTCATAAAGTGGACCATGTGGTCCCCTGATGAAGTGGGCCATATGGTCCCCTGATGAAGTGGGCCCTGCGGTCCCCTGATGAAGTGAGGTCTGTGATCCCCTGATGAAGTAGGCCCTGTTGTCCCCTGATGAAGTGGGCCCTGTGATCTCTGACGAATTGGGCCCTGTGGTCCCCTGATGAAGTGGGCCCGGCGATCTGTCACATAATACTGAAGAATTCAGATCCAGAATTGATGAAAGGCCTGAAGCCGCCATCGCCAGGCGCCACAACTATTTGATGTGGACAAATATGTTCCCAATTTCAGACACCACCGGGATTCCAGGAGAAGTCCCGAGATCAAAGGGAAACGTCGGCATTCTGTTTGCCCGGATCTCAGGAGAATGGAGAAGGGGGGCGGTGCCGTCTTGATTGAAGTCCGGTCACGTGAGTGACGTCACTCGAACAACATATTTCGGCTGTTTGAAGTTAACGAAACTTGCGTTCAGTCTGTGGATGAACTACAGATAACGGGAGTGTTTTTGTGTTCCTAGTTCTAATGGAGAAGAGGATTTACGGGGTCTCCTGTGTTTTGGAAACTGTGATGAATTGTGAATTCCGACTCCGAACAGGAACACTAGCATAAGGTAGTCTAGTATTAAATAAAGCTTAGGATTAGAACATTGAGATAGTGTGTTGTGTGAATGTATTCTAGGAGCGTCGGCCGCAGCTGGCTGATGCCAAGCTTAAACGAGGTAGAGTGATATATCATTTCACTCGGCAGGGTAAGACCAGTGTAATGGGATGATATTCGGTGAGATTTGGGATGGCTGGGGGAATAGGGGAAATGTAAATGGTGGGATATTCCGGTAGGGAGGCCTACTGGGGCTCCTGTGTTTGTCCGTTTGGTCTTTCCTTTTCCTTACCACCCAAATGTGAAGAACTATTGTGCCTTTATGCTAGAGTGTAGTTCTAGGTTAATCAGGATACATGTCTGAGTGGCCTTTGGCCTACAATCACATACAGTGGATTCGAATCAGGTTTTTCTCTCACAGAATGTTTTATTTTCACCAGGTTCCACTGTGTAAAAGAAAGGAAGTATTACTACGAGGTGTGGACAATGCCAGTCACACTGAGTGATATTTTACTGTACCGGAGAAATTAAGGACAGCGGGGAGAGGAGGAAAATAGCAGTCACTCTGAGTGAAGTTATGTTAAATGGTGTCGGCAATGGGACACCGTTCCACCAATCATGGCCTCATCAAAGCCCAGAGTGTTTAACATAAAAAGGGCTGGTTGTCAGTGACTGAGGTCCTGAAAAGGCGGATTCATATTAACAGTGATGACTTCTCAGAACAATAACATTAGTATATAGAGAAGGTATAATGGTGATTACTTATCAGGACAATAACGTTATTATATAGAGAAGGCATAAAGGTGATTACTTCTCAGGGCAATAACATTATTATATAGAGAAGGCATAATGGTGAGGAAACCTGTTCAGTAAACTTGTACAAACATACAGGAGGAACTTACTCGAACAGACATCATCAGTTTGTTTCTTGGGGAGTCGTGTGAGAGAAGTGCCGAGATTCCTAGGTTCCAGGATCGTTATAGACACATTAAATACATTGGGGGTTCTGAACTTATGGACTTTGGTATACCATATTCAGTAGTGGAGTCCAGTCACCTAACTATATAGGATTAACTCCAAGAAGTCAACCATTGTCCGGAGAGATTCTTCATTCGGTGAGACCTGTTCCGAACTTACTGTGGTGTGATGTGGCATGGCCTAACATGATGAACGATCCTGAGCTCACTAATCTATTCTCACATACACCATAGAAAATACTACATATTTCCACACGCAAACAGTGCACACACACACACGTGACACTTTTCTGTATTAAATGTTTTATTTTATCATTTGTTAAAATACAGTCTTGTGTGGGTACGTTCTGGGGGAATATGAAGGGTATTGTTTAGTGGTAAGAAGAAGAAGAGGAAAGAGAGAGATAGTGTACCTAAGACTGACAGGGGGTTTGTAGACAAAGGTCCGGCAGAAGCCCACGATAAGGAAAAGGATGTTAAACAGTGTGCCTGTTGACTCCACTTCCCCCCTAGGGACGACTGGCGACACGATCCCATGTTGAAGTGGACCCTGCGGTCACCTGATGAAGTGGGCCCTGTGGTCCCGTGATGTAGTGGGCCTTGTGGTCTCTGATGAAGTCGACCCTGTGGTCCCATGATGAAGTCGGCCCTGTGATCCCTGACGAAGTGAGCCCTATGTTCCCCTGATGAACTGGACCCTGTGGTCCCTTGATGAAGTGGGCTCTGTGATCTCTGACGAATTGGGCCCTGTGGTCCCCTGATGAAGTGGGCCCTGTGGTCCCCGATGAATGGGGTCCTGTGGTCCGCTGATGTAGTGGGCCCGATAGTCCTCTCATGAAGTGGGCCCTGTGATCTCCTGATGAAGTGGTCTCTTGATGAAGTGGGTCATGTGGTCCCCCGATGAAGTGGGCTCTGTGGTCCCCTGATGTAGTGTATCCTGTGGTCCCCTGATGTAGTGGGCCCGAGTGTCCCCCGATGAAGTGTGCCCTGTGGTCCCCTAATGAAGTTATTCCCTGATGAAATGTGCCCTGTGGTCCCCTGATGAAGTTATTCCCTGATGAAGTGGTCCCCTGATTAAGTGGTCCCCTGATTAAGTGGGCCATGTGGTCCCCGATGAAGTGGGCCATGCGGTATCCTGAAGAAGTGTGCCCTGTGGTCCCCTGATGAAGTTATTCCCTGATGAAATGTGCCCTGTGGTCCCCTGATGAAGTTATTCCCTGATGAAATGTGCCCTGTGGTCCCCTGATGTAGTGTGTCCGGTGGTTCCCTGATGAAGTGGGCCCTCTTGAACATTAGACAGTGTGTTGAACATGTTCACGTCCTTGTAGTAGATTGGTCAACTGGCAACCAATATGTCAATGGATCAAGCTAGCTAGACAACCGATACCATGGCAGGACTCATTTGGTGAAGACTCTCTTGGATCCAATGGAAAGTTAGGTCTGCGCGGCCGATTGGATAAGAACGCGCGTTCTTATACATCCGATGTGCTGATGCCGAGGTAAGGGGTTCAATCTCCGTACCGGACAGTGGGACTAAAATGTTGACTTCTCGTCCTTTACTTGTGGACCTTAACAAATTTACTGCCTAGCACCACTTTATTGACAGGGTGGAACTACACTGGCCTGCCGTGCGCATCTTTATTGACAGAATGTTGACAGTTCATTATGTGTTTCATTTTGCGTATCTTACGCAATTTTCAATAAATCAGGTGCCGTCTGCACAATGATCTCCAATACTGTTTGTCTCTCGCCTTGACTGTACATTCTGTCAGCCTGATTTTCATCCATCTCTGGATGTTATCTTCCCACTTGTATCGTTTTCTACTTCTTGCTAGCTTCCCCTCAACCTTGCATTCCAGTATGATTTTTATTAGAGTGTTATCCGCAATTTTAATGCCTGGTAGTAAATGAAAATTTACACACGGGAAACATATGCCCTTTGGACAGTATCAGACCTGACTCGCGGTTTCAATGTGTGTGTTTTTTTTTTTTTTTTTTTTTTTTGGTTTAAGGACAAACCGCTAGTTTAATTTGCTTGTTTTTATTATTTTAGAAATGGCAACGCCCTCTGGTTCGAGACCGCGTAGATTTTCATCAAATTCGCCTTTTAAACAATTTCAGATTATAATTATTCTGATTTAAAGGACTTTGTGAAATATTCTAAAACTAATACCATGTAAAATTATATAGCAGGCGATCATAATGGAAAACAAAGTTAACGGCGAAAGTTCATCATCATATGATGGCACATGTCGAATTAGGCTTGCTATAATGGGCCACACTTGTGCCCCTAAGTTTGCTTTGCCTATCACAAATACGCTAAAGAGTATTTAAATAATGAAATTCAAAAGAATAATAAGTATAACTAAATAGAAAATAGTGTATGTATTGTTTCTCAGTACAACTCTGCCTCGTGTGATCCTGACATTTTCCATTTTGTGTGAGAATGATGTGTTTCAAAATATGATGTTTTATTTGTGTTTTATTGGTGTTATGGGGCAGTTCTAGTGATATTGGTGAAGAAAAAAATAGTGCATTTATCATTATTTAGTAAATTTCATTGGATTATCATCAGCGATTAAGAAGTAGTGCCTTGGTAAATGGAAATTTTAAATAATTGTCACCCCTGTCTTCAATTTTTTTTGTTTTGACAAATGATATTATTTTGATTATTATTATTATTTTAATATGATGATAATATTATATTTCTAACCTATAGCGAAAGTTGCAATACCAACTTTTTCCTTGTGCAATCCCCTTAAATGTGATATATAATATAACATAATGCTACAATTTTAACCATTTTTAGATCATTACCGTGACATACCCATACTTCCCATTTTCTGCCATCAATTTCTGTTTAGTCCAAACCCACTTTTTTGTTTGACAGTGAATCAGTTAATTACAAGTACCTCCGAAGTCGGAGTGGGTTCGCCGGATGGCGAAGGACACTGGTAATAGGGAAGACTAATCCACAGGTAAAATTCAGTGCTACAAGAAGTAGTGTGTATGGACTAGGCTTGAGTTCAAAGCGAATGAGGGCAATACAACTTTTAAAAATTGGAAAGTGCAGCAAAACAAACAAAGGGACACACATCTGGAAAGGTTGGTTAAACATTGGGGGAGGGGGTTAGAAAGAAGGAGGGGTGAGGAGAGGGTCTAGACGACACTTAGCGTGTAGAAGAAAACGCCGGCGGCCATTGAATCAGCCTGTCACTGCTACCATCAGCGTGAGAAAGATAAAACTGACTATGGGCCCATTGCAATATAAGCCAAGCTGCACAGTAGAATGATTCTTTGTTATAATTAACTGATTAAGTGTCATGGGATGATTAATCGTCTTAAGCGACTTCACATATCCGCCATGGGTTTATATATCGCCAAATGTTGTAATTGTAAAATGTTGTCTTAATTAAATTTTCAATACAGTAGTGTTTCCTAAGCAGCCTCCTATACTTTGATAAATAATATGCCATGTCTGCTGCCATATTAACAACTTTTAGGTCATAACTGTGAAGATCTCCTACTTCCCGTTTTCCGCCATCCATTTTAGTTCGGCCCAAACCTACTTGTTTGTTTGGCACTGTATCTGTTAAGAAGATTAGCTTGGTGAAATTGTCAGATCCCCAGCGATTAAAAGAGCCGAAGTAGCAGGGTGGAGCAGAACATCTTCTATTCTTTGCCTTCGCTCGCTTTGAATGTTCACATTCACGTGCTACTAGTTCTAATGCATGGGACTGATTTTTTTTCGTGTGGATTTTGCTTTCTCTTTTACCTGTATGCCTCCCCATCAGGTGAATCCCCACTGACTTCTGAGGTACCTTTAATTTACGTCCCCAAGTCAAAGAGTTGCGGGGATGTTTAAGTATGAAGTGGGTGTTTAAATGTGAAGTGGATAGCTATAATATGGGGGACATTATAGTGTGTTTAAGTGTTTCAACACTCAAGATAGGCTTACCATCATCACGGAACCATCAACACTTAATGTAGGTTTACCATCATGGTGGAAATATCGACAATGATAGTAGGCTTACCATCATAGATAAACATCAACACTCAAGGCCTACTTACCATCATAATATTCCCATTGGTCTGGCAGTGTCCATCTTTCCTCAGTGAAGGCTATAAATATGTTCGTTGTGCGAATCACCAGCCTAGCAGCCTATTATTTCCATGACTTCTAAGTGTCGAGTAATGTTCACTGAGCACACGCAACCTCCTATTTTCCCACCCTTGTCCACGAAGACTAGGCGTCCGATTCACAAACTAATGTTTAGTGAAAAGTTTCATTCAATGGATTTTCAGTAGCGTGGTGGTTTGGTCTTCTTGCCTGCCCAGAACGCGGTTCATGGTCAATTGCCCGGATACATTATCCATTCCCATCAGTACGCTTTGTGATTGACTCAGTTTCAATAAATGGGTACCTGATAATTTGCCACTAGGTCACTTTAATTTTCTGGAAATTATCTTGAAAGGGAAAGCGGCGAGGTGTTGTTGTTTGTCCATCAAGAATGATGATGACCATTCTTTTCATCCAGTGGGTTTGAAAGTATGGAGCCATGAGTTCTAAGATGGCTGGTAAGGCCTATATTTGCTCGAAATGTTCTTTGACAATGTGGGCAAAGAATGCTTGAGGTTCCAGGAGGAGAATCTCCTGCAGTGGTTTTTCTGTCCAGCCTTTTTTTTCCACAGCTCTTGCATTTCTGTTTGCTTCGCAAGTGACTGCACCCTTGTGTAATGATGTACGCCACGAATTACGGTCTTTAGCAGCAGTCTCACATGTGGCGTGATTAATTCCAAAAGCTTTTAGTGAGATCTTTGGAGTGTCTTTAAAGCGTTTCCTCTGACCGCCATGGGAGTGTTTACCACAACAGCTCACCGTTAAAAAAAAAAAAAAAAAAAAAAAAAAATTCGTTTAGGGAACCTGTGATCTGGCATGCGAGTCAAGATACCAGCCCAACGAATCTGATTGTGGTTTAATTTCGCTGGTAAACAGTTCAGGTTTCACAAGCACATATCAGTGTGGATAATACCACTGCTTTGTACACTTTCAGCTTTGTTTGCAGGCTTATTCCATTTCTGTCCACACATTCTTGTACAGTCTTCCAAAGGCCGCGCTGGCGTTGGATATTCTTGCATTCACTTCGTCATCAATTGTGGCAGCTTGGGACACAGTGCTGCCAAGATAGGTGAATTTTTCCACAACACTTAGTTTTTGACCATTCACTTTGATAATTTGATTAATTCCTGGAGCTGGCTGGTACATAACTACATTCTTCTCCAAGTTGATATTGAGCCCAAAGTTGTCACAGGCATATGAGAAAGCTGAAACATTGTGTTGCATGTCTGCTTCTGAGTTGACACATAGAGCGCAATCATCAGCAAACAGCAGCTCTCTAACGTTGATGCTGGTAGTTTTGGCTTCAGCTTTCAGCCTTCTGAGACTGAACAACTTTCCATCCATGCGGTAGTTGATGTCTATTCCAGTGTCGTTGTTTTGCCAGCGAGGTAGGGAGCCTGCAACCTCATTCGTTATAGTGTGACCTAGGATATACAATGCTCTATCCGGGAGTTTCCGGGAATCTCTCATGAGTCTCCGTGGCAAAGTGGCCAAGCCGTCTGCCTTGCGCTCCGAAGGTTGTGGGTTCGATTCCGTGCTATGTCTTTCAGTTTACGAGTGCATTTTTCTTGGAAACTCCTGGGGTCGTCACTGGAGCTACGGAGTTCGCTCTTTGTGTGATGCTTTCAGCAGGCCATCCTGTAGAAAGAGACCGAGCCATATGGGATACACCCGGTGCAATGAAACCAATCCTCTCGACTTTTAAGCATCTTCTTTATACGAAGCTCTAACATTTGACACATCACCGGAGGAATCTACCATGGGACTATCTTTGCCTTATCGTGACTGTTTCACGCCAGAGTCGAGCACCTCACAACTAGGCTACGTCTCCCCAAAATTAAAGACGGCTTCTCATATAACGTGGTGTTTAAATTAAACTGTACTTACCACTCAAATCACCAAAGAAAGTGCGCAATGCCGTGAAACTACTACGGCCAGTAAAGTTAACACATTTATAGAGTTATAGAGATTGAATACCGGTCCAATATGGCTGATGGGCTGTTGATATGTTAGGCGTCTCTTGAGTGTTTTTGCTTCTGGCTACGGTTTTCTTACGAATTTTCCTCATGTTGGACTGGTAGTACATGATTCAGTCGCCCAGCTACTGAGTTAAGTGCGTGAAACAACACTGTGAGCGGTGGATTTCATGTCAAATGCTTTTACATTTGCCCACGGTTGTTTATATTGTGAACTGCATGTTCAGAAAAATGGCGACAGATGTTGCTAAAATAGTTGGTTTTATCTTATGCAGTAGCTGTACTCTTTGTGCAACTGTCGATTTTCTAGTGACAGCGGCTTCCATTGATACTGACGTGTAATTGTAGTGGCGGATTTTAGGTGTTGGCATTCTGGCAGTGGCCTTATGCATGTATGCCTGTGCATACTGTTGGTTTGTCGGGACTGCTATATATTCCACTCTTCACATGGGACAGTGATGAGGATGGTGTCTGATATTCAATGGCACAAGAACGGTGCATTATGGGGTGACCGGTTGCCTTGAATTTGGAACAAGACTAACGACTAAACTGGAGAATGATAAAGATCTCCAATGACACACAAGAAGCCAGAGATATCGTAGAGCTATAATCACGAAGACTTTCAAGCTCTCACTTTCAAACGACGCCTTTGTACTGAACGATCAAGAATTCTTTGATGCTAGGAAAACTAGACAATCGACAGAGGATGTAATCACCAGCTAGGCGTGAACTAACAACAACGGAATTCAATACAATTAAATATCAGTAGTTAGTTGCTTGTCTCTTATAAGACATCGCAATAAACATCATATTTTTAGACTATTCGTGAATTTCTATACACATTTACGTTAAATGGTTTGCCATTGCTTTCAGAGCGGCCGAATGCTAGCCGAATATTTCAAGAAGAGATTTGATTGGTCAGAGGTTGAGCGTGGAATTACATTCGCTTATATAACTTGCCATAGCGGCGGTTTCATAGAGCCATGTCTGTTTCAAATGTGATGTGCTTTTAATTGATCGGCTGCCGAAGGGTAATATATCGCCAAATGTGACCTCCCATTTGGACAAAAGGATGATATATCGCCATACTAGCGTCGTCATGGTATTCGTTTTGTTTCGTGGTATCTTCCCGCAATATCAGTGCGCAATGGATGGAAATTTAAATTATAATTCTTGTTCATTTGATTGTGTCCCATATTTGGTCTAAGCCTACATTTTGTTTGACACTGAATCAGTTCAGTTTCGTGTTTGTCTATTGTCTGGTGTGCTCCTTGCTATCCACTTCACATTTATGAGGCATCTGGTAACGTGAGGTGTTTTATTCTTAATAGGAATACGGGGATAGCACAATGTACCATGAGGCGTGTAACAGAATTTTTTTCATTTCTTATTTGTACAGGGTGTCTTTGTAATGTCTGTGCAGTGTTTGAATATATTGCCGGTCCAAGTTTTGTATTCACATATTATGTTGCATGAACTTTACAGAGGGTGAATACAAATCTTGGACCGGCATTATTTTTAACCACCGCACAGTCATTAAAACTATATATATATATATCTTGCATGTCCTTTGCAGGGCTTTTGAGGTCGACCTCAGGTTGATTATCTAGGCAGTTGTACGTTCAGTAGTTTGCCAATGCTTTCTGAACGAGAAATCAACGTTGAAGTCCAACAATACAAGTGTAGGGAAGTCCAACAATACAAGTGTAGGGAGTCCAACAATACAAGTGTGGGGAAGTCCAACAATACAAGTGTAGGGAAGTCCAACAATACAAGAGTAGGGAAGTCCAACAATACAAGTGTGGGGAAGTCCAACAATACAAGTGTAGGGAAGTCCAACAATGCAAGTGTAGGGAAGTCCAACAATACAAGTGTAGATAGTCCAACAATACAAGTGTAGGGAAGTCCAACAATACAAGTGTAGGGAAGTCCAACAATACAAGAGTAGGGAAGTCCAACAATATAAGTGTAGGGAAGTCCAATAATGCAACTGTAGGGGAGTCCAACAAAGCAAGTGTAGAGAAGTCCAACAATACAAGTGTAGGGAAGTCAAACAATACAATTGTAGGGAAGTCCGACAATGCAAGTGTAGTTAAGTCCAACAATACAATTGTAGGGAAGTCCACAATATAAGTGTAGGGAAGTCCAACAATACAAATGTAGGGGAGTCCAACAATGCAATTGTAGGGAAGTCCAACAATACAAGTGTAGGGGAGTCCAACAATACAAGTTTAAAGGTAAGTCCAACAATGCAAGTATGGGGAAGTCCAAATATACAAGTGTATTTGAGTTCAACAATACAAGTGTAGAGAAGTCCAACAATGCAAGTATAGGGGAGTTCAACAATGCAAGTGTAGGGGAGTGCAACAATACAAGTGTGGGGAAGTCCAACAATGCAAGTATAGGGAAGTCCAACAATATAAGTGTAGGGAGTCCAATAATGCAAGTGTAGGGGAGTCCAACAATACAAGTGTAGGGAAGTCCAACAATACAAGTGTAGGGAAGTCCAACAATACAAGTGTAGGGAAGTCCAACAATACAAGTGTAGGGAAGTCCAACAATATAACTGTAGGGAAGTCCAACAATACAAGTGTAGGGAAGTCCAACAATACAAGTGTAGGGAAGTCCAACAATACAAGTATAGGGAAGTCCAACAATACAAGTGTAGGGAAGTCCAACAATATAAGTGTAGGAAAGTCCAACAATATATGTGTAGGGAAGTCCAACAATGCAAGTGTAGGCAAGTCCAACAATGCAAGTGTAGGGGAGTCCAACAATACAGGTGTGGGAAAGTCCAAAGGGAATTCCAACAATACAAGTATGGAGAAGTCCAACAATGAAAGTGTGGGGAAGTCCAACAATACAAGTGTAGGGATGTTCACAAATACAAGTGTAGGGAAGTCCAACAATGCAAGTATAGGGAAGTCCAACAATATAAGTGTAGGGAAGTCCAATAATGCAATTGTAGGGGAGTCCAACAATGCAAGTGTAGGGAAGTCCAACAATACAAGTTAGGGAAGTCCAACAATACAAGTGTAGAGAAGTCCGACAATACAAATGTAGGGTAGTCCAACAATGCAAGTGTAGGGAAGTCCAACAATACAAGTGTAGGAGAGTCCAACAATACAAGTTTAAGGGACGTCCAACAATGCAATTGTGGGGAAGTCCAACAATACAAGTGTATGGGTGTTTAACAGTACAAGTGTAGGGAAGTCCAACAATGCAAGTGTGTGGGAGTCCAACAATACACGTGTGGGGAAGTCCAACAATGCAATTGTAGCTGAGTCCAACAATGCAAGTGTAGGGGAGTCCAACAATACAACTATGGGGACGTCCAACAATGCAAGTGTAGGGAAGTCCAACAATACAATTGTAGGGAAGTTCACCATTATAAGTGTAGGGAAGTCCAACAATGCAAGTGTAGGGAAGTCCAACAATACAATTGTAGGGAAGTTCACCATTATAAGTGTAGGGAAGTCCAACAATACAAGAGTAGGGAAGTCCAACAATACAAGTGTGGGGAAGTCCAACAATACAAGTGTAGGGAAGTCCAACAATGCAAGTGTAGGGGAGTCCAACAATACAAGTGTAGATAGTCCAACAATACAAGTGTAGGGAAGTCCAACAATACAAGTGTAGGGAAGTCCAACAATACAAGAGTAGGGAAGTCCAACAATATAAGTGTAGGGAAGTCCAACAATACAAGTGTAGGGAAGTCCACAATATAAGTGTAGGGAAGTCCAACAATACAAATGTAGGGGAGTCCAACAATGCAATTGTAGGGAAGTCCAACAATACAAGTGTAGAGGAGTCCAACAATACAAGTTTAAAGGTAAGTCCAACAATGCAAGTATGGGGAAGTCCAAATATACAAGTGTATTTGAGTTCAACAATACAAGTGTAGAGAAGTCCAACAATGCAAGTATAGGGGAGTTCAACAATGCAAGTGTAGGGGAGTGCAACAATACAAGTGTGGGGAAGTCCAACAATGCAAGTGTGAGGGAGTCCAACAATACAAGTGTGGAGAAGTTCAACAATTCAATTGTAGGGGAGTCCAACAATGCAAGTATAGGGAAGTCCAACAATATAAGTGTAGGGAGTCCAATAATGCAAGTGTAGGGGAGTCCAACAATGCAAGTGTATAGAAGTCCAACAATACAAGTGTAGGGAAGTCCAACAATACAAGTGTAGGGAAGTCCAACAATACAAGTGTAGGGAAGTCCAACAATATAACTGTAGGGAAGTCCAACAATACAAGTGTAGGGAAGTCCAACAATACAAGTATAGGGAAGTCCAACAATACAAGTGTATGGAAGTCCAACAATATAAGTGTAGGAAAGTCCAACAATATATGTGTAGGGAAGTCCAACAATGCAAGTGTAGGCAAGTCCAACAATGCAAGTGTAGGGGAGTCCAACAATACAGGTGTGGGAAAGTCCAAAGGGAATTCCAACAATACAAGTATGGAGAAGTCCAACAATGAAAGTGTGGGGAAGTCCAACAATACAAGTGTAGGGATGTTCACAAATACAAGTGTAGGGAAGTCCAACAATGCAAGTATAGGGAAGTCCAACAATATAAGTGTAGGGAAGTCCAATAATGCAATTGTAGGGAAGTCCAACAATACAAGTATAGGGAAGTCCAACAATACAAGTGTAGGGAAGTCCAACAATATAAGTGTAGGAAAGTCCAACAATATATGTGTAGGGAAGTCCAACAATGCAAGTGTAGGCAAGTCCAACAATGCAAGTGTAGGGGAGTCCAACAATACAGGTGTGGGAAAGTCCAAAGGGAATTCCAACAATACAAGTATGGAGAAGTCCAACAATGAAAGTGTGGGGAAGTCCAACAATACAAGTGTAGGGATGTTCACAAATACAAGTGTAGGGAAGTCCAACAATGCAAGTATAGGGAAGTCCAACAATACAAGTGTAGAGAAGTCCGACAATGCAAGTGTGGGGAAGTCCAACAATACAAGTGTAGGGAAGCCCAACAATATAAGTGTAGGGAAGTCCAACAATACAAATGTAGGGTAGTCCAACAATGCAAGTGTAGGGAAGTCCAACAATACAAGTGTAGGAGAGTCCAACAATACAAGTTTAAGGGACGTCCAACAATGCAAGTGTGGGGAAGTCCAACAATACAAGTGTATGGGTGTTTAACAGTACAAGTGTAGGGAAGTCCAACAATGCAAGTGTGTGGGAGTCCAACAATACACGTGTGGGGAAGTCCAACAATGCAATTGTAGCTGAGTCCAACAATGCAAGTGTAGGGGAGTCCAACAATACAACTATGGGGACGTCCAACAATGCAAGTGTAGGGAAGTCCAACAATACAATTGTAGGGAAGTTCACCATTATAAGTGTAGGGAAGTCCAACAATGCAAGTGTAGGGAAGTCCAACAATACAATTGTAGGGAAGTTCACCATTATAAGTGTAGGGAAGTCCAACAATGCAAGTGTAGGGAAGTCCAACAATACAATTGTAGGGAAGTTCACCATTATAAGTGTAGGGAAGTCCAACATTGCAAGTATAGGGAAGTCCAACAATATATGTGTAGGGAAGTCCAATAATGCAAGTGTAGGGTTCGAACGTTCTGATCATGTCGACCACGCCGACGTCAAGATTGCAGAAAGTGCCACTGAAATGTTTCTTTCCAGTTTCAAATTTCACTTAAAAGGTCGTCTTTTTTTAAACTAAGGTTAGCTGCATATCCTTTACAGAACGTTGCAATCAACCCCTGCATTTTTTAATTTTTATTTTTGTTGTTGCTGCTTTTTGTGATTTCTTGGCAAATTTACGTTCAGTAGTTTGTATTGACCGGCTTCCTGGCTTAGAGGTTAGCGACCTTTCTCCGTAATCTCGTATACTCTCGTAAGTAACGTGACGACGGTGAGAATCAGCAGTGGTTCGAATCGGGTCGGTAACTTATGGGGTATGTGAGCCGGCCGCTCAGAAAGCAATGGCAAACTACTGAGCGTAATCTTGCCAAGAAATCATCATACAGCTGAAAGATGCTAATGTTGACAGCGATGTCCTGTAAAGGATATGCAAAACATTTATTTACTTAATTTGTATTGCTTTCTGGACAACAAGCCCTCACACCATCGTACGAGAACCAGTCAGTTTGTATATCTCTCGCAGCTGTGTTTCGAACGGTGTTTTTCCTCAACGTCTACTTCTTCTTCTGTTGCTTCTTCTTCTGTCTAGGATTTTGCATCTTCTGCTTCTGGTGTTTCGGTCTTTGACTTGGGCAGTTCTATTTGTTCTTTTGTTCTTTTTTTTCTTGGAAGTGTTTAAGAGTTTCTTCTGTCTTTTCTCTCTCTTCTTAGTTTTATAGAGTTTCTTCTGTCTCAGTCTTTATAGCAGCCATTCGAGCGACATCCTGCTCAATCTTCTGCTGAACTTGCTTTAGTTCGTCCAGGATGTGCTGAAAGGCTGTTATCTGTGTCTCTTGCGTCTTGACTCTTTTCTCATCCACGCTGTTGAATTTTGATCTTAGGTCCTTCAGTTGGCCTTCCAGTTGCGCTTTGTCACATTTTGTGAGTCGATTGTCTCGTACTGCCTCCTGGCCTCTTTCTGTGGTAGATTAGTTTTGATGGCAATCTTCATTGCTTCTTTGCTGTCTTGTTGGCAGGGGCAGTCGATATACCTGGCACCGTGATTCCCGAGGCAGTTTGTGCACATTCTGTTAGAGTTAGGCCCTCTGAAATCCTTGTCGATCTTTGCTTGCTGGCACTGACTGTATGGGCAGGGCCCAGAGCAGTATCTGCATACCTCCATCTTGCTTTTGCAGGTGGCATGGGTGTTCCAAAACGTCTGACACTTAGAGCACTGCAGCACTCTCGGTATGTAGTGCTCTAGAGCTTGATCTTTTTCGTCCCATCTAATGAGTTGAGGGATCACTCGGTCCTCCGACGTTATAATGGCGATTGTGGAGGCGATTTTCTTCTTGCCGATGAACCTCTTAGCACTGGGGATCTTGAGTGTCGAGTTCTCTCTCGATAGCATCTCCCTGATCTGGTTGTTGGTGAGATGGGTCTTGACTCATTTGATGACCCATCGTGTGCTTGTTCGGTGCTTAGTAGCTTCAACTAAGATGCCATGGGGAAGCTTAATGACGGTTTCCACTTGTCATGCTATCTTCTGCATAAATGTTGTGGTCTTTGGGTTTTTTCTTGACGGAGACCACTAATCCATCAGGTGTCTTTCGCAGTTGGTCGATGCTGTTTCTTCCCAGCTCGTTTTCCAACGGACTAAGTATCTTGTCTGATGGTAGAGGGGCAGTCTGGCCGCCTAACGCTTGTTTGTTTTAGCAGTATTTTGCCGGTGAAATTCTCAGTTGTTGTTGTTGTTTCCTCCTGTGTGGAGGTCTTTGGTGATCTTGGCTGCATCACCTTGGTGTTATTGTGGACTTCCAGGCTGTTGCTGGCTTCAGTTGTAGTCTCTTCAGCGACGGGAACGGCTTCAGCTTGAGTAGAAGTAGGACTGCTGTGTGTAGAAATGGGCTCAGCAGTCGCAGCGGCCTTCTTCGCCTCTGCCTTTTTCTTCCAGGCTGCATATAATGCGTGTCTTTTTGTGGCTTTTTTTATTGCGAGTCATCCTCTGCACTCTCAGATTGTGATCTCTTCTCGATAGAGCGAGCGAGTCGTGTGGTGATGAATGTGATGATCTGTGAGTTATCTTTATTGCATCATTTATGTGAGTTATCTTTGATACATTACAAGTAAATTACCGTTGGTAAATCATATATGTAAGTTATCTTTAGTACATCATATTTGTGAGTTAGCATTGATACATCATATAAGTGAGTTAGCTTTGATATATCATATATGTGAATTATTTTCAGTGCATTTGTATATGTGAGTTATCTTTAGTACATCATATCTGTGAGTTATCTTTGATAAATCATTTCTGTGAACTATCTTTGGTACATAACATATATGAGTTATCTTTTGTACATCATATAAGTGAGTTATCTTTGATACATCATATCTGTGAATAAACTTTCGTACTTCATATATATGAGTTATCTTTTGTATATCATATATGTGAGTTATCTTTGGAACAATATATATATGTCAGTCATATTTGGTAGAAGAAGTAAGGGGAGAAGGAGAAGAAGTGAGGAGGGAAATGAGGAGGTGGAGGGTGAAGATTAAGATGAGTAGGGCAGCGGAGATGAAAGAAAAGGGGAAGGGATGGAGAAGAAGAAGAAGAAGAAGAAGAAGAAGAAGAAGAAGAAGAAGAAGAAGAAGAAGAAGAAGAAGAAGAAGAAGAAGAAGGAGGAGGAGGAGGAGGAGGAAGGAGGAGGAAGGAGGAGGAGGAAGAAGAAGAAGAAGAAGAAGAAGAAGAAGAAGAAGAAGAAGAAGAAGAAGAAGAAGAAGAAGAAGAAGAAGAAGAAGAAGAAGAAGAAGAAGGGGAAAAGGAGAACTGAAGCGCGAGGGGCGAACTGGAAGAGATGGATGAGGAGGAAGAGATGTAGGTAAGCAAACGGGAGGATGAGGACGGGGGGAGGATGATATGGGAGAAGGAGAAGAACAAGAGAGGATGATAACGGGAGGAAGGAGAATGAGGGGGAAAGGCCGTGGGAAAGTGGGAGAAAAATGGCGAAAGAAAAGAGGATTGCGTGAGAGGGAAGCATTTGGATAGGGAGGGTTATGGGGTCTAGATGGCCAAAGAGGAGGAGGAGAACGACGCTTAAGATGTGGATGAGGACGACAAAAATATTTAAAAATAAGTTAGTTGCATATCTTTTACAGGTTGTAACAGTCAACTCCAGCATTTTTTTTTATTCGGCTGTTTGTGATTCCTGGGCAGGTTTACGTTCAATAGTTTGCCATTTCTTTACTTAAAAATCGACACTCATACCATTGTATGAAAACCAGTCTGCTTTCAAATCGCCTGCAGCATTCATAACGTCTACTCCACACAGCCACTACAAATGTGGGGACGAAAAAGTCGAGGAAAACGAAGAAGAAAGAAAGTCGAAGCAGACGATGGAGAAACAAACGAAAAGAAAGACAGGGAAGACGAAAAAAGAAGATAAGAAAGACAAAAAAAGAAGACGAAGACGATGATAATTGAGATAAATCAAATCAAATCAAAGCAAATCAACTTTATTTTAGATAGTTCAAAGCAGTTTATTGAAGAAATAGAAGTTCATGCATAAAGCAAATTATCCAAATGTGTGCAGATATTTGGTGTTGTCTGATTTATGCACAAAAGCCATACCTGAAAGCTTGATACGAAACGTGAATTACTAGTAAAATAGTGTACTTGTGTGTTGCATTTGCAGGAAACGGACGGTATTTATAGCAATATATTCTGTTCGCAAATGAAACGATACAAGACATCACATGTGACGTCATTTAGGAAACAAGCAAATCTCAGTGAGATACAGTCTTCTTCTCCATCAAATGCATTATCAGGTTGCCCTGTAAAGGAAGAAACATAATGTGAGGAGACTGTCAGAAATAACGCAATATTGTCATCATCTGCTAAAATCAAATGCTCTATCTCGTAACACCAAGATCACAATATACAAAACACTGATCAAACCAGTTGTGCTGTATGGCTCTGAAACCTGGAGTACAACGAAAGGAGACGAAGCCTTGTTACAAACTTTTGAGAACAAAGTCTTAAGACGCATCTTTGGGTTCATTAGGGATACACAAAGTGGAGAGTGGAAAAGAAGAAGCAACAAAGACATTTATGATCTGTTTAAGTCCCCGCTAATCACTGGTATCATGAAGGCTAACAGACTGCAATTGCTGGGGCATATAGAAAGAATGGAAGATAATAGGGAAACAAAACTCGCTTACACTCAGGAAATAAATGACCGTAGACTCCGAGGTAGACCAAGAAGACGGTGGAGAGATAATATACATACAGACCTACAAGCACTTGGAATCAGCGACTGGCAAGAGAAGGTCAACCAGAGAGACGAATGGAGACGGCTTATATCTGCAGCAAAGAACCTCAATGGCTCGGAATGCTGAAGAAGAAGAAGGAGAATATTGTCATGACCGCCAAGTGCCAACTCACATTGGTGCATACTAATTTCGTCAGCAGCAATATGTGTTTGCAAAGTGACGTGGTTAGATAAATTTAGTTACATATCCTTTACAGGACGTCAGAGATAACCCCAGCATATTTTGACTGTTTGCCATTTCTTGGCAAATTTACGTTCAGTGGTTTACTATTGCTTTCTGAATGACCGGCACTCATATCACTACATAAAATCCAATGCAAGGCGGTCTGCTTCCAAATCGCCGTAGCTGTGTTTCGAACGTGGTATGAGGGATTACGAATTGCGTCCGTTACCCGATCGCCATAGTGACGTAGGCGTTCAAGAATTTCCATATTGTTCTATCATCGATGTTCAGGGTCAATTTTATTGGTGATATTCCTGCTGAGCACCTGTAACGGAATGAGTAACATCTATGTCAATAGGTTGATGCGTAAACTTAGGGGCACGGTTGAGCATCCTATAAGAACGCTACTAGGGATGCTCAAGCCGTGACGTAGATTGTTTTGGGTGAGTTACAGAAAACTCAAGAGAAGACAACATCTGGTCTCATGACTTCTACATGATTATCAGTTTATTATGATTCAATAAATTCGTTATAAAGAAACACTGAAGGGCTTGGTTATTGATCCTCTGTACCTGTACTGTTACACACCGTCTAAGACAATCAAGCATCATCTCTCTTGACCTGCATCTGCCTATACTACCGCTAATTTTTCTGGTCATCACGATGTTCTCCAACACTTCACTTCTTATTATGTGAGCAAAGAACATTGTCTGTCACTACGAGGGGGCTTCAAGTGAAAAACTCAAAAGTGGGATAGAAATTACAATAACCATGCCATTGTCTTGTAACCTGTCAATATTGTTGTTGATGATGTCAAGAGTGTCAAGCACGTGGCATCACGGTGCAAACGAACGTGGTGACGTCACAATGACTGTTTAAAGATGGCCGCCTGTGATATGTTGGGAGGAGAATGCAGTACCCACCTTGGCCTACCCCGTAATGAAGCTAAGCTAAGAGGATGGGACTAGTTTCGTCTGGAGGGGATGGGTCTTTGGAAGCCAAAGTGACCCACATTAGCTCAGGAAATCTAGAGGTTTCCCATGAATTTTAATAACTTCCCTCCAAGCTTTGCCTTCCCTAAAAGATATACTTATTCAGCTCGTGAACCCCCACCTGTATCCATTTTCCCGTATAGGTGAAATGTGCACAAGAAAATTTATATAATTTTAAGTTCTCTTTTCTGAGTAACCTGGAACCTGGGTGCTTAAAATAGTACAGGACGTTGCTGCCTATTCGTTGTTACCCAGCCACCTGTCGTTCCAGATACTACAAATATGTGATGTAGTAAAGTTAACTAAACACACATATAAAAGTTTTTATCGTATCACAATGTGCCCGACAAAAGAGGAAGTAAAAGTAAAATCTGTTTATTGAATAAAATGCTGTGGAAATAAAGCAAGTGAAGCAATTCTAAAACATGTTATTCAATCTTTAAACCAAGAGATAATGTTATTAAGTCCTGTAAGGATCATTTAACTCCCATTTGATCCATGAATGATTCAGTTCAGATAGCCACCGTGCTTAACCACAAAATCCTCCTATAATGTCTCTGAGCTACACATGACGTTAGGTGAATTTCCATGGATTGTGAAAAGTTTTTGTAAAATTAAACTCTCTACACACAAATAAGACTTGGAGTTGTTTGATAATTGTTCTCAGTCTATTGAATATGATTGTTCTCAAGTTAGTATATGTTCAACTGAGTACAGTCTAGTTCATTCATTTGAATTGATGGTAAGATAGGACTGGGCCTGACATGCTGGCTTTTGGAAAAATACTCAGAAACACCATGCACTAGAGTCTCTAGGAAAAATTAGGTTGGCAGCTCCTCTGTGAATTGTTTTCTATTAACTTATTCTGGGTAAAAAACCACTTAACGCAGTGTAAGAATTCCTAATTAGTTCTCCAGCTAAACATTGGCGTTGGTTCTGGTTTTGTTCTTCCTTCACTCAACTGTCCGTCCATCCATGTGATAAGTTGGTAATAATAGATCTGCAATGGATCTGTTATAAGTTTGTGATAAATCTGCAATGGATCTGCAAAATCTGCTATATATCTACAATGGATCTGCAATTAATCTGCTAAAGATCTGCAATGATCTACAATCTGCAATGATCTGCAATGATCTGCAATAATCTGCGATATCTGCGAACACCGTCTTCCTCACCTATTGTGAATAAACATGGTGGTCCTATTTATATATGTTCAACTGACGATAGTTCTCCAGTTGACAAGAATGGAAAGGGCTACAGCCAGAAGTTACAGAAAGTAGAAGACTCAGGAAGTACCTACAAGTTAAGAGCTACAGTGTCTCTTCTTTGTACTGGTATCAGGCATCTGCAATTCATATGGCAAGCTACCTCTTCCTCTGCTCTTATACATAGTGATCTGTTTGAGCTGATGTTCTCACCGAGGACACAAACACAGAGAATGACAAGACTAGTAGATGAGTGATGGAGATTCATAATGGAATGCACCCAGCAAGATCTGATCCTGAATAGCAATGGTACAGGGCAGGGTGATTATACATATCATTCATATAAACTCATGTTACCAATCAGAGCTGTCTCATATGTTTAGTCTGCCTTGTTACTTTTCCTGGTTAGTCTCTCTCTCTCTCTCTCTCTCTCACTTCCTCTTTCATTACCTTTACTTACTTCTTCCAACACTGGGGTGATAATTCCCATGCTAGTTAGAAGTGATTATGCATGAAAGCATAGTATGTGTTGTTCCTTTACTTATTTCTTCAAACAGGGAGGTGATTTAATAAAATAACATTCCACAGGTTGAATCAAACAATAATGTAAGGAAGCATAAAATGAATATTTTTCACTCATAAGTTAATACAATGATTAACATGTATGAATATGGAGGTGTAGGTGAAGTATTCATTGTGAACATTCACACTGCCTCTCATTCAGTAACACAACATATATACAAAGTGACAGAGAGATGAGATGACACAGTACAATTCATTCTCTCATTCTAACACCCATCTTCTCCTTCTTCGTTCACTGGAGTGCCTGGACTGGGCTGTTAGCCTGACTGCATTCGATCAGAGTGCAAGATACAATGGTGATCATTTCACAACTTGTTGGAATATATCCATCCATTCATCCATCCATCATGTGCCATGCCGGTAAGCGTGGGCGGTCATGTTCTGCCATCCCACTCGAACACCAGAGTCGTGGATCAGCTCCGTGTTTCTGTCTTGACCATGCCACAAGGCCAAGCCATCCAGGTACTTGCTTCTAGGTCTTTCCCTTAGTCTGTTCCCCTCGATCTTACCAGTTGTCACCAAGTTCTCCAGCTCATTTCTTCTCATAACATGCCCAAAAAATTGTGACTGTCTACGTCTAATGTCTCTAATCAGTTTACGATTTTCATTTGTTTCTTGAAGAACTTGTTCATTGGTCTTTCTGGCTGTCCATGGTATTCTTTGCATTTTCCTCAGAAACCAAATTTCTACAGCAATCAGATGTTTTTCAGCCTGACTGCTCATTGTCCAAGCTTCACATCCATATAAGAGTACAGGTTCTATGTAGCATCTCAACACTCTTTTTCTCGTTTCAATTGGCATCTTTTTATTGGTCAGTATGTTTTTCATCTAGCTAAAGGCTACTTTTGCCATGGCGATTCTTGTTCTAATCTCTTCAAGGCATCTCCCATCAGATGTTATTACTGTTCGAATATATCACAGCAGTTTAAAACGCTGGACATGTCATTGATGCTAAACAGTCATACAACACTATCTTTCTTCACACCACGGACGTATAAAGACAAGAGGAAGAGCACTTTCATTCCTCCTTCTCTCCTTCTCTCATTCTCGTGCGTTGAAGATTGGCCGTGGATTTCAAAAGGGGGCAGCGGTCGGCACAGAAATCATAGCTTGTCTTTGATCAAACCTGCTCTGAATGCAATCAGAAAGCTATAAGGGTTTATATTTAGAATAGCGTTCTGGGCTTAGACGTGCCTCTTCTCACAACTTCAGATATAGTGTTCGTACAGCACTTCTCTTGGAAACAGAAGATAGATGGAGTCAGATATTCTCTAGACAGTGATGGCGGAATTTAGCCATTGTCCGGGCAGGGAGAGAAGTGGCGGTTATCTTCAGATGGAAGCATTTTTATTCTTTCGTGCCGGAACCTTCATACACACAACTCACATACACAAAGCATTACCTGACACATAAGTCAGCAACGTATCCGTTATACAGAGACAATCTGACATGAATCAGGCAAGGGACATACAAGTTTTAGATGCTCCATACGAAAAACACAACCGGCTTCCATGAAGATCTGACTCTATGTGCCAGATCAAGGCGTTTTTCTTCCCAACAGCCTTTGCGGCGACGCTATTCTTGTTAGGTCAACCAATGGTTTTACTAGATTCGAACACCTGACCTGTCCATCACTGTGTGACACTTCTATTATTAGCAGTGATGCCACATTCCTAACATTCCGATGCTCTCTTGTGCGGACACTTTTGTAGAAAATTGTGTTTTGAAGTAGTGATGTGCAGTGGTGTAACGAACTGAGGGCGCAATATGCGACACCGCCCCACTTTTGAAATGCACCAAAGAGAAACAGCGTTCTGATATCCATGTATTTTAATCAGTGAAGAGGTGAAACCTATAGAAATTCATCAGCGAAGCAAGATCTAGTATGGTGATGTTTGCCTGTCACTTCAGCAAGCGTATGAGTGGAGTACGAAATTTCAAAACGTCATGACTTCTGTCACAGACTGCTCACGACCAGGTCAGTGACACCGAGTAATGGCCAAGAATATTTATTTTCTATGGGAATCGATAGATGGGAGTCACAATTTTTTGGACATGTTGTGAGAAGAAATGGATTGGAGAACTTATTAACAACTGGCAAAATCGAGGGGAACAGACCAAGAGCAAGACCGAGATGAAAATATCTGGATGGCTTGGCCATGTGGCATGGACGAGACAGGAACACTGAGCTGATCCACGACTCTGGTGATCGAGTGAAATGGCGAGTCATGACCGCCCACGCTTTCCGGCGTGGCACATGATTGATTGATTGATGGGAATCCAAGCGCTGGAGGACATGCACTGAACGCAATGGTGACTATAGCGAAAAATAATACATTTGTTCTAATTCTTCCCCCCCCCCTCTCCAGAATATATTCACACAAACAAAAATATTTAAAATTTTAATTTGAAGCCCCCTCATATTATACAAGGGGCTTCAAATGACAAGCTTAATTGTTATTTACAAAAGTACTAGCCAGGCGGCCTTAATTCCTCAGGCTCAAGACCCCCCCCCCCCCACCCCTTCCCGGCCATACACCACAAGGTACTATATTGCAGTCAGTAAGCTGGTATAGCTTTTCTGTCAGTTCTGCCGGCGTAGCTTGAAAGCTCGTCGATAGGCGTCCATTTGTGCTTGTCTGTCCGATAGATATCTGGTCCGTCCTGCCAGTAGTCAAATGTGAACGTAAAGGGTGAGCCGTCGCCCTGACTGAGTGTGGCGCCGTGAACGGGATACGGAGAACGGTGACAAATGGAGTGGACGAGGCGGTGGCAGGGTACGAGGCTGAATCCTCACGACCACATGTACTTAAGGGGCGAGTACAGGCTGCACGGACTTTCCCCACTGGAAGAGGAAAGGCCGGAGAGAGGACAGGGTAACAGCTAAGGGAAAGCGTAACATCTAAAAATCTGGGGTAACTAATGTGACCAAACGTCTCCACGGCAGGGGACAGACGTCCGGGAGTCATGACCCGGACGGGACCGCCCCTAGAAAGTATTAAGAAATTAATGTGTCCGAAATACTTAGGGAAGGGGGTTCTTCTGATGATCAGAAGGCCCTGCCGTGATTGCTCCCCGTCGAGTTTGTACTACTTGGCTGTAAATGACAGTTAAAGGTTCTATATAGCACCCCAACACTCTTTTTCTCGTTGCAAATGACATTTCTTTTTATTGGTCAGTATGTGTTCCATCTTGCAGAAGGCTACCGTCGCCATGGTGATTTGAAAACAATGGTTACAGATAAATCTCTGGGGATGAACGTCCACGAAGATGGGAACTAACCCCCTCAATTCATATATCGTGATTTAGAATATTTTTAGTCCTTACACTTTAGACCCCAGCAGAAGTCTCCGCAATGGCACTCAAAAACGTAATAAAACAAAATTATGCAAACAAGTTCACAAGAAATACAAACAGGCATACCCGGACCCCACGGAAGTTGGAATGAACCTTTCACATTTGCAGGTTCATTGTCCTCCCAAACGAAATGGTTCTCAATCAGCACATCTGTAAGACCAATCCACGATGTCATCTTCACAAAAGAATCCATCACATGACACAAAAACTGAAACTTGTCTTTGGATTTGATCATGACCAATTTGGAGTGTTTCTCTGATGGGAATAGATTTTATATATATATATATATATATATATATATATATATATATATATATATATATATATATATATATATATATATATATATATATATATATACAGATAACGAGTTAGGGAGAGAGTATATAAAAAAAAAAACAATACTATTTTGCCAAACCAATTTTAGGAGGTCGGTCTCTCTGGCTGTGGGGTTACAACACTTTCTCTCTGTAATCCCGTTTATCACGCAGAGTCTCGTAGCGGAGCGAGAGCTGAGGCGGTTCGACCCCCGCTCGTGACTTGCGGATACTGAGCCGGCCGCTCAGAAAGCAATGGCAAACTACTGAGCCTAATCTTGCCAAGAGATCAACATACAGCTGAAAGATGCTGGTGTTGACAGCTAAGTCCTGTAAAGGATATGCTAATAAAAAAAAAAATTAAAATTTTTTTTTTAGGAGAGTAGACAGACAGACAGACAGACAGACAGAGTATATCAATAAGCACAAAGGGACAGAATGTAGGTAATGACATATAGGACATAGATAAAGACTTCTACAGGGGAGTAGATAGAGCAGAGATAGAACACAAGCTAGGACTTAGAACAGTCATAAGACAGGATTTAGGTGGGGACACGGACGTGTCATAACCAGGACACCGCCAGGACCTACCCCGAGGATGGGAGGGGACGCTAGTTCACGGGATTCCACCATGAACCGACTAGACGTTAGTACAACCCAGGTTAACACGGACAGACTGCTGTATTACGAGGCAGGTACAAGAGCACGGGGTTTTACTGACCGCACGAAGTTTAGGACGGCAAGGCCAGCCAGCCGGCTGAAAACCGTCAGACGGGACACGACAGCTTTCTAGAGAGGACACTTGTGATTTTCGGAGTGCAAATGCGTTGTTTGCTAGAGCGCTAGTTGGAGATGGCGAATGTGAAGTGTGAATAAGTGATTGTGCATGAGTATTGTAAAGAAGGCGACAATTGTATATTTATTCAGGCAGTCACCGCCTGGTTATTATATGTAACTATCTCAGGTTCGCCTGAATTAAAAGACCTGTCATACCATCCACACGATGGATGTTTCTTTGGGTGTGGATGAAGTAGCGAGAGTGCCTGCGTGTAATACAGGATGTTGAGATATATATATATATATATATATATATATATATATATATATATATATATATATATATATATATATATTATCAGCATCAGCATCATCGTCTTCTGCCCTTCCAATTGGCGTTGGAGTTCATGTCTCTCCACAGATCTCGGTCTTTAGTGTACTTGATCAACTCTGCTGATGATAATCCGTATCAATCCATCCAGTAGCATTTCTTTTGGTCTTTCCATTAATCTTTCCAGTTGTTACGATGTTCCCCAATGTATCTCTTCTCATCATATGATCAATGCGAGCTATTTTCTCTTTCTTTTTTATTGTATAGCATTCTAGTGTGATTAGCCTCTTTCGGGCAATCATTGCTAGTTACTCTGGCAGTCCAAGGAATTCGCAACAATCGTCTTAGGACAGATATATCGATATTGTTTCCAAGTTCTTGCTAATTACATTCCACGATTCATACAGCAAAACAGGTTCTGAGTAGCATTTCAGAAATCATATTTTTCTTACATTCAATTATAGTGACTTATTGCATTACCTATCTCTCCCAGCAAACCCGGCTATGTTGGAAGTTTTTCAGGAATGCCTCACTGGGACAAGAGTAAAGAATAAAACTCATCTCTGGGTGCACACGGGACAAGACACACACCGCTGACAATTACTCACATCCTTGATCAGCTTCATGGAGATGCACCAATATGATTCTTCACATGGTCTTCGGGGGTGGGAATTCAAAACACTACTGGTCGCCAGGAAAATTAACCCACGTCTCTTCATTGTGTATACTGATATTTACATGACTACTCAACAGAAATAGGAACAATGTATGATGTCATGGTTTATGGTGCTTTCAGTTTGATACAACCAGATGTTGTTTCAAGTGCCGACTTGAAGTTCTAAATAATTATAGTCATTGTTTGTATACCCTGTTGTGATATATTTATAACCGTCATCACGGTATTTCCAGTGAATATTTGTCGTCCAACTGGAGACAATTTGATCAACAATAAAAATAGACGTGTCAACTTTATTTAGCGCAAGCGTGGCGTCGCAATGGGGATAGACGATTGGTTGACCCAGCTGAGCTTGGCGTCTAAAAATGTGGGCTAACACCGGCAGAATATCGGATTGCGAATTTTTCAATATGACATGAGAGAGTCACGTCGACTTACTGTTTTTCGTTTTGTATTTTATTCTGCCCTGTACATTCTTCGGACGGAGCTAAGCTCGACCTTTTCAAACACATTATGAGATGCCTGGCGAAATGTAATAAAGATAGAGAGAGAGAGAGAGAGAGAGAGAGAGAGAGAGAGAGAGAGAGAGAGAGAGCACAGTGAGACGAATGGATACAGAGAGAGAAAGAGACAGAGAGAGAATGCAGAGATAAAGATAGATACACAGAGATAGAACACACAGAGAAAGAGACAGCAAGAAAGAAAACACAGACAAACAGGCAGACAGACTAAAAGACATACAAAGAGGGAGGGTTTAAAGTTGAGAGGGTAGACTCGATTGCATTGGGTTTTGTCACCCAGGACTTGAACAAACGAATGAACGAACTTTATTTTCAAAGGGTCACACATTTGGCTGGCACGTCAGTCTTACATACTGCCCTTCCAATGACTCATCTTTCGTTCATCAATTGTGCATGCCTGTCGAAAGCGTGGCACAGAGCACGAACTCCGTAACTCCAGAGATCACCCCCAGGAGTTTCCGTGAAATGTGCACTCGTGAAACGAAAGGCGGAGTTCGGAAACAAACCCACAACCCTAGAAGCGTGAGGCATGCAGCCTTAACACTTCGCCACAAAGAGAAACACCGAGAGATACTGGGAGATACGGAGAGACCGAGTGACAGGGAGAAGCTGAAACAGACAGAGAACACACAGTGAACACGTAGAGAACGAGAAAAAAAAGAACAGACAGACAGACAGAAACAGCGAGAGAGAGAGAGAGAGAGAGAGAGAGAGAGAGAGAGAGAGAGGCTGAGACTGACAGAGAATACCTAGAGAACACGTAGAGAACGAGAGAAAGAGACAGACAGACAGACAGACAGACAGACAGACAGAAACAGCGAGAGAGAGAGAGAGAGAGAGAGAGAGAGAGAGAGAGAGAGAGAGAGAAACATGAGACTGAACACGTAGAGAAAGTGCGAAAAGGGACAAATCTGGACAGAGAGAGAGAGAGAGAGAGAGAGAGAGAGAGGGAGAGAGAGGGAGGGAGAGAGAGAGAGAGTATCAATAAACAATAATATGTTGCCAAACCATGTTTAGGAGAGTTGTGAAACAAACCTACACAGATTACTGTCTGTCTCAGCGAGATAGAGAGAGAGAGAGAGACAGAGAGACAGAGAGACAGAGAGACAGAGAGACAGAGAGAGACAGCGAGAGAGAGAGAGAGAGAGAACGAACGAACGAACAAACTTTATTTTCAAAGGGTTAAGAATTGGGCACGCAGGCCCGTCTAACATTCTGCCCTTCTATCACTCTCTTTCATACATTATTTCATTCACACATCATTCAAGGCTAACAGAGAACAACAACAATATAAATGATATGCATTATAAAGGCATGGGCAAAATGCGAACATCAAAACTACACGACACAGTAATATTAGATAATGGTCTGACACTTGTTGTTAGCCATGTGGAATATACTGGCCTACCAAAAGGGGACTGGCTGTTATACTAGGGTTTTGTTATTGTTATTATTATCTCTATTATTAAGGGGGAAGGTAATCCATATTGAGATAGTGTTCGAATAATTTGCGATTATATGAAAAGGGATTGGTGATGTTTTTGATTTCTTGTGGAAGATTGTTCCACAGCTGAGCTGCAGAGTACGTTAAGCTTGTTTTGTATAAGTCAATCCTAGGCTTCGGAATGTGTAATATATTTAAACTTTTACTGTGTCTAGCATTATATTTAAACAATGGCCAAAGGTAATTTGGGGCATTCCGATGCAGGATTTTGTTAATTAGTTTAGCTTTATTGAAAAGCAGGCGTTTACGGAGTGGTAGTAACTGAAGGCGTTTATACAGGCTAGGATTGTCAGTTAAATGTTTGCTATAAATTAGACTCATGGCCCGTTTCTGGAGTGAGTAAAGTCGCTTGGTGTTTGAATTAGAACAACCGTCCCAGATCGTAGAGCAGTAGTCAAAGTGTGTCTGTATATGAGAAGTATAGAATAGTTTCCTTGTGTCCTCATCAAGGAAGTTTTTAATTTTGGCGAGTTGGTAGACTTTTTTCGCTGTTTGTTTAATGAGCACTTGAACGTGGGAATTAAAGGTTAGGTTTCTATCAATTATTAGGCCTAATGTTTTGTGCTCAATTACACTTTCTACTGGCATGTTATCGATGTGAAGTTGAAGTGTTGTGTGTGAGCTTAGAGTCTGAAGTCTTTGTCTGGTTGTTAATAACATTGATTTTGTTTTAGTGATGTTAATTTGCATACGGTTTGAATAGCTCCACCTAACTACATTATTTAATTCTTGTTGTAAAGACGACTCAAGTAAAATACAGTTTTTAGCGTTTGTGTACACTGTACAGTCGTCTGCAAATAGATCGCAGGACGACGAAAGATGCAAAGGTAGATCGTTAATATATATGGCAAATAGTAGAGGGCCAAGAATAGAGCCTTGCGGTACTCCAATGTTGAAGGTAGTGGTTTGAGACAGAGATTTATTATGTGATACTACTTGCTTTCTGTTTGATAGAAAAGATGATATTAGAGTGACTACATTAGGGCCAATTTTCATTGTCTCAAGTTTTTTAATTAAAATAAGATGATCTATCATATCAAATGCTTTCTTGAAATCAATAAACACACTTCCACATAGACTGTTGTTGTTTATATTCTGGTGCCAATTTTCTATCATGTTTGTTAGGGCCGTATGGCAAGAATATTTTGGTCGAAATCCTGACTGGCTGTCCACAATAAGCTTGTTGCGAACTAAATACTGTAATGTTACTTTATGGATGTGTTTTTCTAGTGGCTTAGATAGTGATGATAGTAAAGAAATGGGTCTGTAATTGTTCGGGAGACCATTGTCTAATGAACCAGATTTAAGAAGAGGGTACACTTTGGCGATTTTGAGAGCTGATGGAAAGTGGCCTTTGGTGAGACACTGATTATATACATAGGTTAGTGATATACAGATCACTGGCGCAGCACAACGGAGAATCCGGTTGCTGATTCCATCTAACCCAGATGAGGTTGTGTTTTTTAGGTTACTGAGGTAAGTGAATACTTCAGTGATTGTCATTAGCGGTATGTCGGAAAGAATATCGCGGGAGCATCTATTCTCGCAAAACGATGACAATAAAGATAAGTTGCAAGGAGAATTAGGTATTGAAGCCTTCATCTGGCCTATGTCAGTTTGAAAAAAATCACTGAATTGGTCGCATGTAATATGATTTGATGGTAAAGAATTGCGGAAGTTATACTTGTTTGTCAAGGTGTTAATTGCCTTCCATATATCCTTACTATTTGTTTTATCCATTACTAAGTTCTTAAAGTAATTTTTCTTTTCCCGTCGTATGGTATATTGAACTTTGTTTCTAAGAGTACGGTATGCACTGAGATCCCGCTTTTTATGTGCTTTATCTCTATCTCTCATAATTTAAAGTATTTCCTGAGTGATCCAAGGTGGCTTGACGTGGTGTTTTACTCGAACTTCCTTGACTGGCACATGTCTATCAAAAACATCAATAAAGGTTTTCATCCAGAATTCCAGAGCATGGTCCGGGTCAGAAAGCTGATAAACATTGTCTAGAGGTGAACTGAGCAAGTCCTGTAAAAATGCGTTTTGGTTGAAATTTTTGTAACTTCTATATTTTACACTTATGTGTTTATGTTTAGGAGTTTTAATTCCTTTTTTAGACCACGTGCAGCATATTGGGTAGTGATCGCTCATTGCACAATTGGGTACGGTGCATTCTATGATGTTGTCTGAGCAAGTTACATAAATGTGATCTATGACTGTTGAAGATGACTTTGTTACTCTAGTAGCTTGTTGTACTATTTGTTGGAAATTGTATGATGCAATTATATTTCCCCATATTATGTTGGATTTGTTGTTGTCAATGTTAAAGTCTCCGAGTAGTATAATTTCCTTCCCGGAGGCGAAAACCACGTCCATCATGGTAGTGAAGTTTTCGTACCAGACGTGTCCAGCACTGGGATTTCGATAGAGGTAGCCAATTATCAGGGGTGTGCGGTTTTGAAGTTTTAGCTCTAACCAAATACATTCTATTTCGCAAGTTTCAAAGTCTAGCCTACGGTGAGCATTTAGTAAATTAGAAACATAGGTTACTATGCCTGTCTCTTGTTTCCTACAGGGATCCCTTCTAAAAACTTTGTACCCTTTAATAGAGATGTCCTCATCTGAAATTTTATCATTAAGCCTACTTTCACTAAGGCCGAATAAATGAAAATTTTGATTAAGAATAGAAGATAACTCTGGTAGCTTGTTAAATAAGCTGCAAATGTTTAAGTGTCCAAGGCGTATTCCTGACTTATTGAGCCAGTGTTGCCACTTCTCAGACATTTTATCCACGAAGAAAGTGTAAATTAGTCAAAGTTAAGCAAAAATACAAGATAATAAAAAATCACAATTACATTAACTTACAAAATATCAGTAATACAAATCGATAAGTAAATGACAGTATTATAACGATATAACTAATTAGACCAACGAATATAATGCAAACACGGAACAAAACGAATTAAAGAACATACAACAAATAATTAAACTGAAATAAACTACTTCACAAGCTAAGTAACCAACTGTAATCCAAAAGAATTAATAAATGACTATACAAGTCAATGTCTATGTTTAAAGCGGTGTATCCCACACGGGAAATAAAACTTTAAGCAGTAAGCGATTAAAGTTCAAGGAGGAAGCTCTGTTGCTGGTATCAATTCATATAGGGTTCCGTTTTTAATACGTATCCTATCACACAGGCCTGTATTGTAGAGACATCATAAGGGCTTGATTCAGTGCGGCAGGACTAAATCGCATCAAGTATAGAAGTTCTGGACTCCAATGATGCGGAACCTGTTGTTGTCCGCTTGGTCGCTCATTACTGGCGTGAACTTGGTGATGCGGAACCTGTTGTTGCCTACTTGTTCGCTCATTGCTGGCGTGAATTTGGTGATGCGGAACCTCTTGTTGTCTGCTATGGAGCCCATAGCTGTCTTGATCTTGGTGTGTCAAGGTGGTATTACTGCCGTGCGTGTGTACCGCTGCTTGCAACGAGGGTTCGTTGGAAGTGAGGTTAGGGAAATCTTCCTGGTAGTTATTTCCTTCACGAGTGAGGGTGGGGGTAGGAAGGAGAGGTTGATTTATTCTTGGTGGCATGTGTGCACCTTGAATAGCAGGCGTTCGGGGGTCAGACGTCAGCTGACGTTTATCCGGGGTGATGGGGATATTTCGACTGGCTTCAGTAGTCAATGGTCGTCGTGTTTGTGTGTTGGTCTTGTTTTGTGCTCTCTCCGGATACTTGATATTTTTAGCAAGGAAGCTATTACCTAATGTGGATGCGTGGATCTGGTCGCTGTACAGTCGTTTCTTTGGCGCGCCTCTTTGAGATGTAAAAAATGGTGTGTTGTTGATAAAGTGTACATTATACTGAGTACAGAATTTCTCTAGGGTGTTGTTGTTTATGTCGGCTAGTCGACGTTCGGTGCCATAACATGGTGGTATGATGGAAGAGAAAAACACTTTAGAATTTGGAAAATTATGGCGTAATAAGTCTAGTAGTTTTCGTAACTGAGAAATGGTAATATTTTGGTTTCTCATAGTGTCATTAATTCCTATATGTATTGTAATCCTCTTCACACTTTCGTTGATTTCCATTCTACGTATACTGTTTGTTAGACTGTCTAACCCTGCACCTGGAAGTGGAATTGTTGTAGCTATATCGGCGTGTGATGAGGACATACGATCACTATATATGCCTTTCATCAAGGAGTCGCCAATTATCAAGTGGGTGTAGTCAGTTGGTAGTCTCTGTATGTACTGGCTTCTGGTACGTCTTGCACGTTGATTCTGCCATTGATAATTATCCGGCTGTGGACTGCCTTCTTGCCGGTTACCAGCCGTTTCTTGAATAGGCGGGTTGTCTGTCGGCAATGTCTCGTCGTACTGACTGCCGCTTACCAATGGCTCTTTTGGTAGTTCAAATCGATTGCTGACTTTCACTTCTATGGGAAATGTCGAGTCCTGTCCAATGGCTTTGTCTGTTTGTTGATGTGTATTCGTTGGCTGTATAGTTGGCGCTCCCAGGGATGGTTGTGTTGTTTCGAAGCTGTTAGTCTGTGCTGCCTTATCAATAGTGTTTTTCAGAATATCATTTTCCTCTCTCAGGAGAGCGACCTCTGACTTGAGGTTGATATAGTCATTAGTGATCCTGGCGATCTTGTCTGTGTTGTCAGAGGAGGCGTCTAAAAGTACCTTCAAACTTGCCTCTAACCTTTCAATGTGCTGCTGACAACCGCATGAGTGTTGATTTGTAGCTGGACTTTCATCTAGTACCGATGGTGCAACCTCAAGTTGGTTTGAATTGTTTTCATTTGGTTGTATACTGTCCCCTAGGCTCCCCATCGGGTATTCACTGGCTAGCAACACTGGTTGGTTAGAAGAAGCTGAATTCGAGCTGCTGGTGTGTTGAGTCGTGGCATGTTGGAGTATGTTGTTACTATCGCCTGATGCTGTAACGACTGCCGCTGCAGGCTGTGTTGATTTTATGGTTCTGTCTAACAATAGCGTTACCGCTGAAGGCTGTGTTGGTTTTACGGCAGACACTAGCGTGCTGAAATCGGCAGGTGTGTTTAGTGAGTCACTTGTTATTTTTAGAGCTGCCTGTTCAATTTCGACGAATTGTGTCGCGAGCCACTCAGACATGACGGCGTTTGCCCCTTGTATTAAAATTTTATTTTGCGTGTTGTATAAATGCAATGTGTGTAGGGGACGTGATATTTTGACTTCCACCTCCGCTCCTTGTCGGTCTTTTCTATAATCAACTTTGGCTTCGTGGTAATAATTGATCAGGCATGTTCGAAATGCCTCGTAATGTATTGTATTGTTGAATGTGATAGAGATGCATTTACCGTCATCCATATATTTAACTGACAGCGATGGCGAGCTAAAACAGTTCTTAAGTTTGCTTTTCACTGCCCGTTCTTTGTTGAGTGTGTAGTTTCTTGTTACTGCAGATCGTAATCCACTTCGACCCTCAGATCTACTTCGGCCTCTTTCTCCCACTAACTCCAGCACAGAAATTCCCTCCTCGACAGACATGATATTTACATAATATTACGTTTCAACACACACGGAAACATTGTAGCGCCGTTCACGGTTTAAATCCAAGTGATGTGATTGGCTAGTTCAAGCTATCACTGACGCGCCGCTGTTCCATGAATAATTTATCCATAGTGTCTTTGAATACAATATTATTAACACTTATATCTAACTTATATCTAACACTACAATATAGCAACTTTAAAACAAGTTCAACAGCTGAACGGCATCATTGTGATCACAACCATATAAAATCCATTGCGTACGAATGTAGATAAACAGGAAAATTAATCCAAAAAGGAGGAGACCACACAAACGCGTCCTTCCTCGTGGGAAACACTCTGAGAGAGAGAGAGAGAGAGAGAGAGAGAGAGAGAGAGAGAGAGAGAGAGAGAGAGAGAGAGAGAGAGAGTATATCAATAAGCAATGACATTTTACCAAAACCAAGTTTAAGATAGTTGTGAAACAAACCTTCACAGATTGCTCTGGAAGAAGTCAAGTTCTTCTTGTAGGTTGACACGTACAAACACTGAATCACATTCTCATAGACCAACAGCCGAAAGCCCATGGCTGTATTGCACTCATCAATGTAGTAAAAGACTTCCTCTGCCGGTCTTACTGGATTTGAGGGGTCATAAGTCATCCTTGACCCTACGAGAACAGTTCGATATTTATTTACACATACAAAACAATATACAGTACATCGTCTATTAACCGTCACCGTCGTCACCTGGGCTGTGACAGATAACCGAATAGAAGGGTAATAGAAATCTCTTAATACATATGTACAGTAACGTAATTTCATTGCGGGCTTTGGGCGAAAATGAAAATAAAATCCTGTAAAAGTTAATAATACATACTTATTGTATTTAATTTTACAAAATTGTCAATATAAACTTCAATATAAGAGTAGTAATGTACAGAAATGTATTGTAATACTATAAACATACGTTACTTTAAAGTAATCTGTCATCTGCTTATGTGTCTTTGAGGCTCGAGCTTTCTGCGCGGCGATGTTCCGTATCTAACACAGAGGTAAGATCTGTGTTTCATATCCCTCCTCTTGCATTTCAAACCAGTCGATGCACTTTGTTAGAATTGTCTCTGCTTCTGAGTGGCTAGTTGTATGTTTTTGGTTAAGAACTGATCATTCGTCGTCATCGTCAGCATAATTTTGTTTTATTAAGTTTTAGAGTACCAATTGCGGAAACTTCCGCTGGGGTCTAGAGTTTAAGGACTATAAGTATTCTAAACCACGATATATGAGGTGAGGGGGTTAGTTCCCATCTTCGTGGACATTCATTCCCGGAGATTTCTCTGGTACCCTTGTTATCAAATCATCAACGGCGACGGTAGCCTTTATATTGAAGTATATTCTTCTTCAATGGTAGTCACACTAGAAACAATTTCATCATCATTCAAAATTTCAAAGCCTCCATTCATTTTGTCACATTCCAACCAATCTGTTACTTCTTCTGGCGTAACGTTTTCACTGTTTAGTCCTACATTGTTACACAGTTGCACAATTTCGCAACACTAACAGTCTCCGTTCCTTCAGTTTCATCAATAGGCTCAGTAAGTTTCTTCAACTCATTTTTTAGGTTAGACACTGTAAGGTCAGCTCAGGCAGTGGCGACATTGAAAATAACGTCCTTTGTGTTATATCTCTTCCAATTTTTTAAAGGACGAAACTGGACGAAACTGATGCTTAAACAGAGTCAAGGTTAATCGAAGTTTTACTATATTCCCCTCGTGAATTTAAACACGGAAGCCACAAACAATATGTTGCACGATTTATTGCCTGACATATTTCATTGTATCTCGCCAGGTGCATATTGCATAGTTATATATCTTATGAAGTGAATACATGAATAATACTTAAGCTGAAACAATTAAAATATATAGTCACACGTATTGTTCGAATATTGAAAATCTGTTATCCCCAGGGTAATATCAAATGTACAACGAATTCTTTCTGTTTGCACATAACTGTCTGACACCGCCTACTTTAAATTACTAACGCTTCACTTTATTTGAGTAATTGTTTATTGCTCGTCAAATACAGTATATAAAACACGTTTTCTTTGATCACGCTATGACCGCATTTTAACGTTTTGATAAATCGGCGATAACTGCGTTTTATAGTCATTCGACAGCACTGGGATTCCTAGGGGCTGATTAACTCTCTTTTCCGCCAACACTGGTTTTTGCTCGGTTACTCGATGTGCTAAGTGTCTTTCTATTCTACCTATGTAAGTTGCTTGTACTCACAGCTGAATTGATAGGTGCAGTTTGATTTGGTGTACAGAGACAATGATTCTTTTACAGATGAAGTAGGGATCGGGGTGGTTTTGTATCTGATCACTAGTTCAGCAGCAATGAGTGTTTGGCTTACTGCTCTTTTAATCGATCGTGTATTCATTTAATTACGTCGTCCTCTCGAAAGGTCAGCAGCAGAAACTCTTGAAGTTTGGGAAGTGATGATTATGTGCATATACTGAGAACAGTAATTGAACTCTCTGTGGAAGTAAACAAAGATCTATATCTTTGCTTTGTTGACTACACTTGGGCTTTCAATGGGGTGAGACATATCGACATGCTAGGGATACTTTGAGATCTACAAATTGATGGAAAAGACCTTTGGGCTTGTGGGATTGTATATTTTAAGTGGCAGGTTGCCATTGGAGTTGTTAATGATGTGGGTCAGTGTCAGCCTAGTGAAAGAGGTGTCGGACAGGGATGTGTGGTGTCTCCAGGTCTTTTTTCCCTGTACAGTGAGGGTATTTTCAGAAATATAGAAGATATGGAAGGAATCAACATTGGGGGGACGATACATCAATAACATTGGATATGCAGATGATACAGTCTTGGTTGCAGACAATGAACAGGACCTGTAAAATTTAGTAGATGCGGTTGTTGCACACAGTGAACAACTAGGTTTAGAGCTGAATATTAAGAAGACACCGTCGTCACTGGGAAGAAGGAAATACCACAATGTGATATACGAGTAAATGAGCATATTCTTAAGCAAGTGAATCGATACAGTTATCTCGGCACAGTCATAACATCTGATGGGAGATGCCTTGAAGAGATTACAACAAGCATTGCCATTGCGAAGGTAGCCTTTTGCAAGATGAAAAACATACTGACCAATAAAAACATATAAATTGAAACGAGAAAAAGAGTGTTGAAGTACTACATAGAATCTCTAATTTTGTGTGGATGTGAAGCGTCGACAATGAGCAGTCAAGCTGAAAAACAGCTGATGGCTGTGGAAATGTGGTTTCTGAGGAAAATGCAAAGAATACCATGGACAGACAGAAAAACCAATGAACAAGTCCTTCAAGAAACAAATAAAGATCGTAAACTGATTAGAGTCATTAGATGTAGACAGTCAACATTTCTTGGGCATGTTATGAGAAGAAATGAATTGGAGAACTTGGTGACGACTGGCAAGATCGAAGGGAAGAAACCAAGTGAAAGACCGAGACGTAAATACCTGGATGGCTTAGTCACGTGGCATTGTCAAGACAGGAACACGGAGCTGATCCACGACTCTGGTAATCGAGTGAAATGACAGAACATGACCGCCCACGCTTATCGGCATGGCAAATGATGGATGGATGGATTCTGTCGGGGTGGATTTGGTTGACTGCCAATTACTTGATGAATTTGGCTGGATATCCATTAGATTGTCGAGTACAGTAAAGAATGTTCAGTTCCTCTTTTACACTATCAATGGAGCAAATCTTTATGGCTCGAGTAAATAGGAACCTTACCAGGCCATGCCTATATTGGATAGATGTAAAGCTATTATATTTATGTATTGATTCATCCATGTTTCTTTTCGATAGACTGCTCTTTGGGTGGTACCATCACCTCGACGTCAAGATGTCAGGTAATAAATTATGCAACATATTGTTTGTGCCTTCTGTGTTCATTAATTGCTCTCTTGTGCCATTTATAAATGTCCACTTGTCCCTGTCAGCCTTGTTATGTCACAGATATAGATGGTAAATAGCGTGAACCGTTTGCCTCCATGTACTTCCACAGCCCATATCTGAATTCCACTGTTGTCCACGTACTTTTGTCCACTATAGGGGACCTCATCCTATGTCTAACCACAATCACCAGGCCCAAGTCGTCAATGTTGTGATAAATATGGAAGCCTGAATATTTCAAACGGGACTCCTGAAGAGCGATCACGTCAGCACCGTCATCTTCATGTGCCCTGCCATCTGGGGTAGACGTACATGTTTCTCCATAGATTTCGGTCTTTGACGATCAACTCTGCTGATGATATTCCTCCATGCCACCGCCCCAGTTTGTCCGGCATCATTTCTCTTGGTCTGCCTCTGCTTCTCTTTCAGTTGATCTTTCCAGTTGTCACGATGTTCTCCATGGCCTCATTCTCATCAAATGACCAAAGAAAGCTGTAGCACCTCAACACTCTTTTTTTCATTGCAAATGATATCTTTTTATTGGTCAGTATGTTTTTTATCTTGCAAATGACTGCCTTCGCCATAGCAATTCTTGTTCTAATCTCTTCAAGGCATCTCCCATCAGATGTTATGACTGTTCCGAGATAATTGTACCGATTCACTTTTTTTTAAATGGTGCCATTTACTTGTATATTAAATTGTGGTATTTCCTTCTTCTTAGTGACGACCATAATCTGTCTTCTTACAATTTATTTCTAACCCAAGTTGTTCACTGTCTACAATAATGGCATCTACTAAATATTACAGATCCTGCTCATTGGCTGCAATCAATACCGTATCTTCCGCATATCTAACGTCAATCAGCCAGGTACCGTCCCCACAACCTCCATCAGCCAGGTGTCGTCCCTACAACCTCCGTCAGGCATCCGTTCAACGACCTTACCTCACTCGTTAACTACTGTGAACCCCACAGCCTCTTAATTCATCGACATGAAGGATTCACATTAAACTTGTGGCATCGATTTTTGGTTCCAGAGTGGAACGTATGAATAATTTGGCCACAAAATGTATTAACTCTCTTTTAGGAAATCACAACAAATTGTAAATCGTTAGGACTACATCCATTACACTCAAATTCTGTCATTTATTTTATTTATTTATTCTTCTTTTTTTTATGTGCAGGTACTGACTGGTACTCACAGGAGACAGTCCACCAGAAGTCCATATCTAAGACATACTAAGCAACTGGAACAACTGAAAACCATACAATTGTACCACAGAATTATGCGGCCAGAATGTACGTGTTACCGTGGAATTTAGACCTAGTTACGGTAGATTTTATACCTATCTGCTTGTGGTGTTTATCCATCAATTATGATGATGATGACCATTCATTTCATCCAGTGGGCTTGAAAGTTTGGAGCCGTGAGTTCTAAGATGGCTGGCAGGGTCTATTTTGGCTGGAAATGTTCGTTGACAATGTGGTCAAAGCACAGACACGCAGACAGACATACAAACACACAAAACAACCCCACATACACACAACACAACACATACACAATACAAAACACAACTCCACAGACACACAACACAACATATACACACAATGCAAAACAACCCCACATACACATCACAAAACACACATACTCACACACATACTCACACACATACACACACACATGCACGTAGAAATAGGTTGCCAATCTTAACCTCACTTTTACAGGTGACGACCCCATGCATCAAACCTGCGCCCGACTGTGCTCATGAAATTATCAGCGCTGTTCAAATTCGCTAATTCGCTATCAACTTCGCTAATTCGCCTGCTCTCAAGAAATTATTTGTGAGATATAAAAGCATCTTCTAAGAATACTTCTACAAATCAAAATGACTGGCATCTTGTCGTCTTGACAGACGAAAGTTTGTAAAATGGGTTTTTCCTCTCCATAACACAAAGCCTGAGTTGAGTCGTAGAAACCATGTATTGCCCATTCAGCATGATCTCTCTCTCTGTCTCGGCGTGTCTAGGTTACTCCAGAAGAAAGGTAACACTAATAAATCCGGAACAACACAAGCTGCAGAAGCTGCTGGATCAGCAAAGCAATACCTGTCGAGGCTTCCATCCTAGACCACTTGTCGACCAAACTGGGGGGGGGGTGTCTGTCCTACCATGAATTTAGTCTTTAGGTTGCATTTCCTCATACTATGGTAAGGTTTGTACCCTCCTAATTGCGTTGCTCCGCCCAAAGCTCAGTCATATCTGACTAAGAACTGACAAATCAAAATACTGTAAAGGTAAATGGTACAACATACTTGGAGTACAAATTTGCGTGTTGAAGTTGAATGTGATGCTGAAGCAATTACTGTACTCGGCGTCGCACATTCTAGCACAGCCCATGAGAGAAACCACCTGCCGGGGGGTGTCAAGTATCGCAGCCGTGTAGTTAGATGACATGAACAGACTGAAAGTTCTCAGTTGTACTTCAGCTGCTACTGCCACAGGGTAGATAAGACAATAAATTAGTAACACTCAGATAGTCTGAAGAAACATTTAATTAACAGCTTAAATATATTGTTTTAGTTGCATATTTGTATATTATCTATCCATATATGGATATCTTTTGTTTCATATTGGTCACTTGGGGTTTGGGAGAGGGGAGGTCACTTGGGGTTTGGAAGAGGGGAGGTATCAAGATTTACTTCCACACAATCATCAGTCTTGGATCAACTTTGTGTTCTGCCCCGATTATACCCTGTGATCAAGCCATCCCGGTATTTATTTATGTATCTTCTCCTTGCTTTTTTCACATCAAGTGCTAACAATATGTTATCTTCTTCTTCTTCTTCTTCTTCTTCTTCTTCTTCTTCTTCTTCTTCTTCTTCTTCTTCTTCTTCTTCTTCTTCTTCTTCTTCTTCTTCTTCTTCTTCTTCTTCCTCCTCCTCCTCCTCCTTTACTTCTTCTTCTTCTTCTTCTTCTTCTTCTTCTTCTTCTTCTTCTTCTTCTTCTTCTTCTTCTTCTTCTTCTTCTTCTTCTTCTTCTTCTTCTTCTTCTTCTTCTTCTTCTTCCTCCTCCTTCTTCCTCCTTCTTCTTCTTCTTGTTCTGCTTCTTCTTATTCTTCTTGTTCTTCTTGTTCTTCTTCTTCTTCTTCTTCTTCTTCTTCTTCTTCTTCTTCTTCTTCTTCTTCTTCTTCTTCTTCTTCTTCTTCTTCTTCTGCGTTCATCCAGAGAGTTATTTCGGACGTGATTACGTTGTTCCTGTTCACTGCAGAGCTGCGTTCTTGCGCCGTTAGGCCGACACATCCGACTTCTGCGGGCATTTGTTGACCGGGTTAACCTTCCTGGGATACCGCGTTCGAAACACAGCTTCGGGGAAATTGGAAGCAGACTTCCTAACGCTGGTTTCCATACAAAAGTATGAGTGCCGGTCGTTCAGACAGCAATGGCAAACTACTGAACGTAAACTAGGTAAGAATTTACAGTCAGAAATATTCCAGGGTTGACTCCGATATCCTATAAAGGATATGCAACTAACTTCTTAAAGTATACTGCGTTAATTTTAAGAATAACATGAGCAACCGTCTGTCAGAAAGCAATGGCAAACTGAAGAACGTAAAATTGACAAACATCACAAACAGCCGAAAATCACAAACAGTCGAACAAAATACATGGGTTAATTGGGACGGCCTGTAAAGGGCATACAACTAACTTCTGTACCTTTCAGCATTAGTGAGGACCTACCACGCTTCAGTGTCACTAGAATAAGTGAGGACATACCACTTGATAGTGCCACTGTAGTATCTGCTCTAACAGATGTTTGTATATTCCCTCCTAGAATACTAGTGCTGGTTCTCAGTCGGGGTGGAGGATACTAGTTCTTTGAAAACGGATTACGGTTTTCATTTGTTTCTTGTAGGACTTGGTCATTGAGTTTTCTGCAGGCAAAATATCCCTGGAATTGTTGGAGATGTGGTTTTATAGAAGAATGCTCAAAATGAGCAATCAGGACATTTTAAGGGACGCTGAATTGCAAAGACAACTTATCACAAACATTAGAAAGGGGCAGTCATCGTATTTTTTTTATTTTTTGCGACGTCATGAGAAGACAAAAACTGGAACATGTTGTGACAAACGGAAAGATTTGCGGAACGAGAAGACAGCGTGAAAAGATTCTTGAGAGTCTTGTGTCATGGCACAGAATAGAGTCAACACATGAACTGATCCATGCCGTCGGAGATCGTAATTTGTGGAGATGCATGATCGCCCACGCCAGCCGGCAAGGCACTGGATGAATCTTTTTTATGCTCGTCCTTGCAATCTGTGTGGGGTTTAAACGTGAAATGATCCACTTCATTGCACCGGGTTTTATCCCATATGGCAGGGTCTCTTTCTTCAGGGCGCCTGCGGAAAGCCTCGCACAGAGCACGAACTCCTCAGCTCCGGCAACGATCTCCTGGAATCTCCTAGAAATATGCACTCGTTAACCAAACGACGGAGTCCGGAAACAAACCCACGACATTCGGAGCGCAAGGCAAACGGCTAGACCACTTCGCCACAGAGACCCCCAACCTTTTAATCTGTGTGTGATTGTACTCACCTGCAAGAGACAGCACGCCTCCCATCAGTGTGTGAATGTACTCACCTGCAAGAGACAGCACGCCTCCCATCAGAACTAGGACATGCATTCTTAAAGATCTCTGAAATATCAGATAATGCATTCAGAAAATGGTTTGGTCAGGATCTCTGAGATAACAAAGAACGCATTCTGCTAATGGTTTGGTCAAGGATCTCGGAAATAACACAGAACGTATTCTACTCATGGGTTTAGTCAAGGATCTCGGAAATAACACAGAACGAATTCTGCTAATGGGTTTGGTCAAGGATTTCTGAAATATCAAATAATGCATTCTGCTAATGGGTTTGGTCAAGGATTTCTGAAATAACAGACAATGCATTCTGCTAATGGGTTTGTTCAAGTGTCTCTGAAATAACACATAACGCATTCTATTAATGGATGTGGTCAAGGATTTCTGACCCCCCCCCCCCTCTCCCCACACAAAAAAAAACACACACACACACATAACGCATTTTGCTCATGGGTTTGGTCAAGGATCAATGTTCATTCGCCATCATCAAGAGCCATGACGGCAGGCGTGGGTGGTCATGGATGGCCATCTAACATGGTCACCAGAGTCTCGAATCAGGTCTGTGTTCTTGTCCCGACCAAACCATGCTGTCAAACCATCAAGGTATTTATCCATTTGTCTTCCTATTGCTCTCATCCCATTAAGCTTACCAGTTGTCACTAAATTTTCAAGTCAATTTCTCCTCATAACATGTCCAATCAATAACAACGTCTAATCTTTATAATCAGTCTCCGTTTTTCATTTTTCTCATGAAGAACTCTCTCATTTGATTTTATGTCCGTCCATTGTATTCTTTGCATTTTCTCAAAAACCACATTTCCACCGGCATTAGATGTTTTTCAGCGTGTCTGTTAATTGTCCATGTTTCACACCACACAGCTGCTGGCCATTTAGCAGCAGACCGCCTTGTGTTGCATTTTTACCAAATGGTATGGGTGCCGGTCATTCAGAAAGCAATGGCAAACTACTGAACGTAAACTTACCAAGAGATTATAACGGCAAAAAATGCTGGAGTTGACGACCTATAAAGGATATGCAACTAACTTCACACTCATACATCAGATGGACTCTATATAGCACTTCAACGCTCTTTTTCTCACTGCGAATGACAACTTTTTATTAGTAAGTATGTTTTCCATTTTGCAGAAGACCACCTTTGCCATGGCAAGTCTTGATCTAATTCCTGCAAGGTATCTTCCATCAGATGTTCGAGATAGTTATACCGATTCAACTGTTTAAGAATATTTCCATTCATTTGAATGTTACAGAGTGGTATCTCTTTCTTCTTGGAGACGATCGTGATCTATATTTTCTTAAAATTCAATTCCAAATGTTTATTACGCACTGTTATCTCCATAAGTGCTCAGTCTCCCACCAGAGACCACACAAGGAGAATCTCAGCTCAGTGCATGCATACCATGGCACTGGTGAGAATCCACGTGTGTATCCCAGAATCAAACGTGCAATAAATGTTTGTGTTGTGTATTGTGTTATTTGTGTGTTGTGGTGTTTGTGTGTTATGTTGTGTTTGTTGCGTTGTGTTGTCTTTGTTGTGTATGTTGTGTGTTTGTGTGTGTTTGTGTTGTTTTGTGTCTACATGTTGTGTTGTCTGTGTTGTGTTGTTTTGTGTCTATGCGTTGTGTTGTCTGTGTTGTGTTGTATTATGTGTGTTGTGAGTGTCTGTGTGTTGTGTTGTGTGTTGTGTTGTCTGTTATGTTGTGTTGTGTATATTGTGTGCATGTGTTGTGTGTATGTGGGGTTGTGTTGTGTGTCTGCATGCCTGTCTGTGTGTATGTACTTCGCTTTTCTACTTGTTCATATGTTACCTAGGCAGTGGCTTATTGGCCTGCTCTGTGTGATGTCCAACTGTCAAGGGATTTTTAAAGTAAGCTTTAGCAAAGCTAGGAGCAATATTTTCGCAATCATTCCCATCATTGTTTGTCTGATTGTGATTTACTACGTAATTTTATTTTACATTCACTAGTGTAAAACACTATTTTCCAGTAGTGAATTTGAATAACGACCGACTCAGCAGAAATAGGTGATAACTTGGAGACCGGCTTACTACAGCAGTAGGCCGAACATTATGTGCTGCAACTCCAGTCATTAGGTATAGAACCACACCGATTCCCACATCAGCAGTAAAAGAGCCTGTTCCTCTGTACGCCAAAAACAATTGTATTTACCAATTCACATGTAGATGCCAGGCTTTCTACATCAGAAGCACAGAGCGACAGCTGAACAAAAGAGTGTCAGAACACATACCTCAATGGGTCGACAAGATACGACACACAGGCTATGCGAGCCTAGTAGGACCGACGCACCGGAAGCTCCCTGCGTCTTCAATTGCTAGGAATATTCTCGAAAGCGGCCATGTGGTTGACAGAGACACTGCCTTTCGCGTGTTGTTTAACACACAAAATACTCGCTTGTTAAAGTTTGCAGAAGCAATGGTGATCAGTCAGCGCAAGTCAGATTTGTGCAAACAGAAAGACATGTTAGTCAGCTGAAAATTACTGTGCAAACATGTGTATATTTCAGCTTGAAGGATTTATCTAGTTAATTTACTTTATGTTGTGTGAATTCTGCTGTATGTACCTGACGAGATGCAGCGAAATATGCCAGGCAATAAATTGTGCAATCTATTGTTTGTGTCTTCGTTATTCAAATTCACTAGTTTGCCATTGCTTTCTGAACGCCAATGTCCATACCTTTGAATCAACGAATGGTGGTCCGATTCCTAATTGTCTGCAGATTTCGAGTACTCGATGCGGTTTATCGGGGAAGTGTGAAACGCGTTCACTGCCCTAAGCCACAGTGCTAGACTGAAAGTATAAAATGAGAATTTTGACCTACTCAATCACAATAAATTACATAGTAGCTGTTTTCGGGATGTTTCTATCCCCATTATGTGAACACAATTTCACATAAATGAAATATTTGTAACTGATGGTAGTTATTCAACTAATTCATGCCATCTTTGTAACCACATTTTTTAATGTGATGGTGAATGGGTATACCAGAATTCTCCTATAAATGTGTAAAGGGTCGGAAAATGAGCCTTGTAATCATTGAAAATAAGTGTAAAGTTCATATATGGTTTTTTATTATTCACTAGCTGACCCGGCCCGGCTTCGCCCAGGCCCTGGAGGGGATCTATCTATCTATCAGTCTGTCTGTCTGCTTGTTTGTCTGTCTGTCTGTCTGTCTGGCTGACCCGGCCCGGCTTCACCCAGTCCCTGGTGGGGAGCATCTCATTTTATTCATATAAGTAGTCATATAAGCTCTCCCGTTCCCGACTATCTGTTTGTCTGTCTATCTGTCTGTCTGTCTGTCCCGGCCCGGCTTCACCCAGTCCCTGGTGGGAGCATGTCATTTAATTCATTCATATAAGTAGTCAAATAAGCTTCCGTTCCCGACTATCTGTCTATCTATCTGACCCGGCGTGGTTTCGCCCAGCTCCTGGCGCACAGTAACTTAAAACAATGTCCTTCCACACACCATTCATTATTTTTAATGAAAACTGTTTTTAATCACCGACATGACAGTTGATAAGTTTTGTAAGCAGAAAAAGATGGGTTAAAATGTTATGCATAATGCATTATTTTTATGCAAACTTTAAAAATACCTTAAAGATTATATCATTATTTAATATAACTCATATGCCTAAAAATAACTATAGACAAAGAGTTTAACAATAGTGCAGGTAAGTCCAACAATATGACTATAAAGTATATAGAAATGTTATTAAAAGTTATGCCCCTTGAAATAACTTTTCTAGAGTGAAGTCCCCTTGCTATATAGACATTATATAATGAAAATGGAAAAGTAAATGTTATTAAATAAGTAGAAGATTTTACATTAAGAAATTATTATAGTCGGTTGCACAGGAATGAAAGGAAGTCGTGTAGAAAATTTCATCTCAATCGGATGTACCGTTATAGAACGCATCCAAGACCCACAAACCCACAAACATACACTCTGTTTTATAGATATAGATAACAATTGTATTATTAGTCATGTTTGTGTTGTTCTTGATAAGCGTTATTATAATTGAAACATCGGTCATGTCTGGCCTGCTTTTACGCAATTATTATTATTCATTTTCTTTCTGTAATAGGGAAACAAAACTCGCTTACACTCAGGAAATAAATGACCGTAGACACCGAGGTAGACCAAGAAGACGGTGGAGAGATAATGTATATACAGACCTACAAGCACTTGGAATCAACGACTGGCAAGAGAAGGTCAACCAGAGAGACGAATGGAGACGGATTGTATCTGCAGCAAAGAACCTCAATGGCTCGGAACGCTGAAGAAGAAGAAGAATTTTCTTACTGTGATTTCTGTTCACCTGACCTGGATTCCTTAATTATTGTTTTTTTTTTTAGAAGGATGCACAGTTCCCCGGGGGCCAGAGCCGCACCATGATGTTCCACATTCCTGTGTGCCATTCGGATAGTGGTCCTGGCCAGATCAAGTGCAGATACTACACTTTGATCTTAGCCTAAAGGCCAGGAAGCCATCCTGATTTCCTGTAATAGATGCTGTGCCAAAGAAATAGTAGGTTTGGGGCAAGCAAACAGTAGGTTTGGACAAAACAAACAGTAGGTTTGAATCAAACAAATAGTAGGTTTAAACCAAACACAAAAAACACAGTAGCTTTGGACCAATCAAATAGTAGGTTTCGACCAAACAAATAGTAGGTTTGAAACAAACAAATAGTAGGTTTGAAACAAACAAATAGTAGGTTGAACCAAACAAACAGTAGGTTTAGACCAAACAAATATTAGGTTTGACCCAAACAAGTTGTAGGTTTGGACCAAACACACATTAGGTTTCGACCAAGCAAATAGTAGGTTTGTACCAAACAAACAGTAGGCTTCGACTGAGCAAACAGTAGATTTGGAGCAAACAAATAGTAGGTTTAGACAAAACAAATAGTAGGTTCGAACCAAACAAATAGTAGGTTTGGACCAATCAAATACTAGATTTTGACCAAACAAATAATAGGTTTGAACCAAACAAACAGTAGGTTTGGACCAAACAGATTTAAGGTTTGGACCAAACAAACAGTAGGTTTGGGCCAAACAAAAAGTAGGTTTAGACCAAACAAATAGTAGGTTTGGGCCAAACAAACAGTAGGTCTGAGCCACACAAACATTAGGTTTGAATAAAACAAATAGTAGGTTTGAAGCAAACAAAACTGAAAGACGGAAAATGGGAAGTATGGGTACGTCATAGTTATTGCTTAACAGTTGTTAATATGGTAGCAGACATGTTGTATTATAACGCAATAACAACATTTAGGCTATATATGAGCCTATGGCAGGTACAGGAAATGGCTTAAGACGATTAATCATCCCATGGCATTCTTTCAGTTAAAGCATGTACGTGTGTTTGTGCTTGTTCTTTCTTCTCCGCACGACCTGAAGATGTCTTTTTGGTGACATTATAAATCCCCATAGCAGTTACTGTCGTTGGGGAATGAATTCTTGGGGACAATGAGATGGGTTGACTAATTCCGTTTCTTCCCATTCAATTCGCAGCAAATTCAGAACATTATCTGGCACCGAAATAACAGTAAAAGCATGAGCGCTAGCGAACAGCGCCACCATGAGATCGGTCGGATGCGGTTGTGATGCCTGGGCTCATCGTCTGCGAAAACGAAGAAAAAGATTGGTCAACTATTCGTCCGTGCATTCAGGCCTACAGAATATAATGGTGTTACCACATCATTTTTTTATCACATTATAAATCCATAGCAGGATAATGCTCCTGGGATAAGAAGATGATATTAGAAAGAGTTGTAACGGTCTGAAAAAATAATTCTAGCAATTCTTTGAATTCAACCTAAATCATTATTAAACTGAGCTTAAACGTTAATTTCTGGTTGGTAAGGCAATGGTAAACTAACCGTAAAATTGCTTAAAACATCAAGCGCAAAGGATGTAGTAGACTTACTAATTTATTGCGGCAGTGACCGAACCAGTAAATGCGAGCACAAACAATCATAATTTCCGTTGTTTACATGGTCTTTGCGTCACTAGTTATTAGACTTGCTAAATGGTTGAGACAGTGATCGAACCAGTTAAATACGAACATAAACAATCTTAATTTCCATTGTTTACACGGTCTTTACCTCACTAGTTATTAGACTTGCTAAATGGTTGAGGCAATGATCGAACCAGTTAAATACGATCATAAACAATCATAATTTCCGTTGTTTAGAGGTCTTTGCGTCACTAGTTATTAGACTTGATAAATGGTTGAGGCCGGTCTCCCTAGTCTAGAGGTTACACGACTTTCTCCGTAATCTCGAATACTCTCGTAAGTAACGTGACGTTGCGCGAGAATCGGTAGAGGTTCTCTCCGCGTCGGTAACTTACGGTGTATGTGAGCCGGTCGCTCAGAAAGCAATGGCAAACTACTGAGCGTAAATAAAAATCAGCTGAAAGATGCTGATGTTGACAGAAATGTCCTGTAAAGGATATGCCAACACCCAAAAAAAATGGTTGAGGCAGTGATCGAACCAGTTAAATACGATCATAAACAATCATAATTACCGTTGCTTACATAGTCTTTGCGTCACTAGTTATTAGACTTGCTAAATTGTTGAGGCAGTGATCGAACCAGTTAAATACGAACATAAACAATCATAATTTCCGTTGTTTACACAGTCTTTGGGTCGGTAGTTAAATTCCCACGCAAGGACAGCGCACATGCCAGCATGGATCTGAGCTTCGTTATCATGTATGAATATTTGCTTTGTCCGTATTTATGAGCCAAATGAGTATGCCTCTCTGGCAATCAGTTTGCATTGTTAATTGTGTAAGCGACGACTACTGGCTGGCCAGATGAAAGGCTGGGATTGAAATGATGTTTAAGTAAATAACTTTAGTTCAGCGTGACGCTATCGAAGGACAATACAGAGGTTCTAAATCTGTATCACGCGGTACCCTTGGAATAAATTACTAAGATTGCACGATTTATTGCCTGGCATATTTCACTGCATCTCGTCAGGTACATACTGCAGAATTCACACAACATAAAGTAAATTAACTAGATAAATCCTTCAAGGTGAAATACACACATGTTCGAACAGTAATGTCAATTGTCTACCACGGTAATTTTAAGCACACATGTTAATCTATCAATCTATAAACTTCAATGACAAGAGGACCAACATCTTGGTCGTTAAGAAGAAAGCCCACTACAGAGACACTGACAACTATTTTCATAGTGCAAAACAGGTAATCATGTTCCGTCTCTGAACAGTAAACAGCAGAGTAGAAAATCTTTCACGAAGACTCAAAGCGGGTCTGTCACCCATGTGTACGTGTGAAAAAATTACACAGGCAGCTGAACAGATCCTTAAAAATGGACACTTGGTGACTAAATTGCGGTATCATTTCTGGTCACTCCATACGCACATTAACGCACAGCTATTTGGAAGCTTTCACGAACTCAATATAAAAAGCTAAATGCATCCTAGTAACATGAATACTTGTGTACAATTATTAACCAGCAGCTGAAGAAACAAGAAGGAAATGAAAAATAAGGTAAGAAATATATTCCTTCTACTTTCCTGTCAATTTACACATTATTTACCCCATGCCTCTGTAAATTCTCTGTCTTTACTAATATTAAACATTGCACCCCTCTTGGGAGTCTCCGTGGTGAAGTGGTCAAGCCGTCTGACTCGGGCTCCGAAGGTTGTATGTTCGGTTCCTTCATTTCACGAGTGCATTTTTTCGGAGACTCCCGAGGGTCGTCGCTTGAGCTACGGAGTTCGTGCTTTGTGCGACGCTTTCCGCGCTGCGAAAAGATACTGAGCCATATGGGATAAAAACCCGGTGCAATGCAGTCGACCCTGTCGACTTTTAAGCTACTTTTTTTTATAGCACCCACTCCCATACGAATCTGGCTACGCCTTGTACTTGTGTCCTTACCCGAAATAACGTTGCTTTACTGTAAGACTAGTTTGTTAGCGTAAATTCACTAAATTTTCCTCAATACATCAAAGAAATGTCGCCACTATCGATGATTTAAGTTGCTTTTGGACCTATCAAAGACATATTCCTCTTGGGTGGGGGTAAATATACGACAGCAGGAAAAATTTCATAACGATGTTATAAGACAGTTTTCAAAATAATTGATCGTGAATGGCGGCATTAATTTCGGGACAGACTATAGTTATGTGGCCAAACCATTTAGGGCAGTGGTTCCCAAGCATTTCAAGCAGAGGGCCATATCTACTATTTTTGGTAGTTAAGCGGGCTACAACGTTATCAAATTATAAAAGTCGTTCAATATCATTCATACCTTTCTTAACTTTCGTCAACACAATTCTAAAACTTTAAAGGCAGTCAGTTTCAGTACTACGTTGCTGTCATTTTTTTGGGTTTAAAATCAAAAGTTCATTTAACAATAACATTTTTATTCAGTTTCGAAAATCGCTATTAATATAATTAATTTACAATTGTAACTGTTCTTCGTAACCAGTTACTTAAGCTCAGATGCCAGTTTATCAATGTCTGGGCACAAATCTGTCGTGCCCAAAGTCATAAGCGCAGCTTGGTTACTATCGGTGAGTCTGGAATGTTGTTTGTCTTTTATAACGGTCATTGCGGAAAATGGAGTGAGACAAGGATGTGTGCTCTCTCCTCTGTTATTTAATATCTACATGGACAGAATATCCAAAGATGCAAGCCTTGACAGAACAGATTCAGAAAATTTAGAACTCATCACTCCAGATGAAACAACTGATCCATGGGAAATAAATGAACTTCTATTTGCAGACGATCAGTGCCTGTTTTACAACGATGAGGGCAGACTACAAAATCATATTAATAATCTGAGTTCAACATACAGCAGATACAATATGAGTATAAATACAGCCAAAACCGAAGTAATACAAGTTAGCAGATCGCCTGGTCCACTAAGTATACAGATAAATAGCACAGCACTGAAACAAGTTAAAGAATTCAAATATATTGGAAGAGTGATCATAGAAGATGGCAGAATGGACAGAGAAATCGTAATCAGATGTCAAAAAACTAGTGAACTGACATATCAATAATTACTCAAACTGAAACATCCAAATATACCCATGTCTGCAAAACGATAGATAATAAACAGCATATTCACACCAACCCTATACTACCAATCTCAAACTTGGACTTTATCCAAATCCCACTTTCGCAAAATTAACACCTGCGAGATGAGATGTCTGAGGATAGCTGCCAATTTAACAATTCGAGCCAAATAAGAAATGCTGTTATCAGACACACAGTGGGATCAACACCTTGTGCCACATTTATTGAAAGACAGAAGGTCAAGTGGTTTGGCCATGTCATTAGAATGCAGCACCATTAACTACCATCACTGGCCTTACATCAAAGAGCATCTGCGATGAGACCAAGAGGATGTCCAAGACGAAAATGGATTGACGACATCAAAGACATTGTACAACCTCGCGGAATGAGACTACCCAATGCCGCCCATCGGGCGCTAGAGTACAAATTATTCCTCCCCATGACGCTTGACGGCAAAGGAGGAAGATGAAGATGATGATGATGATGATGATGATGATGATGATGATGATGATGATGATGATGATGATGATGATGATGATGATGATGATGATGATGATGATGATGATGATGATGATGATGATGATAATTGCAGAAAATGACTGCTCGCATCTGTAAGTCGAACCAAAACGACAAATGTATCTCTGGGCGAATGAACGAAAGTGTTCAAATTGTGCGACAGGCAATAGTCGCCAGAATGAATTCATATGATCAGCTGAAGTTGAAGCAGGCAGCTCCAGAAATTTACATCTCAGTGCAGAATTGCATTTCAAATCAATAACTTCGTGCTGAAGGTTTTGCTGTAATTGACAGCGCTTGGCATCGGGAAATACGAACGGATTTATGAAGAGGGCAACTTTATCCTACTCTATTGTGAACTCTGAAATTTCGACAGAAAGATATCCAGAAGACTTTCAACTTTAATTTTGTACTGTAACAAGTCACATTTCATTTCCACAACAAGAGTCTTCAGAGTTGGAAACGCCTCTAAAGTCCCTTCAGTCAGCTGTCCGATAAACAGTCGTTGTCTCATTTTAAATGAAGAAATGTCATCCCACAAATTTTTGAATGGTTAGTTTTTTTACCCTTGGATTCTCGAATTTAAAAAGGTTTAAATGAGACGTGATGTCCACCAAATAAGCCAGGTCATTAAACCAGTCATCGTTCAGCAGACATTCCCGTTATGTAGACAATTCATTTATTTCAGACAGAAACCGATAGACATCATTTTTCAGTGCCCAGAAACGAGACAGAACTTTCCCTTTAGATAGCCATCTGACATCACAGTGTAACAGTAGCTCACCGTATTTCTCGTACAGGTCTTATAGAAACTGAACTCACGCTTGTTCAGCGCCTTACTTCAAATTTCGTTCACACATCTCAGAACAACATCCATGACATGTTTCAGATTTAATGTCTTTCCACACAGAGCTTCCTGGTGAATGATACAATATTTTAATATAGTGCGGCCAAGAAACTGTTCCAATAATGCTAGACATCCAGACTTTTTACCCGTCAAAGCCGGAGCACCGTCGGTGCATACACTGTCCAATTTGGTCCATTCTATGTTGTTTTTCTCTACACACAACTTCAGAGTTTCAAACAGATCAGTTCCTTTGGCAGTTGCAAGCATCAATTCAAGTCCTAGAAATTCTTGAATGACTTCAAAATTATCGTTTATTGCTCGAAACAAAAACTGCGACCTGAGCTGTGTCAGAAATGTCAGTGGATTCATCCATTGACATTGAAAAAAATCTACAATATTTCATATGTGCTGCTAATTTACGATGAACATCCCTGGCTAATTCTTCAACTCATCTAGCCATAGTATTATTAGACAAAGGAATCTGATCAAATTTTGTTTCACACTGTTTATCGCCAAGCATTCTAGCAGTAATTTTAAGGGAAGGCTTTATTATTTCTTCTGCATCGATGAACAGCTTCTGTTTGCGAGCCAAAAGAAGAGCGACATTGTACGAGCAACAACAGCAGTCTTGTTCTATTCGTTAGCCTTGGTGAAAAATGACTGCTACCAGGTCAGAGAACTTTTTTTTTTTTTTTAGTTATGACATATTTTCTTAACTCCGAATTGATCGGATATTGAGCATTTATGTCTGACTGTGTGGTCGTGGAGTGTCGTTCCAAATTAAATTTGTTTGTAACAGAAACACAAAGTCCACCAGATTAAGCAAACTGGTTTACAACTAAGGCTAGGCATAAACATAAATTTCTCCGTCCAATCTTCGTTGAATTCACGACAAGCAACGTCTTCACATTTTCGCTTTTTACCATTGTTTGATTTTAGATTTTCCACCGTATTTCTCGTACGGTGTTTACATGTTTATAGGCTTTAACGGTAAATTTTGATTTGAAAACATCTAATTTCAACACAATACTACCGACTCTGCTAAATAGTTGTAACAGACGACAACATGGCGCCTTGCGCACTCTGATTGGTCGACAAGGCTGGGATATGGGAACTTCATAACGTTTCGTTACGAACTGAACAGGCGCATTCGATAATGTTTGAGCATAACAACCACGATCAGAGTAAATTATCGCACGCTAACGGGGCGCCCAGAGTGCATTGTTTAAATTATTAAAATATATTATATTAAACAAATAGGTCTCGCGTGCCACTTTCTGACAGCTGGCGGGCTACAAGTGGCACTCGGCCGTGGTTTGGGAACCTCTGATTTGGGGTCTATAGGATGCAAGCAGGGCCTGGTCCTGTAGCCAATCGGATTAGATCAGATAGTCTCTTTCAGTACGGGTAAACCAGCCGGGTTAGATCATCATCATCAAGTGCCGTGCCGGATGGCGTAGGCGTTCGTGACTATCCACAGATCTCGGTCTTTGGTTTTCTGAATCAACTCTGCCGTTGTTATTCCTCCATGCCACCGTCGCAATCCATCCAGCATCATTTCTCGTGGTCTGCCTCTGCCTTTCTTCCCCTCAATCTTTCCAGTTGTCACAATGTTCTCCAGCGCCTCTCTTCTCATCACATGACCAAAAAAAGTTGTCTGTTTCTTTCTTATTGTTGTATACAATTTTCTAGTTTCGTTAGTCTCTTTAAGGCATTCGTTGTTAGTTACTTTGGCAGTCCAAGGAATTCGCAAAATTCGACTAAGGAACCACATCTCTGTTGCTTTCAATCTCTTCCTAATTTGTTCATTTATATTCCAAGATTCACAGCCATACAGAAAAACAGGTTATGCATAGCTCTTCAGCACTCTCTTTCTTACATTCAATGATAGTGACATTGCATAAGATATTCTTCATTTTCTGAAATGCATCCTTTGTTTGCTCTGTTCTGCTCTTGATCTCTGTTGTGCATCTTCCATCTGATGTTATAAATGTCTCTAGATATTTAAAACTATCCACTTGGTGAAGAATTTTCCCTTCTATCTCTACTTCACATTTGAGTGTCACATGTTTCTTTGATACCACCATTGTTACCGTTTTCTTGATATTTAAGGAGAGTCCTTTCTTTGCACTCTCTGTTACTACAATGTCCAACAATTGTTGTAGATCTGTTGCATTATCCCCTATCAATACTGTGTCATCTGCATAGCGTATATTATTTTAAGGGTTAGATCGGCTAGTCTATTTCAGTAAGGGTGAACCAGTCAGGTTAGATCGGCTAGTCTTTTTCAGTAAAGGTGAACCAGCAAGGTTAGATCGGCTAGTATCTTTCAGTAGGGGTGAACATTAGGGTTAGATCGGCTAGTCTCTTTCAGTAGGGGTGAACAAGCAGGATTAGATCGGCTAGTCTCTTTCAGTAAGGGTAAAAAGAGAAAATTAGTAGCCTGTCGGGGAGGGGCTGGCCGAATGGCTAGAATGCTGGGTTCTCTTTCAAGATACTCGGGTTCGAATCCTCGATATGGCGTGGATTTGTTTTTCTGTCAGGGACAAAAAGAAAACCCTAACCTGAACAGTTCACAGCAACTGCAATAGCCAGGCGGCCTTAATTCCTTTTTTTTTTTTTTTTTTCCCGCGTTTCCATCCTGTTTCAGGATATTGCGGTCAACACCAGCATCTTTCAGCTGTATGTTGATTCCTAGGCTAGATTTTTAGACTAAAGAATCCCCTTTCCTACAGCACAAAGTACTATAGGCAGTAGATGGCATACAGTGGCAGACGTATACTAGCCTGTCGATGACCCGCAGACTACACAAGTAAACTTTAACATCCCGCGGTGTAGACCTTGTAACCATGATCTCGAGGTCATGGGTCAACGGGGTTCTAGTTCGCCAGGAGAGGCGGGCCCACCACGGTCAGATTTTCCTGTCCTAAACCTGTGATTGGCCTAACAAGCCGGCAGGGATTTTTTCATAATGCTCGAAGAAAATATAATGGAACGAAATGTATTGAACTATGTAAACAGCGTGAATGTTTACAGGTAAAAGTGTGATTACGATCAGGTGAAAATCCCGCTCCAGAAACGTGAGCAGTAGGCATGAGTTCGCTCGCTTTGAACTCAAGCGTGGTCTATAAACGTTCTTCTACTTCTAATGTACAGAACTTATTTTTGCATGTGGATTAGCTTTTCCTATTACAAGTGTCCCTCGCCATCGGGCGAACCCACTCCGGTTCTTGGGATACTTGTAATTTACATCCCAAAGTCAAGGATTAGAAGTCAACATTTTAGTCCAACTGACCAGTCTAGGTGTTGACCCAGTACCTCGGCATCAGCATACCGGAAGTTTAAGAGCGAACGCTCTTATCTTTTCGGCCACGCTGATATGAGTTGGGTATGTTTGGCATCATTCACCAGAATCGCCTCGCTGTTGATAGTAAGAATTTGCACAGGAGCCTCTCAATTAATGCTAAGGGGTTGGAATATTCGATCCTCTCGCTCGAGATACACAGTGAAATTCCAAATATGTTTCTGAATTTCAAATAATGATAATAATGATAATGTCCACGGAAAAACTACATGCCTACCAAATATCACAGTCAACAATGAGGAAATAGGATGTGTCACAAACTTGGAATAATATGTCGCCACAATCAACAATAAAGAAATATAAAATGTCACAAACTGTGAATAATTTCTCTTCACAATCAACAACAATAAGGTGCATTCAAATGAATGCAGACGCAGGCTGGTCACAGAAAAGACAATGCAGAGGGTAAACAGTATTAACAACATATGGCAAACAATTTAGAGTAAGACAGCGAAAGAAAATCATTGACAGTCTAGTACCATGGCACTGAAGGTAGTCAACACATCAATTGATTCATGCCCGGAGATCGCAGTTCGTGAAGACGCCCACGCCAGCCGACAAGGCTTTTGATTACGATGATTGTAGAATCAGTAACAACCCTCTGCCTGCAGGTTTTAGGAAATCTGACGTAACTAAACTCCAACCAATTTAAAACTTAATAGAACTTCTATGGTGATAAGCTTTTCATAAAATGTATTTGCTATATGCGATTATACAACATTCATTACTGGTTTCATCTCTCAGCACAAAACGCAATCAATACAAATTGTTGTTGAATTAATTATTCCCTCTTCCATACCATCAACATTGATTTTCAAAACTTTGAAAACTGTCTAATGCCGTATCATACATCTGTTTTTCCTGCCAGTTCAATACGTCTACTATGAGCCATTTCATGCAGGTTATTTATTTCACATTGAGAATATTTGATGATGTCAGGGAAACAATATAAGAGACAATAAATATTGACTGGCTTTACTTCAATATTATATTTCTCGTGTGCCATGCGGACATCAGAAGATGTACCTAGGTGTCGCTCTTGATGTTGTGTTGTAAACTTTAAACGTGTTTTGGGGTAATGTAAATATTCATTTCTGTGAGGAAATGATGAACTTCGATCGGAGTTGTCATACTAGAATTCGGTGAATTAATCACCAAAAAACGAGTAGTAGAATTGATCAGCTCTACTAAAGGGTCTATTTTTAATGACCGTGTTTCTTCTTCTTTGCGTTCATCCGGAGTATTTTTTCAGATGTGATTGTGGTGTGTCTAAGTTATGTGCCCTTGGGCCGAAACTCGTAGGCCAACACATCCGGCTTTAGCGTGCTTTTTTGACCAGGTAGCATTCCTGGGAGACTCTCACTTTTGCGGTACCGTCCACAACCCAGCTGGCCAAGTTGGAACGGTCGAAGACTTAACGGTCATCCCTCAAAGGTAGGCAGCGACATTCCATGGCATTTTCCACCATCCAGGGTGGCTTCCATAATTGCAGGGCCGACACATAGCACCCTGGTGCTGGGCTCACCGAGGGAATCGTCACGTCCTGCTCATGGCTGCTTTAATTCCTCACTTCAATATGTTGGGCATTTCGTTCGCCCCGGGTCGTTCCCGCACAAACCAGAAAGGTCTGCAGACGGTATCCACTCAGCGAGTTTTCGGTTCGGACATGTGCTTGTCGTTGTGCCCTTCAGAGCTGTTCCAGGCACGACGGACATTCGGAAACTACCTAGTTAGAGTTGTTCCGAACAAGAGCGGCATTCGGAAACTGGGTAGTCAGAGCTGTTCCTAGCACGAAAGACATTCCACTCGGATGTTTTTGGTTGTGCCTGATTTATTTCTACCCGTAGGCCAGCACAGCCGGCATTTTTACGGGTTTGCCTTCCCGTGGTTTCGAGGGACGTTAAACTGTTAGTGCTGTGGTGTCGCCCACATCTCAGCTGGTAAAAGTAGAACGGTCATCGACATCAATGTAAACCCTCAAGGGAAGGCAGGGGCAGACCATGGGCATTCCCCCGCTATCCAAGGGGGCTTGCATAATTGCATAGCCGGCACATATTGCTCTGAGAATGGGCTCACCCGAGGATTAGCCACGTCCTGCTCATGGCGCTTTAATTCCTCACTTCCATGTGTTGGGCACTTCGCTTGCCACTGGTCGCTCAAGCAAACACCAGGAACGGTCAGTCTGCGTGCGACATCCACTATGTAAGCTTTCGCTTTGGACTTCGGGCCACGCAATTGATTCGCTAACCGTGCGCTCCATTTCGTGTTATTGAGACGTTTTCCCACCTTTGTCTAGACTCTATGAGTTAGATACAGACAGTTTTCGTAACCATTTTCATTCGACTTCTTCTACCTTTTTGTACTCACTCACGAGGTAGGCTACATGTGCTGCCGGCTTAGCACCTGACCTCCGTGCAGAGGTGAGCGAGAAAAACGCCAGGCCCTCTCATCCGGGGATCCCTCATATCCCCCAACTGAGAGCCTTCTGACAAGTTTCTGGACTGGGCATGTAGCATGCTCAAAATCTCACCTCCATTTTTAGGTACGTGGGTATCGGCCAGGCTTTCACATCCGAGCGTTTAATGGCTTAGAGGCGTTCAGCCACAACCCTCGACAGAGAGCCTTATAGTATGTGTCCGGACCAAGAACTTCTGCCTTCGTGCGCCTGAATCAAACTTTGACTGCTATCCTCAGTCTACCTGCAGAGCAGCAGGTTGTGTCTCGCTTAGTCTGGCCCCTATCCCATAAGCTGTCCGATATGTAGTTTTTTCATCCATCGACATAGCACATGGGGTCAATGGGGCAAGCAAGCTCTCCCACCACGGCAAGGTGGAGACACATCGGGGGAGATGACCGTGTTTGGAAACATAGCCGGTCCAAGTTTTGTATTTACCTTTTATGTTGCAAGAACTTTACGCAGTGTGAAGACAAAACTTGGACCGGCAATATTTTCAAACACTGCACAGTCATTAAAAATACACCTATAGAAGTCGACCACAAGCGACAAGATTGCCGTCGCGGATAAAGCCTTACTCAGCACACAAACAACAAACATACACTTCACGCGGTCAGCGTGGCCGAATGAATGAAAGCGCTTCATCTTAAATTTCCGGCCTGCTGATGCCGAAGTGGCGGGTTCAATCCCTACACCGATCAGTTGGATTAAAATGTTGACTTCTCGTCCTTGATTTGTGGACGTAAGTTACAAGTACCTCCGGATTCGGAGTGGGTTCGCCTGATGGAAAGTTACACCGGTAATAGGGAAAGTTAATCAACAGGCAAACGTCAGTCTAATGTACTAGAAGTAGCAGCACGTCTATGGACTAAGCTTGAGTTCAAAGCGAGTAAACGCCACAGCCACGGCCACGGCCACGGCCACAGCCACAGCCACAGCCACAGCCACAGCCACAGCCACAGCCACAGCCACAGCCACAGCCACAGCCACGGCCACAGCCACATCCACGGCCACCCACGCGCGCGCACGCATGCACGCACGCACTCACGCGCACACACACAAGGGAGCTTCACATGAAAACCTTAAATGTGTGTGTGTGTGTGTGTGTGAGAGAGAGAGAGAGAGAGAGAGAGAGAGAGAGAGAGAGAGAGAGAGAGAGAGAGAGAGAGAGAGAGAGAGAGAGAGAGAGAGAGAGAGAGAGAAAATGTCTGAGAAAGTAAAGAACACATGTATAATTTTTCGATGTGGTCACCACTGTGTTCAATGCAAACCCTCCAGCGCCGATAAAGTGCTTGGATTCCTGTAGGGAAAAAAAAAACTCTCTTGGTCGCGTGTGTAACCACTCATGCACCACCTGCTGCACATCTTCATCGGACAGAACAGTTTTTAAACTTCCCACTTCGATCATACACTTGATGGACTGACAGGCATGCATCACCATACTGGACCTTCATTCGCGGATGAATTTCTATAGATTTCACCCTTTCACTGATCACACAACGGATAACAGCACGCTGTTCTTCTTTGATGCATGTCAAAAGTGGGGCGGCCATCTTTAAATTGTCCCTTTGACGTGATCATGGCCGTCTGCGCCGTGATGTCACGTGCTTAACACTCTTGACACCTTTAACAACAATATTTACAGGATACAAGACAACGGCATGGTTGTTGTAATTTTTATCATCTTGTGAAGATTTTCATTTGAATCCCCTTCGTATATATAAACAGCAGTCAACTTAAGCTTCTTGACATCGCTATAGAGTTTGTCCTGAAATGCAGCGGGTTTAGGTCAAAATAGTGTTCTATATTCATACGTTGGACGCTAATGCAACATGTTTAGCTGTAATTTGATCAGTTCCACGGTCACGTTCATCAGAATCTGCTATCTATTGTTTATTAAACATATGAATACTTTTTGTCTGTTGTGTCCGGAGTCTGAAGATCATTACTTGTTCTTTTCTCTTGATAGATATTATCTGTCTGGTAGCCTGGATGCTCTGATTTCCTCTTGGTTTTATAGTTCATCTCATCTAGTTCCCCTTGTACCTTACGGTGTCGCATAAACAGCGGGAGAGTGCCCGTTTATGGGCGTTGTATATTGAGATTCCAATGGACTGTTATATCCTTTGTCGATCGTTTACATGGCAGGCCTTGTCTTCTGGTTCCATTTGGTCTACACATCATTGTTCGTTGTGGTATACTGTTAGTTGGTAGCCTAGCTATGTGACATTTCACACGCTAATCCAGCGCTGCTATTACCCCCAGTTTATCCGAATTTAATCATTTCTGATTTTCTCTCTTCTTTTTACGTTGAGCATTCGTTTCAGAAATCTCATTACCGTTATGGTCATGTTTCTTTTCTCTGTTTCTGTCGTTGTCCATGTTTGGACTGCTAGCGTAGAGCTGGTAAAAAGATTGTGTTGTAGAGTGTTTTAAGTATCTACTGATAAGTCTCACCTCATCTCATCTCATCATGTTCCTCTTGTACCTTGCGGTGTCGAGGTGAAGTATAAACTTCGTGAGAGTGCCCGATTATGGGCTTCATATATCGATATTCCCATGGACTCTGCTATTCCCTCCGTCCAACGTTTACGTGGTCGGCCTCTTCCTCTGTTTCTATCTGGTCTGTACATCATTGCTTGTAGTGGTATGCTGTTGACTGGTAACCTACTTGCATGGCCAAACCATTTGACTTGCTGCTTTCTGATAAAATCTAGTGCTGCTTTAACCTCCACTTTAGTCCTGATTTCTTCATTTCTGATCTTATCTCTTCTTGATACATTGAGTATTCTTCTCAGGAACCTCATTTCTGTTGTTGTGATTTTTCATTTCTCGTTTTCTGTCATTGTCGAGGTTTGGCATTGATAGCATAGAGTTGGCAGAAAGATTGTGTTGTAAAGTGCTTTCTTAGTAGTTATTGATACATGTTTGTTCTTTAGTATTGGTGCTATTTGTCCAATGAGTTGCTTGCTTGCTTGCTTGCTTGTGTTCGTTGGCTTGAGCTCCAACGCGAAGTCCTGTATGTCGGATGAAGGCATCCTGTTGTCCAGCATCAGTGTGATGTCATACAGGACCTGAGGTTTGTGTGAGTATCCGTTGTCCCATGTCTGGCTTATTGGTGTACAGACTGGTGGTTCCTCGCCGTACACGCAGACACTCTCCGAATTCGGAGGAATCGGCGATCCTACTGTCTTTAGTCAGGACCCCGAAGGGACCTGTTGTCCAGGACGCTCGACGAGGACGCGTCAATAGGTCTTGACCAGTATATAACCCGGCCCTGGTGCCTTGGAAACACCTCTGCGTCCCGTCCAATGAGTTGATTTGCCTTATTGCACCTATTTTAGATCTCGTCTTCTGATCTGCCATTTGATGATATTATACTTCCTAGGTACTTGAAACTCTTTACTTGTTTCAAGGGATGTTCGTTTAGGTGAATTGTTGTTGTTTGTTCTTCTTTAGTTATAGTCATCACCTCTGTTTTGCTTGTGCTAATTTTCATGTTATGTTCCCTACACATTTCGTTTAGACTATTCATGTGGTCTTGTAATTCAGCTTCTGATTTTGCTATTAGTGCTTGGTCATCCGCAAACAGGAGTTCTCTAATGGTTAGATTTGCAGATGGTTCTTCTTCTGTGTTCTCGTCATGCGGTATTCTTGCTGTCTCTGCTTGGCTGGTTTCTTTACATATGTTGTCTATATATGTTATGAACAAAAGAGGGGACAGGACACAACCTTGTCGTACTCCAGGTCTTATGGTGAAGGGTTCTGAGTGTCCTCCAGTTGCTCTGACTATGCATTCACTGTTGTTGTATAAACTTCTACATAGGTTTGTTAGATGTGTACTCACTCCATATTGTTTAAGGATTTCCCACAGCATGTTTCTATCTACTCTATCGAATGCCTTTTCTTGGTCGACAAAAGCTAAGTAGAGTGTTTCATTGAATTCGATTGATTTTTCTATACGTTGTCTAAGAGCAAAAATGGCATCTGTGCATCCTTTGTTTTTCCTAAATCCAAGTTGTTTCACTTAGCTGGGGTTCTAAAGTTCTAAAGTCTGGTCTGATAAGTGTATGTTTTTTTTTAAATATTTGTCCAATGAGTTGGTTTATTTTATAGCTTCTATTCTCGATCTCGTTTTCTAATTTGCCATTTAATGGTAAGTAGTAAAGTAGGAGAAGTTGACAGTGGAAATGTGGATAGAGGGTAGCGAGACCAAGGCGGGGAAAATCTGGAAGTTGGGAAATTTTGTTTGGTGGAATAAAATCTGGAAGTTGGGAAATTTCTTTTTTTTTTTTTTTGGGGGGGGGGGGGGGGGGGGGTGGAAAAATATGGAAGTTGTAAAAGTTTGTGAAGTGTGTCTGGAAGTTAGTAGTTGTAAAAAAATTTTCGGTGGGAAGTGTGGAGAATTCATAACAGAAGGTTGTGTGCATGAGGCAAAAAAGTAACGGGGGTTGTAAAAACGTGAGAGGAGTGAATATTTTGAACTGTAATATAATGATATGAATGGTTGATTATCACATAGTAGTGGTAATAGTAGTAAATATTGTGAGTATATGGTCTGTAGAGGGGCGTATTCATATCATCTGAATGCCTTGAAAAGTAAAGATGGTCGGTTGTATTGTTATTTATTGATAAGAGGTGGGTAGCAGGTATTAGTGGTGCAAGTAGTGGTCAAGAATTACCCATTGTTTTTTTTTTTAGGTTGTGACGTGTTTCTGATATTCGAACCTGTGTTACAACTACTAATACCTATGCTACCACTACAAAAAACTATCCTAGGTTGGCGGGTCCCTGGCATACGTCATCGGCACCATATGCAAAAGTCATTAAGTGGGCGGATGGTGGCATGGAGAAGTGACTAATCAGTGGTAAGGCGGTCGCATGGATGCGGGCTGCTGTGACGTGATTCTTAGATTCGAACCTGTGTTACTACTGTTACAACTACTAATACCAATGCTACTGCTACCATTACAACTATTACCCACTGTTTTTGTGGTTGCAGTCGGCTGCGGGTACCTATGCTACATCAAGTATACTACTGGGATGTAGAAGATCCACAAAAAAGACCTCAAAAAAATTCAGGGATATCGAATTATAACCATGCAGAATACAATAGGCAAGCTGCTGGAGAAGGTAATTGCCAGGAAAATATCAAGCCAACTAGAGAGGCAAGGTGTTTTCCCACCTACCCTGGGTGGGTACCGTCCAAAAAGAGAAACCTGGACCAATGCAGCAGTCTTTGCCCATGATGTCTATGAAGGTTTCCACTCAGGCACTGAAATCGTTGCTGCAGCGATTGATCTTGAGGACGCATACAACAGAGTACCACTGGATGTTTTAATGTTTCAGCTTCTTGAACTAAACGTAAGTCCATTCCTCCTTAGTTGGATCGCTGCAGCCCTCTTCCAACGGAAAGTAGTATTTAGATGTGGCAGTTGGACTTCGGAACCAACAACAATATATCCTGGCCTACCACAGGGATCACCATTATCTCCGGTACTGTTCAACGCCTACACAGTGAGAATCACCAGTGAGCAGATCACTGGACCTGGCAGGACATTGTCATATGCCGATGATGTGTTAGTGTATCGTCAGGGTAAGGATAGAGAGGAGGTTGCTGGGGAACTACAAACCGAACTCAATCGCATAAGTACTTGGTGTGATGAAGCTGGGGCAATGGTCAACCCAACAAAGGCAACAGTGACTTGGTTCTCGTTGAATAATCATATTGTCAACAATCCAACACCAACTGTAATGCTGTGTTCAGAGACGGTGGAAAGAACGCAGGCAATGAATTACCTGGGGATACGGTTTGATCGAAGCCTTGCTTATAATGTGCACATAGACCAGGTGATAACAAAGGCCAAGCGGGGTTTGGCAGCGATGCGGGTGATGGCGGCAGCAAACTGTGAGCAGCGCCATCTATGTCTTCTGTACGAGGGGCTGGTCATGTCTGTTTTGGAGTATGCAATGGCACTCCTGACTCTCAGCCATAAGCAGATAGAAAGGATGGAAAGGATACAAAATGAAGCTATGCGCATTATTCTTGGATGTACAAGAGATACACCATGCAGGGCGATGCGCTACCTTCTTGATTTTCCAACCATTGAAGAGAGAATACAAGTTTGCAGGGCACGCGCTTACCTCAGAATTAACGCAAACACACAACATCCACTGCATAGTGAAATTAGGAAGGTGAAGGGCAGCAGGTTAAAAAGAGGACGGTCGTGGATGGGTCAAGCCGAAGACATTCTTCAACAGGTGTGTTCACTTGAGGACTTAGAACCTGGCGAGGAGTGGGTGCAAGTGCCAACAGACTTCTGCACATCCTTTTCAGTTTGCATCCAACTAGATAGAAAATGCAGACAAGAAAATCCGGCTGCTGTTGAGGCTGAAGTACAAGCGTTGATTTTCGAGAATTCGCTAGACGGTGACGCGGTCATCTACACAGATGGGTCGGTCGTCCGACATGTGAGAAGCTCATGGGCCTTTACAGCTCGGGCCGGAGGGAGAATTGTGAAGGAGGCATCTGGTGCTTTCACTGAAACCACAAGTAGCCTGACCATGGAAGTCATGGCAGTAAGTAAAGCAATAACATGGCTCGAGACACAGACATTCACTAGGGCTTGTTTCCTTAGCGACTCAATGAACATGATCAAGAGGATAGAGGAGGGGTCGATCCGAAGAGAATGGTTACTGCCTCTGAAGCGGTCTCGGCTGGCAAAGATTAGTTTCATCTTCGTGACAGGGCATGCGGGAGTACAAGGGAATGAGCGGGCTGACAAGCTCGCAGGTGAGGCTACTGTGGAGGGCGGACGCGCCATGGACCAGGCTGACATTCTGAATGCTCTACGAGAAGTGAGACTTTTGCGAGAACCAAGTGATGACTGTGAATCTACAACAATGGCCAGACTGCGAGAGCAGCAAATTAAAAGAGGGGTGGCCAAACAAGAACACTACGCAGGAAGCCAAAGAAGATTGATAAACCAACACAGAACTGGCGTCGTTAGCCGCTACACGCTGCGGGATTTGCTGAGGAGGGGATCCGAGCACTTATGGACTGAATGGTTCGATGTGCAACGAGGATGATCTGTCGACTAACTAACTAACTAACTAACTAACTAACTGGGATGTATTTCTGTGATAGGCGGGTCGGTGAGTATTAATGTGTCGGTAGAATATAGGACTGAGACAAGTACACATAAACACAAAGACACGCAAAAACAAACACATGTACAGACACACATACGAACAGACAGACGAGCACACACACACACGAACAGACACACGCATAAACAAACACACAAAGACACACATAAACAAACACACGAACAGACAGACGAACACACACACACACACATGTACACACATACACACACGAACAGAAATACTAACAGACGAAGACACACGTAAACAAACACACGAACATACAGACGAACAGACACGCTCACACACACACACAAACAAACACAAGAACAGACGAACACACACAAATACACACACAAACACATGTACAGACACACGCATAAACAAACACACGAACAGACAGACGAACTCACACACACAAACACACGAACAGACAGACGAACACACACACAAACACATGCACAGACACAGACACGCATAAACAAACACCCGAACAGACAGACACACATACGAACAGACACACAAATGCACACACAAACAGACAGATGAACACACGAACAGACACACGCATAAACAAACACATGTACAGACACGCACACGAACACACACACGAACAGACACACATAAACAAACACACGAACAGACAGACGAAAAAAAAAACACACACACACACACACGAACTGTACACACAAAGACACACGCATAAACAGACACACAAAGACACCGCCAAACTGAGAAAGCTGCTATAAAAATTATGTTCCCTATCACCCACCAAATCTCCAAGTGGAATCTCTCAGTGAGCTGCCGGGGACATTAATGAGAAAACCAACCACGACTACTTGAGTCGCTACCAAGAACGGTACTATATCTTCGCAGTGAATCTAAACTAACATGCGCCACTTGAGTTCTGGAAATCTAATTACCAGTCTCGGTCGCACAGGAGCGGGAGGGCGGCTGTGTGAAAAAAAAAGCGAGATAGCGCTCACAAGAACATAGTCAAATACTGAGATGTAAATTTTAGTTATGTATTTATTCAACTGTTGCTTGCAACCAAGTATAGAAATTACGCCATCCATCTTGTTGTCGCAGTATCCAAGGATGAAGTTTATCAGTTATATACGTGCCTACAGATGTAGCGAATCGTTCCTCCAGGTCCTGGACATTCACATCTGTGTTGTAAGAAATATGAACCAGATGCTTACCCAGACGCAAAGCAAATGTAAACACCACCATTATTATCCCATAGCTGATGACGTTATCGTCAAAGACTTCATTGGCAATTGAAACAAAGACTGGGAAAACGTGTTCGGGTCTTAATACAGCCTTCTAGTCTCGTGAATAACACATCTTGTTGTTTGGCTATTTGTCGTACTAAGTGAGAAAATCTCGAGTTTTTGGTCTTTGTGGACTTGTAATAGTCAACGCCATATTCACCAGCTCGCTGTGAACTTGTTTCAAGTCGACCGTTGCTTGTGTCATTATTATACTGATAGCTAGCATAGAACCACTGGCGTGCAACTGGTGGTCAAATGGCCTAGTACTATCACCCGACGCGTTATAAACAGCGTCGCGACTAGGTAGATGGTTATTATTACTCATGGATCCCAGGTGGCAACATCCTTTTACCGCATTGATTGCGGGCCCAAAGGGGAGTGGTACAACAGTTTTTGTTCAGCGGTTCTTGGCCCATCTCCAGCCATAGTAGACCCATTCCAGAGGAAGTTATATGGTGCTACGGGAATTGCAACCCATGTACGAAACTATGAAGGGTGTTCAATTTGACGAAGGTCTGCCGGATATGGAAAATGGACAGGGGATAGACGTCGGTTAGTGGTCATTGATGATCTAATGTTCGAGACAGACGACAGAATAACCAAGTTGTTTACTAAAGGCAGTCATAATCGCAACCTCAGTGTTATGTATATAGTACAGAACCTATTTGGTAAGAATAAAGAACAAAGAACTATCAGTCTGAATTTGTACTACCTAGTGGTGTTTAAGAACCCGCGAGACGGGTCTCAGATTACCAATCTGGTCAAACAAATGTACACAGGCCAGATGTCATATGTCTAAGGGCGTTTTAAGGACGCGACAGCGGCTCCACATGGGTATTTTTTTTTTTACCTTCAACAGGAAACGCCGGATCAGCTCCGCATACGAAGCCATATATTCCCTGATCAGCATCAAGTCGTTTACGTCCCCAAATAATATGTATAACCGACTGAAACGCAACGAGGGTATGTTATGCTTCTTGGGTCAGATCAACCCAGCCACTGTGAATGCGGTAATTAAAACAGCTTCCCCAGATCTCGTCCAATCAATTTGCGAATGCTGTCACAACGTGTTAAAAGGTAGCTTTCCCTGACACCGGCTCAGAAGAAGCGGCTGCAGTGGCACAAAGACAGTCTGAGAGCACTTGCGCATACGAAATTGTCGCTCAAGAAACGGAAACAGATCCTGCAACAAGGTGGTTTCATAGGCACCTTACTAGGCCCCATCTTAAACGTGTTGAAAGGCATTGTGGGTTTGTAATGACCAAGAAAATGATCTTGATCGATCCCCGGTTGCTAGAAAAACCCTATGTACCACCCGACACACTAAATGCTAGCCTATATGACTTGGATCATCACATGCAACAATTCCTGGAAACAGAAGGTCTACCATCTCGTGACAAAGGCAGAGTGTGTCAGCAAACACTACAGGGGTATTTGAATCGACTCGAGCAGTACAGAAACAAGCCTCTAGGTATAGTGGATATCAAGGGATAACCACCAGTACAAAAATCCGAAGTCAGCAGTATACCAGCACCAGTAGTCGAGGCACCGCTGACTAAGAGTCAAGTAACCGAGACTCCAGTAAGCGAGGCTTAAACTCGAGTAGTCGAGACTCCTCAACTGTATAGTCTCAGGAGAAAAAAGAAGAAGAGTAAGATACCTACGCCCAAGTGGGAAAATGGCCGCGCAAATAAGAAAGTATTACTATGACCCTAAAAAACCGGGAGCCTACGGTGGAACCGCCGCTTTAAAACGAAATACTAAACTAAATGCTAAAACAATTCAGAAATGATTACGTCATCAGGATACCTACACTTTACATAAACCGATCCGTCGACACTTCCAGAGACGCCAAACCATAACATGTAGTATAAATCAACACTTTCAAGCTGACTTAATAGATATGAGACTATTACAAAGATACAACGACGGGATGTCGTATCTAGTGACTTGCATCAATGTGGTTAGTAAATATTCTTGGGCCATTCCGATCCAGAAGAAAACGGGGAAACGCTGGCGGTCGCAGTGATTAAAATCTTTGCTGATAGACAACCGATAAATTTTCAGACCGATAAAGGTTCGGAATTCGTCAATCGGACCTTCTTAAAATATCTGAAAGATCGAGGTGTGCATTTCTTTACCACCAATAATCACATTACGTACCATTAAGTCGTTTCTCCTTTGATATGGTGGAAATACTTTTAACTACCGATATGGGTAAAACGCTCTCATTCACTACCGAGACTTCAGTGCTAACTTTACATTTTCGAACCCGGAACTATTCAGACCTCGAATAACCCAACACTAAAATTAGTTTTTACGTGACACTGCCCAGTAACGCCACGTTACAAATATACCCACAAAATAATGCTGGACATTTCTATGTCAAGCTGCCGCAAACTATTGAGCTAACCTCCCAGTGCGAAGTTGGTTTCATCGATATTCAGTTTCCAAACACCTACTTTAATATTTTGAAGGATGAGGTGTGGTTAAAGTACACTCCACCTCCAGACATAGACGACCCACCGATGAAAATTACGCTGGCACCTGGTCTGTACAAATCAACAGAAAAATTCATCGCTGAATTGAATAGATTGCTTATCGAGGCTGAGAGATTTATCAATGAACTGCAAAGGCTGCATCTCGACGATGCCTTGCAAGAACATAACCGAATGATTTTCTCATAACGATATCTCGAATAAGGCTCGCTTCCAACTGTACGAGCAGGGAGCTGAAGTTAGACTTAGTGACAAGTTGGCAGAAATTTTATAATTTCCCTCGACACATTTCACGAAGACTGAACCCAGTCTGTCTGGTGTGGTTGATGTAGATTTAGACCAGGGCACGAAAAATGTCTTCGTCTATTCCGACATTGTCACTTCGCAGGTGGTTGGGGATGTAATGGTACCCTTACTGCGGACTCTACCTGTTCTAGACAGATCCACCACCTCCGTATTTAGGATGTAGGACAAACTGCATTATGTACCCCTCAGTCGATTCTCCTTTGACACGATTGAACTTCTTATAGTCGATGAGCAAGGGAAAACTATCCCATTCACAGGTGGAACTTCAGTAGTGACGTTACGTTTTCGAACAACCAAACGGTTTGATCTGGGTTAACTATGGTTAGACACGTCCCAATCCAACGCAACCCCAAACTGTACAAGGACTATTTCTTCAATCAAGCCAGAAGTTGTCTCCCTGTTTTTGTGGGTGGTCGAAGTCTGCGAGGTCATGTATTGGTAGTTTCTTTAGTGGTCTATGTCGCACAATTCTTCCTTTGTTGAAGATGGTGGTAAAGCAATATTGAGAGGACTGGGGACAGGTTTGCAAGTGGCTCAAGATGTGCTAGCCAGTAGGAATTTTGATGAGTCCTTCAGAGAACACGCCAGGGACGCCTTTCAACGGTTACCCCAAGGCGCTGCTCAACACATCAACCAACCAGGTAGCGGGGTTAGGAAACGAAAACGAGCCGCCCTGTCAGGTCAACCCAGTAAAAGAATAAAACCAGCAGATAGAAAGCCATCGACTCATAAGAAACATCATCACCAACCGGTATATTCGGATATTTTCTCATAATGGCGTTAATTGATCCCAAGCCATGCGAGTGTCTACATTCTGATCTGGATCTGTTTAGCGTGCCTCCCATCCAGACGGCCGTGGTAGAGGGACAGTTTGTGGAGATTCATCCGTTGGCCACGTTAGCTTATGGGGCACCCATCGAGTTCTCCATCTGTGGTGTTGGAGAAGATTACATAGATTTGTTTAATACTTTTCTCCACGTGAGAGCCAAAGTTATACTACCCAATGGCGACGATCTACCGCCCACAGCCGAAGTCGGTCCTATAAATTAGTATTTGCATAGTTTGTTTTTTCAAGTAGACGTGTCCCTGAATGACACTATTATTTCAGTTATCAGTTGGGGTATCTTCATTGCACTCCGGACAGGTCCATAGGTGCTCAGATCCCCCCAGCTAAGCATTAGTGTTCGGTGGCTAATAGTGCTCGTTTTTCCGATGTACCTCTCGTGTATGGCCGTGCCAATTCTTACTCCCAAGTCTTTCATCCTGGACAGCGATGTGGATTCACTGACGTCAAAGTCTTCTGTCCTCGACATGTCTTTAAGGACATTAATAACATCGGCACGATCCATGGGCCGATGGGCCTATTATTTTACCGAGTGAAAATTCGTATCCGTACCGGGCCTACTTGGAAGCTCTTCTGAATTATGACGAAGAGGCCAAAAATGACAGACACACGAAGGGTGATGCCAATAACGGTCTAACCAAAAGATCTTTAGCCAGCTATAGTGTGGAACTGGATATGATGGGACGCCTACATTCCGACATTTTCAATCAAGACAGGTACATGTTGAATGGCGTCGATATTAAAATCAAACTAATCCCATCAAAATCCGTCTTTAATTTGATTTCCACGGATGTAACCGGTGGGTACAAAAGTGTCATTACTTACGCCACCCTCTTGGTGAGGAAAGCTAAGTTAAATCCAGCTATATCTCTGGCTCATGAAAAAGCCTTATTGAGATCCAATTCCAAGTATCCTTTTAAAAGAGTCGTGGTAAAAACTTTTTCTATCATGAAAGGTATGTTTTCCCACACACAAGATAACCTTTTCCTCAGCCAGACACCGACCCGGGTGGTGATCGGTTTAGTGAACGCTTCCTGTTTCAATGGCGAGCTAAACACGAACCCTTTCATATTCAGTCATTATCAGTTAAACTATTTGTGTCTGATGGTAGATGGGCGTTGTGTAACAGGCAAACCCTTAACCATCAATTATACGACGAGTCAGTACATGCGAGCTTTCCATGGTACCAATTTGGCCCTCGGTCTGACCGGTAAGGATGTCGGGAATAGTATCGATTTTGACAGTTTTAGTCAAGGGTATGCTCTCTAAGCTTTTGATCTAACTCCCAGCACATTAGATTGGGAGCAGTTCGAATTGGCGAAATCTGGCCCACTGATGGCTGCCCCTCTACAGGTCATCGTATACGCGGAACTCGACTCGGCCCTAGAAGTTTCCAAGATGAGACAAGTGCTAACAGGTTACGCAGCATAATGGATACCCAACAGCTAAGACAATTACTCATGTCTGATCTGTTTGTTTGACGCCTTCCGCTAGTCAACGTTAGCGCTAGAGACCAGTTGCCTAGACACATTGATAGAACACAACCGGCCGCTTTGATCGTCAATATTGACACCAGTGCTTACTCTGGTTCAAACTGGATCACCCATATTTCGATGGTCTAGGTCAGTTTGAATATGTCGATTCATTTGGCTTGCCGCCATTATCCGCTTTTTACGCCGTAACTCGGATAAAGCACCTGTGTACAACACCCGTAACTTGCAAGACATTAATAATGCCACTTGTGGTCTGTATGCCTTGTATTTCTTGGTAATGAAATGCCACAGCGCGTGTATGTCACGTATCCTGCAACCATTTGGACACAGAAAACGTGTGAACGACCTCTCCTGTTTCAATTGGTTACTCCATGGTAAAAAAAAAAAAAGACAAGTCCAGACATGATTACCACCACTAGATAATTTCATCCTTATAAATGAGATGAACACTTATGTTTCATGTCTACAACGATCAAAATGTCTACACCCAACTGTATATTCATGTCAAGAACTGCCGATATGCCCAGACAGCTAGCATACGGTTTGAAAACGGTGACAGTTTCTCAAGACAGAGGAACGACAACACTCCATCTACGCCAGTATTTTGCAATCTGAGATGAAATACCCGTCCAAGGTGGGGATTACACTCACGAGAGCAGAATCTGAATCGCTCCTATCAATGAAGGATGACATTCTAGCTGTTTTTGATAACTCAACTTATGGTCACCAATCTACCTACAAGCCAGACCAGTCTATATGTACCAACAGTCAAGACATGCCTCTGAAAGACCAGGCATCTTTCTACAATAACCAAGTTCCTCTGATCCCTTTGGGTCGTAAACGGAGCCAGCTTTAAATGTTGTAACTTATTTGATGTTGTCTACCAATAAAAGCCATATGAAAATGGTACTTTTTGTTTTTCGTTTTGTCTCTCTGTTCCATTGTGTTCATGTCTCTGTTCTTGTGTGTATTTGTCTGTGTGTATGTGCATTTGTTCATGTCTCTCTGTTCCATTGAGTGTTTGTGTCTTTGTTCTTGTGTGTATTTGTCAGTGTTCATGTCTCTCCGACAAGAAGAGGACAACAGCATAAAAGCAAGCCACTTGAAACAACCAACAAACAAAAGAACTTGGTTTAAATATTTTTATTTTATCACCAAAATGTGTGTGACGATAATGTGTCGATAGTGTCCACAACATATTCAACAAAACAGTTTAGTGACATCAATATATCACACTCATGAAAAAAAAATACTCAGTGAGTTACAAATCATAAACAATAACATAAAGGTCTTCTGAAAAAAATATAACAATGTAGTATGTTGATGGGTTGGTATGTCACCTATACATCATCCTATCAGGAAATCAGGGATATGAAAGAGGTAAAAGCATGTGGCAGCACCTGTTTCTAGTGTGTATTTGGTGTCTGTGCATTGTTGCATGGTGTAGGAAAGAATGCCATGTTCGTATACTGTTTTGATACAAGCGTCAAAGTCGTGTCTGTTATTGATTAGCGCTGGAAATTCTAAAAAGAAGAATTGTTAAAAGAAGCGTGAAAGAAGCGAAGGTCGTGTGTTTCTCTATGTCTTAGAACTAAATGAAGGCTAAAGTTTATCTGATTGATTGATTGCTTTAAGAACTGACATCACAGCATTTGGGGCATTCCCATAAGCGCTCAATCCCCATCCCCAGCAGCCAGCGAAGAGTTCCAACACCGATAGTACCAGTAGCAATCTGATGATATGTCCGTCTCGCCTTTCCTCTGAGCGTCGAGCGTCCGCAAGATCCCCTCATCACTCCTTGCTCTCTCATTCTTGCCAGACCATGGTGATCCATTTGCTCCTCCAAGGTGTACACGTGCTCCCACAAGGCCGCCACCACGTCTGCCTTGTCATGCGTCAATATTCCACCAATTTTTGCAGAGCCAGCCAATCTGTCCACCTGTTCATTCACCAGCACACCGGCATGTCCCGGAGAAAATATCCAGGCGATGTTTGCAACCCGTGACCTCTGAAGTGAAGCAAGCCACTCTGCCAGAAGCTTGCCTGTCCTCACCTTCCTCAGCATGCTTTCTGAGTCAGTTACAATCACAATGTGTGCATGTATTGTATTCTCCATCCAGCGGAAAGCTGCACTGACCACCTCCTCCTCCATTCTTAAGCTAGATGTTGTGGTATCATATGCCAGGCTCTCCTGCACCAAACATAGACCATTAACTTTTGCTAAGAACCCCCAGGCACTTCTCCTACCTCTCAACACCGACCCATCTGTGTAGGTAATCACATCACCAGAGCGAGCATTATTCTGAATTAATTGCTGGATTTCCACTTCTGTGGCCCCTGCTAGCCACTCCCTGCTCAATGTGATTATAACTCTGCACAAGTCTGACTGCTCCGCTGGCACTGTGACCCATTCATCTCCTCGCCTAATGTTCTCCAAGGGGCACAACTGGCTGATTGTATCCTCCACCTGAGCCATCCATGATTTCCCTCTTATCAGTTGCTGACCCTTAACGGCGTCCAGCGCCTCATGCAACGGGTGATCTGTGTCTGCAGCTACACTAAGGTATGCCTTCGTCTGCATCACCTTGAGCCTACCAGCAACAGTCGGCAGACCAAGGATGTACCACATACACACTACTGGGGTGTCTCTGGTGCATCTCAGAATGACCCGCATAGTTTTGTTCTGTATGCGCTCAAATTTCTCCAGCTGACTCTTTGAGACAGTGAGCAATCCTAGTCCATAATCAATCACTAAGAGGATCAAGTGCTGGTACAGTGTGAAAAGCATTCTCTGCTGTGTCCGTTGCAGCCATAGTTTTAGGTGCATTGAGTCCCCTTTGAGACCTTGTCTCCACATGGTCCTTGAAGGACAGACTTCTGTCAAATGTGATTCCCAGATACTTCAGTTTGTTCTCTCTGTTGACGTTTCTACCATCTATCGCGAGGCTTGGGACATCAGCTCTCACAATCCTGTTGTCCAGAGAGCACCACAAAACAGCTGCCTTTTCCGAGTGGATGACAGCACTCATTTCACCAGTCAATCACTTTGTCTACTGTCCCCTATAGCTCCTGGGCTGTTTGCTCCCTATCTCTCCCCTGCCTATATGCAGGAATATCATCTACAAATGTTAGTATCCTTCCAACATCTTAAATCTGCTAATTTGGGTTTTGAAAATCTTATACAATGTATCTGTCCAGTCAATTAGCTTTTGTATCTCTGGACTTATATAGAATGTGTATGTCGATAAATATTTGCTAATCTTGTGATGTGTCCTGATAGCTTCCCAATTTTCTCTTTATGTTTGTTGAATATTGGTTGGACGGATGTGTAGTGTCTCTGATTTCCTGGCTGCTAAGATGTCCTCTTCCTCGTCTATCAGTTGATCAAGAATATTCTCGTCTGGCTGTGTCTGACTTTTAGTTATACTGGCTTCAGTTGGCGCTGTTGTCGGGCTTGATGATGATGTCATCGCCGTTGATGTTGTAGATGCAGTTGTCGGATTTCATGCTGGTGTAGTGGTATCCAAAGGTATCTGTCCATGCGCTCATTATGTGTCATTGTAGATTGTCTTTTCTTTTGAAAAGTTGTTCACATATATGACAATAGTCTACTTGATCCATAGCTGATCCATAGCTGAAATTAACCTAGTTAATTGGTCCGAATGTGGCGAGTGAGATGTTTAGACGAAGTGAAGGATTTGTCACACGTACGACACGACCACAGATTTGCTAGTACTGGCCATATTTATAGAACAAAACGTGCTGCTAATGTGGTCCACGAGTTATTACCACAATGTCTAAATAATTCAAAACTGTATTGCTTTGTACAAATCTTTGAACCAAGTGCTGACGAAAGCTCCACACTATTACTTTTTTAAAACCGCAAAAAAAGTTCTGGTGTAAGCACGAACAATGTGAGGACTGAATCTCAATGACGCAAATATAATTAATATCCCGTAAAAGCTGTTTCTGATGGTGGTTTTAGCACTGGTCTCAAGAAAACAATATATGTTTTTAGTGTTTATCAAAGCTCAGATACCGACATCACCGAGAACAGTTGTGAATGGTTATCACAGATTGAAATTGTTCTGCATGAACAATGATAAGAGAGCACTGTTATATTAGTACTGTTTGTCACACCAGCCTGTTTCACAAATAACTACGTAGCGCAGGTTGTCAGTTAGCCAAGTCAGCACTAGGAAATGCCTATTTACTTCCAGTGAAATATTTGATGTAACACGAATGGCTGGCACAGAGTAAATGCTCACAAATGACGCCTTCTATTTATACACTGTTTGCATTGTGCACACGACACTACAGTGCTGATGTGACGTTTTGTAGACAACGCCATGCATAAAAATGTGCTGAGTAGCCTTTTGTACACACCACCAGCCCACCTCCGTGCGATCGATGAGTCACTTCTCCATGCAACCATCCACCCACTTAATGACTTTTGCATACACCACCGATGACGTATGCCAGGGATCCGTCAATCTAGGATAATAGTTTTAACATAGGTATTAGTAACACAGGTTCGAATCACATCACAACCTAAAAAACAAACAGGCACCCGCAGCCGACTGCAACTACAAAAACAGTGGGTAATAGTTGTAATGGTAGCAGTAGCATTGGTATTAGTAGTTGTAACAGTAGTAACACAGGTTCAAATCTCAGAATCACATCACAGCTGCCCGGCTCCATGTGACCGCTCTATCACTGATGAGATACTACTCCATGCCACCATCCGCCCACTTAATGACTTTTGCATATGGTGCCGATGACGTATGCCAGGGACCCGCCAACCTAGGATAGTTTTGTAGTGGTAGCATATGTATTAGTAGTTGTAACACATGTTCGAATCTCAGAATCATGTCACAACCTAACAAACAATGGGTAATTCTTGACCACTTCTTGACCACTACTTGCACCACTAATACCTGCTACCCACCTCTTATCAATAAATAACAATACAACCGACCATCTTTACTTTTCAAGGTTTTCAGACGATAGTGAATAACACCCTCTACAGACCATATACTCACCATATTTACTACTATTACCACTACTATGTGATAATCAACCATTCATATCATTGTTTTACAGTTCAAAATATTCACTCCTCTCATGTTTTTACAACCCCCGTAACTTTTTTCTCTGCATACTTCCCACGAAAAGATATTTTACAACTACTATCTTCCAGACACACTTCACAGAATTTTACAACTTCCAGATTATTTCCACCCACGGAAAAAAAAAAAATTTCCCAACATCCAGATTTTTTGCACCCAAAAAAATTTCCCAACTTGCAGATTTTTCCTGCCTGGGACCCGTTATCCTCTATCCACATTTCCAGTGTCAACTTCCCCTACTTTACTACTATAGTATACTTCCTAAGAACTTGAAGCTCTTTATTTATTTTTCTATTTATTGGGGGTGGGGGGTGGGGGGTGTTTGTAATTGCTTTCAATAAATCTCATAACGTCATTATACGATATGTCAATATCAGGCTGAGGTAGTCTTCAACCCACATTTGCCAATCTGTCTGCCTCTTTATTTCCAGGTATGTTGCACTGTGAAGAAATCCACTGTATTAAATCCTAATGGATCAATGGCATAATTCACACAGTGCTGGCTTTAGATCCTACAGTTCTGAACTGTTTCTGCTCTTCTGTATGAAGAGCAGAGAAGCACTTAAATAACAGGGTGGTGGGGGTGGGTCCAGCATGGCCGAACTGATAACAGCGCTCACTCTTAAACTTCTGGCGAGCTGATGGTGATGTTCAACACTTATACTGTTCAGTTGGACTAAAATGTTGACTTCTCATCTTTGACTTGGGGATGTTCTTTTTTTTTTTTTTTTGGTGCTTGCTCGTTTTTAACTCAAGCGTAGGCCATACATACTATTTATAGTAGTGATGGACTGAATATTGTGTGTGGATTAGCTTTCCCTATTAACAGTGTCCCTCGCCCTCAGGAGAACCCACTCCAACTTCAGAGGTACTTGTAATTTATGTCCCCAAGTCAAGGGACGTTAGGTCAACATTATAGTCCAACTGTCTGGTGTAGGGGTTGAACCGCTAACCTCGACATCAGCACAATGAATATTTAAGAACACGCATTCTTACCCATTCGGCCATGCTGACCTACACTTGGGGATGTAAATTACTACCTTTCAAGTTAGACTGGATTCACTTGACGGCGAGAGACACTGGTAATAGGGAAAGCTAATCCACAAGCAAAATTCAGTCCAGTGCACTAGATCATGTATAGTATAAACCAGAGGTTCCCAAACCACGGCCTGCAGGCCACTTGTGGCCCACCGGCTGTCAGAAAGTAGTACGCGAAGCTTCGTTATTTAATATAATATATTTTAATAATTTCAAAAATGCACTCAGAGCGACCCGTTAGCATGCAATAATTTACTCTGCTCGTGGTTGTTGTGCTCAG
>OY992880.1:119829260-119876760 GCA_963921405.1 Cepaea hortensis
AGAAAGAGCAATGAAGATATCTTGAAAGAAAGAGCAATGAAGACATTTTGAAAGAAAGAGCAATGAAGATATCTTGAAAGAAAATCTTGAAAGAAAGAGCAATGAAGACATCTTGAAAGAAAGGGAGCTGGTTATGCCCATCAGAAGAAGACAGTCCACATTCTTTAGACATGCGAGAAGAGGAAAGCTGGGGTATGTTGTCACAACAGGAAGGTTGGAGGGGAAGAGAGCCAGGAGGAGGCCAAGAGACAAGATTCTAGATAGTTTAACATCATGGCATGGAGGAACATCAGTGTCAGAAATGATTGGCAGCATGAGAGACGAAGGCTGTGGACAGACATGATCACTAGCACCACGTGGCATGGACTAAAAGAAGACATTAAAAGCGCTGGAACCCAGAGGGTAATGGAAATAGAGGAAGATCTAAAAACACATTGAGAACAGAATTGGAGACAGATTAATAATACAGGGCGGACATGGAGGGAGCTGCAGGCGATAGCAAAAGTTAGGACGGCTTGGTATGAGTTGGCTGAGGACCTACGCTTCAGTGGAGGATACAGCGGAGATGTACAAACAGGAAACAGGTTTCTTTACTTATATTTTGACAAATCTGGCAATGTGTAGAAATTAATGCCCTGTCAATTAGGAGCCCAGCTGAGAAGGGTGTATCTTTCAACATCAAACGGCCTATTTTTTGTAATAGGCACCAGAAATTTCTCAGAACAGGAAAGATGATGTGCAAAGCAACTCGTCACCTAACTTCATATTGCGCTAACCTAGTATGTATAGTTTTATTACTCAAAGCTAACTTCTGGTGTACATTTGTGATCACATCGTCTTTTGCTTACTTTCAAGTGACTTCTAAATAGAAATTGTGGATTCTCACTGGTGCTATGGAGTTCATGCAACTGTCCCGAGATCTTCCTCAGATTTTAGGGTGGTAAGGGTGGTCAAACTGGGTATTTCAAGATTTGAAGGCTTGTTCCAGGACACAGGAAGTCCGAAGTGTGATGATTTGCAAACGCCGAGAGATTTGTAATATGTATAATGTGCACATCAGACTTCCTATGTTTAGCCCTTATCCAAAATAGTTCGGCATCCAATAACTGACCAGAGATCACCAGGGGATATGCCATCATCAGAGTTCTCCAGAGTATATGCTCACTAGTTGATCTGAACCAGGCACTCATTAAGTTAGATACAGATGCCACTTCCCATAGTTACTCCACCTCCCTTGTAACATCGATAACTGTCTTGGCAGCTTAGAAGATTAAGTTGGACAATGAAGGGATCTAGTCGCCACCCTTAAAAAAAAAACCAGACCTAGTATATACGAAATCCTTAGAATTTTTGCAACCTAATGGTATGAGACTGTAACTTTCAAATAAATATTACGCATGAATTAGATACATGGAGAATGGCTTCTTGTTCTTCTTCTTTCATTCGTCTGAAATATGTTTATAACTGCAATGTTGTCTCTTGTATGAATCTAACAGAGAATGTCTAAAACGATATTACAAAACTACAAATATTCATTCACTGGTAAAATGTTATAGACGAGTTCTAAGAATATCTTGGATAAATAAAACAAATGCATCCATACTTCAAGAGCTGAATATTGAAGAAAGTTGGCTATTAAAGACAATAAAGCAAAGAAAATTGAAATATTATGGTCACTTGAAACGTCTCGAAAGTTTGCAGAGAACAATAATGGAGGGGTATATGCCTGGGAAGAGAGGAAGGGGAAGGCCAAAGAGAAGATGGGTGCAGGATGTGGTGGATGATCTCCAGATGGGTGTACTGGACGCGGGACATCTTGCTTATGATCGAGAGGTTTTCCGGAAGGTTGTTATGGGAGCGAAGATCTGCAAAAGACATGCTAATGAATGAATGAATGAATGGTTAAATGGTGCCTGCACAGTATAGAAAAACTAAAGTGGTAGGACAGAATCACCAAAGCAGAGCTCACTGTAGAGAACTAAACAATACCAAGAAAGGATGGTGGTGCTGGATAGGACACACAGTGAGAAAACCTGGGAATAGAATAACTAGAAAGTCCTTTGTTCGGAACCCACAAGGTCCACAAAATAGAGGAAGACCCCCAAAACACACAAATAGACACAAAATTAGAACCAGAGATGAATAATAGGGGAGAGGACATGCAAGCAGCTGCAAGAGATCAAAAGATGGGGCAGCCTGGAGTGAGTTGGTTGATGACCAAAGCTCCAATGGGGCATAAAGAGCAGAAGAAGTATTAGATTCTCTTACCATAAAAGCTTAATCTAATGTCCTCTAAACTCAGTGTTCATAACAATTTCAATGTCTTTAATAACGTTTAAATAAAAATGTTTAATTTAAAACACAAAGACATGCTGAATATTACTTTTGAATGATGATGACTAGGACAGTAGCAAAGACGAAGAATCCTCCTATGCCTACAGCAAGGCCAATGATCAGCTGAAGTTTTTCATCACCTATCAAATAAACATGGCTAGGCTTTAGTAGTTAGTTTCAGTAGTTTGCAATAACACAGAAATAGCTTATAATGAATCATTTCTGACATGCAAAATACACATGCAATCTTCTTCTTCTTTGTAGACTCTCAGATGTCAGTCTGAATTTATTTAAAGAAAGCAGCAGTCAGTTAAGGGATCTATGGTAGCGCAACGGCTCCTCTGCTGGCCTGGCGGTCTTGTCTTCAAATAACTTTTGAAGTGGGAATGAAAGTCATTGACCTAGGCTTTCAGGCCCAACCGATGCTACCTAACTTAGACTTTTTTGGGAGTCTCCGTGGCGAAGTGGTCAAGCCTTCTATCTCGGGCTCTGAAGGTTGTGGGTTAGATTCCGGGCCGCATCCTTTGGTTCATGAGTGAATTTTTTCAGAGACTCCTGAGGGTCGTTGCTGGAGCTACGGAGTTTGTGCTTTGTGCGACAGTTTCCACGCTGCGGGAAGAGACTGAGCCGTATGGGATAATAACCTAGTCAATGAAGTCAACCCTGTTGACTTTTAAGCGACTGTTTTAAAGATATTTTAATTGACGAATGCCACTCTGCTTGAAGCATACCTGTCTTCACCCTGCTCAGAATGCTCTGAGTCCATTGCTATCATTATATGTATGCACTGTTTGTCCTCCATCCAGCGGAACACCACTGTGACCGCCTCCATTCTTATACTAGATGTCATGGTATCGTATGCCGAGCTCTCCTGTACTAAACATCGACCGTTAACCTCCGCGATGAATCATGAGATAGTTCTTTGCCTCTAAGCACAGAGCCACTCATGAAGGTGATTACAACACCTACAAAGTTTGAGCAGTCACCCTTGGGGGTGATAATGTTAACAATGAAATTACAAATGTATTTCTTCTTCTTCTGTCCTTTATTTTGCACAGAAGCAAAGGCCCTCAACGAACTCACTGCCATCTCCACATCTCCCTTCATGTCCTCCCCATACCCTTCATGTCCTCCTCATACCCTTCATGTCCTCCCCATACCCTCCATGTCCTCCCCATACACTTCATGTCCTCCCCATACACTTCATGTCCTCCCCATACACTTCATGTCCTCCCCATACCCTTCATGCATCCCTATGTCTCCCTCTATATCATTTGTTCTTTGGGCCACAGAGAAAGGACCCTCAAGCCACCCCATGCTCTCTGAATGTGTCTCCCATCTAGTGCCAGTTTCTCCCCCTCTCCCTATTTTCCACCTCCAGACCCACAAAATCCATCCTACTCTCTCCCTAGGCTCTGCACCAGCAACTCTGCCGTATCACTCCAGCCCTCTATTGTGCATAGGCACTTGCACCAGCCCATGAATGTCTCGTCCATTAGCCATTTTTTAAAAGTTTTTCTCCGTGCCCTCAATCTACACAGCAGCAGTAACCTAAAGGCAGAGACAAATATTCCAAGCCTAGCGCCAGGCAAAATTTCCCTTGCCTTTTACAAACTTCCCAGTGCCATGAAAGTCCTTCCTGACCCTTGCATTCCTACTTCATTATCTTCATCTGTTCCCCCAAACCGGTCTGCACGACCACCCAACCAGTTGTAGACTCCACCTCCTGAAGTGAGGCTTTACAATGTGAGATCTGGCCATAATTCAACGGATTCACTCTCACCGTCCTCATCCTTCCTCTAAGAATATCCAAACCCAACTGTTGTGGCTTCCCACCAAACGTGTCCAGCCCATCTTGCAGCCAATTTCACATATGGAAGTCAATGCCACACATAAAGTCCAAATAATCAAGCCACTCTGTCAGAGTCCACCAATATTTATCTCCGATTGTTGCCTTAACAATCCAGTCTATAATCAGTTAGAACAATAAAGGTGACAAAAGATATATCCCTGTGCACTCTTGTCCCCACTTTAAATGTGGTATTATTTTCAAAGCAATCAAGTATACAAATCATGTTAAAAAAAGGAAATACAGAGACAGATTTCTGTAGTATGCGCTAGCTACACATAGGAAGTACAATCGTCGCTTCAGAGGTCACAGATTGTGAGAATTGTATGGATATTTTGCCCTGGCCATGTGGGGGTGCGGGGGAATGGACAGGCTGATAGGCTAGCAGGGAATGCATCTCTTGGTGGTATCTTGCCTATGGACAAGGGGGAGGTGGTCATGTGCTTGTGGGACCAGGTGGAGAAGGCGGAGGAACAGATTGAGAACCCATATGTGGAAAGAATAAGATTGCGGGGGATAGGCAGGGGTTCTGGAAGAATCTCAACACTGAGAGGGAAGACCAGGAGAACTTTTAATCAAATAGCGGTGGGAACGATTAGTAGTATGACGCTTCGCTGGCTGTTCAACGAGGGGACTGAGCACGTATGGGAATGTCCTGAGTGCAGTGATGTCAGTTCTTAACTCAACTCAGCTCATCTCAACTCACACATGAGACATTCATAAGTACACATGAAGAACAGATAGCCAAACACAGTGCATTGTCTGGAACAGCAAGAGTTAAGAGATAAGCACATTAAAAGGTATTGAGTGACAATAGAATGACAGTTTCTCTCTCTTCTGCCTTCTATCTCCCATTGAAGCACAGGTCATCAACAAACTCAAGCTAATTGTTAGTTTTTGTGGCTATCTCCCGCAGCTCCCTCCATGCCCTGCCTATATTATTCATCTGTCTCTAATTGTCTTCTCTGTGTGATACAGATCTCCCTATATTGTGTTTACAAAGGTTGTTTAACAATGTCTGTCCTATCCAGTGCCAGCATCTTTTCTTCCCATCTTGATTTGCTGGAATCTGTCTAGTTCTCTGCTCTCTAGTTTGGCTGCACATCAGTGATTTTACCATACCATTAACATTCTATTCTGTACAGGCACAGTTCATGAATGTTTGTAGTTTATTCATAATCGTTTCAGTTATTCTTCACGTTTCTGATTCATACAACAGTACTGATGTAATGTTAGAGTTAAATATTCTCAATGTGGTGCTAATTTTAAAGTCTTGTGATTCCCATAAATGTCCTCAGTGCAGAGACTTCCCTCCTAGCCCAGTGCTAAAGTAACATCTACATAAGGCCTATAATGCACAGCTTTCCTTCCCCTCTCTAAGCTCAGAACACAGTGTGCACAATCAGTACAAAACTTTCACATCTGTGGAGAGGCATATTACAATGTAACCAGGTCATGATTCAGCGCAGCACCTACGGACCAGCTGGCATGAAGCCTAAGTTTGGCATATTTCCTTCACAGCGTTTAGGTAGTTCATTATCAACAAACTCCAACTCAATGCCATAAAGGAGGCTGACGATTAATAACTGAGAACAAAAAGTAGATTATTTCACATCAGCATGTAAAATTGTTTCCGTTCATGTAGATAATTGTATATTTTACATGTGCTTTTAAGGAAACAAACTTCCTGTCACATAGCTTTCTTTTTTATTGTGTATACATATAATGTTAGCATACCTGAATTAGAAATGTTGCTGCAAATGAAAGGCCGACACTGATCTATCGTAAAAGAGCCTTGTCCTTCTGTGCTGCTACCTGAGAATAAAATAAAAATAACATCGAAATATATGTTCCTTACAAGATTAACAATTACTCAAAATATGGACTCTAACCAAAATTATGAACAGAACATGGACGATTTTGTGCTGGATTATCACAGAATGCAAACAGCAAGTAAGATGGAAACGGAAGCAAATGAACAAATATTTTAAGGCACAGTAGGAAAATGGCAAGTTTTTAAAACTATACAAAAATGTTGGTTTTTAACGTGGTCACAATATGTGACAAGGAAGTCTACTATTTAAAATTACTATAGGGCAACAATCATGAGGAAATAAAAATAGGATATCCATAACAGCAGTATATTACATAGACATTGGTGTTCATACAAAGAGGGAGGGGGGAATATATAGGTATCATAATAAGAATACAAAAGGCAAGAGAAACTGTTATAGTGCTTGGGAATTTGTGGAAGTCAGAAGGAATTAAACTTAGCCCTAAACATAGAATATTCAGTTCTAATGTTAGATCAGTACAACTGCATGGGTCAGAAATATGGAGAAAGACTAAAATGATTACCAATAAATTACAAAATGCATTAATTTATTTAAAAAAGTCGCTTAAAAGTTGACTGCGTCGACTTCATTGCACCGGGTTTTATCCCATATGGCTCGGTCTCTTTCCGCAGCACGGAAAGCGTCGCACAAAGTACGAATTCCGTAGCTTTTAGCGACGACCCACAGGAGTCTCTGAAACATTTAATTCGTAAACCAAAGGGCGTGGCCCGGTATCGAACCCACAACCTTCGGAGCACGAGTCAAACGGCTTTACCACTTCGCCACAGAGACTCCCTTTTATGTCTGTGCAAAATAGAAGGACTAAAATGGTATGACAGAGTCACCAAGGTGGATCTCATGGAGCTAACTAAACAAATAATAAAATTAAGTTATTGAAAGATTATGTGAAACATAATGCAAATTACGATAGAGTGAAGAATTGAAAACAAGAAAGAAAAAGAATGTGTCATGCTCAGAATTCAAATGAACAATTTCAGTGTTTTAAAATGTTAGTTAGTTAGTTAGTTAGTTAGTTAGTTATCAGTTGGGGTATCTTCGTTGCACTCCGGACATGTCCATAGGTGCTCAGATCCTCCCCCCAGCATATGCATCAGCGTCCGGTGGCTAATAGTGCCAGTTCTGTGTTGGTTGACGAGGCGCTTTGTTTTCCCGATGTACCTCTCGCGCCTGGCTGTGCCGATTCTTACTCCCAGGTCTTTCATCCTGGAAAGCGATGTGGAATCACTGGCGTCAAAATCCTCTGTTCTCGCCATATCTTTAAGGGCGTTAATAACATCGGCACGATCCATGGGCTGGCCATCTACAGGGGGTGCAGAGCCAGCCAATTTATCAGCTCGTTCATTTCCCTCGACTCCCGCATGTCCCGGGACGAAGATGAAGGTGACTTTGCGGACAACAGACTTCCGCAGCGACTCAGTCCACTGTCTACGTACAGATCCAGCTTCGACCTTCTGAATCATGCTCATTGAATCACTTAGTACACACACGTTGGTATAATGCTGTGATTCCAGCCATATGAACGCCTGTGTAACTGCCATCACCTCCATCGTCATGCTGCTCGTGGTCATGGAGTGGGCACCACTGGATTCTTGAACGGTTCGGCCCGCTGAGCGGGCTGTAAATGCCCACGCACTTCGCTGCTGCTTTACAACAGATCCATCTGTATAGATGAGCACTTCGGGGCTATCTGAGTGATCATAGATGAGCGCGTTAACCTCTGCATTGACAGCGGCAGGGTTCTGCTCTCTGCACCGTCTGTCGAGTGTGATAATGCAGGAGAAGGTACACTTAAAAGCTGGAGGCACCGGCACCCATTCCTTGCCGGGGTTGATACTGGTAAGACTGCAGACCTGTCTGACGACATCTTCCGCCCGACCCATCCACGATTTGCCCCTCTTTAGCCTGTCACCCTTTTCGCTGAATACAGCGTCATGCAGAGGGTGCTGCTCATCTGCACTTATTTTTAAGTATGCACGAGCTCTCCAGATCTTGATTCTGTGTTCCATTGTCGGGAAGTCAAGGAGGTATCTCATTGCTACACAGCTGGTGTCTTTCGTGCAGCCCAAAATGATGCGCATGGCTTCGTTTTGTACCTTTTCAAGTCTTCCAATCTGTGTAGGGCTGACAGTGAGGATGGCCAGGGCATACTCGATGCGTGAAAGCACAAGTCCTTGGAACAGAAGTAATAGCAGTCTTTGCTCGATATTGGCACTCGCCATGACTCTCATTGCTGCCAAACCTTTTCGAGCCTTCGTTATGACATAATCGACATGATCTCTGAAGGACAGGCTACGATCAAGCCTCACGCCAAGATATGTCATTGACTGGGTTCTACTCAGAATGCTCCCATCCATTCTTACTGCCGGCAGGTCTGTTTTCACAATATGGTTGTTTAGTGAGAACCATGTAACCGTTGCCTTTGCAGGGTTGACAAGGGCGTCGGCATCAGCACACCATGAGGAAATTCGATCTAGTTCGCCCTGCATATAGTTGGCAACCGCCTGTCTATCCCGACCCTGTCGATACACGAGGATGTCATCAACGAATGATAGAGTCCTACCCCTTCCATCCAACTGTTGTTCAGTGATCGGCACCGTATACACGTTGAATAGTACTGGTGACAGTGGTGAACCCTGCGGCAATCCTGGACATATCGTTATCGGCTCAGAAGACCAACTCCCGCATCTTAGCACCACCTTCCTTTGGAGTAGAACTGCAGCTATCCATCGTACAAGGTGAGGGTGCACTTTCAGTCTGAGGAGGGTTTGCATCAAGTGCTCGAAAGATACTCTGTTATATGCGTCCTCTAAGTCTATGGCGGCCGCACATGTCTCTTCTCTGACCTGAAATCCTTCGTAAACATCTTGAGCAAAGACCGCCGCATTCAGCCATGACTCTTTGTTGCGTCTGTATCCTCCAAGTGTGGGCGGGAAGCAGCCGAGCTGTTCCAAGTCCCAAGCAAGTCTGTGTGCTACAATTTTCTCCAGTAGCTTGCCAACAGTATTCTGCATCGTAATGATTCTGTAGCCGCTTATCTTGGAGTGGTCTTTGTTCGGTTTTGGCAGCGGCAGCAGGTAGCTGTGTAGCCATTCTTCTTTGACCTGACCCCTCTGGATACTGGTGTTGAATTCTCTGGCCAGTTCTTCCATGTCATCATCTGATATCACCATTAGGTCACCATATCGGATGCCGTCTGGGCCTGGGGCGGTGTTAGGTGATTTCTTGAGCATCGCACGCAATATGTCAACTGTAAAACTAACTGTTTTAAAATGTGTATATACATAGTACAGTTAGAGTGAGAAAACAATGGAGGGTTGTCAACGATAAAGTGTAACAGGCAATGAAACAATGTAAGCTAGCAATTCTCAAGTAATAACATCACTGCCAGCTCCCAATTCTTAAACCCAAACAACTTGAAACAAATGGGTTTTGTGACAACAGCCAATTGTCACACTGATAGGTGAACAGTCAATTGTCACATGATAGGGGAACAACCAATTGTCACACTGATAGGTGAACAGTCAATTGTCACACTGATAGGGGAACAACCAATTGTCACACTGATAGGTGAACAGTCAATTGTCACACTGATAGGGGAACAACCAATTGTCACACTGATAGGTGAACAGTCAATTGTCACACTGATAGGGGAACAACCAATTGTCACACTGATAGGTGAACAGTCAATTGTCACACTGATAGGTGAACAGTCAATTGTCACACTGATAGGTGAACAGTCAATTGTCACACTGACAGGTGAACACAATCAAGAAAACACTTAAACAACTGTGAACACATGTAAAAACAAACAACCATGAATACATTAGTTGGCATAACAGTCAAGTCATTGTTTCCTGTAACAGCTGCCTGTGAAGCCGTTTTTAAAAACAAGTAATATAAATGAAGAGTAGAATCTTTGAGATAGTTCACAATCACTTCTTGATAATTGAGGCAATCAGGATGGCCACAGAGAAATTGCAAAATACCAGCCATGGTGCACAACCTGTGGTGATATTGACAGATGCAGAATCCGTAATAGAGGCGCTGGGAAATAGCCAGTTCTAAAGACACTACTTTCTGAACTTAGCAGTCAATGTAAGGTCATCATACAGTGGAAACCATCCCACTGTGGAGTCCCCGGAAACGACAGAGCTGATCGATTGGCTAAGGAAGGAGCAAAAGAAGAACAACCTGATGTGCCCATTACATACCACTAAAAGAAAAGAATGATCAAATCAATCAGAGGGCCACCAAACCTTGCTCAAGACGACTACCACGTTATGGACAGACCAGAACAGGTCATTCTTCTGCGCCTCAGAACAGGACACAATAGATTACGCAACCACATGTATACAAAATTCAAGATTGGTGACTCAGCCATGTGCACATGTGGTTTGGCGTCGCAGACAGCAGAGCACATACTCCAGGATTGCCCAAACTACAACAGATCCAGGCAAACCTTCTGGCCTAGAGAGACAACAGTGGAAGATAAACTCTATGGACTGCTGAGTGACCTAAAATAGACTGTTAGATTCATACAAGAGACAAAATTGCAGTTATAAACATATTTCAGGCAAACAAAAGAAGAAGAAATATCCTATTTGCGGCTGACTCAATCACATGATCATTAATCTGAGTCAGGGATGGACCCTAATATAAATTCTCTTCTGAGGTTGAACGGAGCAGTGTTAATGGTATAATCAAATCGAAAAATACATGCACAGGTCAAGGCCCTCATTAATGACAACTATGAAGACAAGGATGCAGTTATGAGGGTCAGTTGTTCGGCATCAGAGGTACACATTGGACTTCTCTGCATCTCACACGGTAGAATTATTAAGGCAGCTAGGAGTGCTTTGTTACAACGACAAGCAGTATGGCAATGGAAATGTTGTTTGTGACTCTGCGTGAGTGCCAAAACTCCACCCATGCTTCATTGATTCATTGAGCGTGATCTGGAATTTTGAGACGGGTTTCAAACTCAGGCATTGGATTAAATCCATGAACAGGTCCACCATTCCTAAAGTCATATTTAACTTTACACTAGAAGAAGGGGGTATTTTGGACAACAGCGAAGCCAATCAGATGGGAGGCACTGCCACTGCATCAGAGGATCAACCAATGCATCAAGCCGACATCAACACCCATAGAGAGGTCAGCCAAAATGAGAACTTTTAACTGAATGAATTTTCACCAACAGTTAGAATCCAGATTTTTGGATTGCATAGAAGTGTGGTCAGGAAGAAGCAGTACATCAAGTGTGCATGAAGGCTCATCAATCAACACATGAAACGTGTAAGTTACATAACTGGGCACTGTCTATGCAACATTTAATAACTCTCCTATGCCTGCCTTTCCTTTATGGTAAATGCCCAGAATGCATTATATAAGTATTCAAGTTAATGTTCTTTTCATGTTAAACGTCCAATTCTTTTTTTTTTTTAATCAACAGTTGAGAAATGCATAAAGTTGACTGACATGTAGAATATGACATTAATTTTCTGTAATACTTACAATCAGGGCATGGCTTGCAGGATGTCATTCTAGACTGATCCTGATAAAACATTTTCTCACAGAGGATGCAAGACCCGTTACCTGCAGAATATGATCCTGGGGGGCAATCAACTGAAACATATGAAATTAATTAATTAATTGTCATATATAATTTGTAAGTATGGGGCCATTATAGCATACTGTCACAGAATGGCCCTCAGAATGGCTCTCTAAAGAGGCAGAGAAAACACTAATAGAGAGGGAAGCAGTGGGTTTTAAAATAAAAACAGCAATATTTTAGCACTACAGCAAAGAAAGTAAAGATGAATGTGATCCCGTGTTGTCCTCCGACCAATGATAAAGATGAATCAGTCAAGGAGGAATGTTGAGACAACCTGCTAATTGTATATCTAGAAAGTCCTTCTGGAATGCAAATCAATCAATCATGTGCCATGCCGGAAAGCGTAGGCGGTCATGACTCGCCATTTCACTCGATCACCAGTGTCGTGGATCAGCTCAGTGTTCCTGTCTCGTCCATGCCATGTGGCCAAGCCATCCAGGTATTTTCCTCTCGGTCTTCCTCTTGGTCTGTTCCCCTCGATCTTGCCAGTTGTCACAAAGTTCTCCAATCCATTTCTTCTCATAACATGTCCAAAGCATTTTGACTGTCTTCGTCTAATTTTTCTAATCAATTTACGATTTTCATTTGTGTCCTGTAGTACTTGGTCATTGCTTTTTCTATCGGTCCATGGTACTCTTTGCATTTTCCTCAGAAACCACATTTCTGCAGCCATCAGATGTTTTTCAGCTTGACTGCACATTGTCCAAGTTCACATCCATACAAAAGAACAGGCTCTATGTATTCCCTCAACACTCTTTTTCTCGTTTCAATTGACATCTTTTTATTGGTCAGAATGTTTTTCATCTTGCTAAAGGCTACTTTCGCCATGGCACTTCTTGTTCTAATCTCTTCAAGACATCTCCCATCAGATGTTATGACTGTTCCAAGATAATTGTACCAATTCACTTGTAGAAGAATATTCCCATTTACTTGTATATTACATTGTGGTATTTCGTTCTTCCTAGTGACGACCATAACCTGTGTGTCTTCTTACAATTTAATTCCAACCCCAGCTGCTCACTGTGTACAACAACCGCATCTGGAATGCAAAGGACAATCAAAATAGAGGGAGACTTTTAAAAAAAAATTTCAGAGAAGAGAATTACAGACAGAGATGAGTAAAACGGGGAGAACATGGAGAGAGCTGTAGGAGACAGCAAAAGATAGGACAGCCTAGGTGAGTTGATTGATGGAATACCTAAAGCTGGGAACACCACCATGTATGAAACCTACATAATAATTCACTCAAGATATCTCTTCTTAGTCATCATCACCCATCAAAGAGGTGTAGGTGTTCATGTCTCTCCACAGATCTCATACCTTGGTGTTCTGGAACAATTTGACCACTGACATTCCTTCATGCCATTGTCTCAGCACGTCATTCATTTATCATGAACCATGCCAATAAGCATGGGCGGTCATGTTTCATCATCTCACTCGATCACCAGAGTAGTAGATGAGCTTAGTGTTCTTGTCTTGACCATACCATGTGGCTAAGCCATCAAGGTATTTACTTCTCTGCCTTCCCATTGTTCTCTTTCCCTCGATCTTGCCAGTTGTCACCAAGTTCTCTAATTTATTTCTTCTCATAACATGACCAAGAAATGTTGACTGTCTTCGTCTAATTTCTCTAACCAGTTTACGATTTTCATGTGTTTCTTGTAGGACTTGGTCTTTGGTTTTTCTGTCTGTCCATGATGTCTCAGGACATCAAGCATCATTTCTCTCAGTCTGGCTCTGCCTCTGCCTCTTCCCCCATTGATCTTCCCAGTTGTAACAATGTTCTTCAAAGCCTCACTTCTCATTATATGTTATATGACCAAAGTAACTATTTGTCTCATTCTTATAATTTTGTAAAATGTTCTACTTTCATTAGTTTCATTGTTAGTTTCTTCTTCTCGTACGATCAACACTTGCTAAGCATGGCACACAGCATCCATTGTAGTGTGTAGTTGTCCACTTTTCAGTCCTGTGCCACTTAGGCTAACATTTTCCAACTTCAACAGTCGAGGTGTCTTTTCTAGATTCTTTCTCTCATAGGCAAACTGCCTTCCTGTGGTTATGGGCTCTGCCTTGATGATATTTTCTATGGGGCTCTGTTGCCCTAGCCTTTATTCTTACACGAACTTCCACAAGATAGTGCTGGTTTGGCATTTGGTGTGTAATTCATGTAGATCGATTTCCTTCCAGGGTTTATGAGCTCCTTCATCCCATTTTGTTTATTCCCTTATTTGATCCTATCAAGAATAAGACTTTTGCTAGGGAGCACAAATGAATAGTTACTCTAGCCATCCAAGAAAATCACAACATTCGTTTTACAAACCACAACTCTGCTGCCTCCATGCTCTTCCCATTTGTTCATTCACATTCAAATAGCATAAGAAATTAAAGAGTTGAAACATAACACTAGAAAAAATGTAGCTTATGACCCTTGCTTCAACTGAGCATGATTAGCAAATAATTTCAAAGGGTGATAACTCTTCTGACTCTGTGTTGTGTGCTGTAAGATCTGTGATTATCTTTACACAGTAATACACTAAAATCATGAATGTGATAGTTGAAGGTTCAAATCTAAACATATGTTATGAGCAGACAACGTACCACAAACATTGTCACTATACCCAGAGCCTTCACGACAGTCTATCACCAACTGGGCAGTTGCAATACTGTCTGTGACGTTTGTTCCCAACACACAAGCTTTCAGAATGTCTGCAGACGTGTTGACTGTGTTCACAAGAACATCTTCCAGCATTTGAGACGTCTCTGTCACCGTATTTCCAGACTCACCTGCACAGTGATTGTTGAAAACATTAACTTAACTACCACAAACAGCACTGACATTTAGTCTGTCAATGTTATTGTAAACAACAGGGGTGCAAGTCTGTGAATGTTACTGTAAACAACAGGTTTGCAAGTCTATGAAGGTTACAGTAAATAACAGATGTACAAGTCTGTGCGTGTTATTGTAAACAACAGGTGTACAAGTCTGTGCATGTTACTGTAAACAACAGGTGTACAAGTCTATGCATGTTACTGTAAACAACAGGTGTGCAAGTCTATGAATGTTATTATAAACAACAACTGTCATAGTCTATGAATGTTACTGTAAACAACAGGTGTACAAGTCTGTGCATGTTATTGTAAACAACAGATGTGCAAGTCTATGAATGTTATTATAAACAACAGGTGTGCAATTCTATGAATGTTACTGTAAACAACAGGTTTGCAAGTCTATGAATGTTACTGTAAACAACAGGTGTACAAGTCTATGGATGTTACTGTAAACAACAGGTGTGGAGCCTATGAATGTTACTGTAAACTACAGGTGTGTAAGTCTATCATTGTCTTAATCTTTGTTACGCATCTTCATGATATTACAATTGCCCCTAGGTATTTAAATGTATCAACATCAAATATGCATTCGTTATATAAAGTGTGGCTGCTTCTTTGAGGACTAAACCCAGATCACTGTCCTAGTAAATGATTGATTGATTGATTTAGGAATCGACATCACAGCATTCGGGGCATTCTCATAAACGCTCCGTCCCCATCCTCAGCAGCCAGCGAAGAGTTCCAACACTAATAGTTCCAGTTGCAATCTGATTATATGTTCCTAGTAAACAAGCATACTAACCACTATGTCAACATACAAAATGTAAAGACCCTTTTCCACACCTTGAAGCAGATATATGGTTCTAGCCCCATATTTCCACAAACCAACCGGTCACTATCACTTGAGCCACGTTACTATCTAGGACATTTCCAGGTAGTCATTTCAAACAGGGTCAACCTGAGAGCCCACATTTTAAAATTCTGCATCAATGAGGATTCAAACTCAAACACATGACCACTGGATAGAAAGGAAAGTGTGCTAGTCACTGAGTTACTGCATCTCCCAGAATGTCATTGTGACTCCCTTTACATGAAACCACAAATAAATAAGATTAGTAAACAAATGACTAAAGTCAGTTCTTAAATATGTATTCGCATTACCTGTAGAAATGTTTACACCTAAATATGTAGTCAAATTACGTGTAGAAATATTTACACTTAAATATGTAGCCGCATTACCTGCAGAAATATTCACATTTAAATGTGTAGCAACATTACTTGTAGACATATTCAGTTTGCTGGTTATCTCCACCTGGAGTTTGCCTGTGACTGGATTATTTCCTGTTTGAAATCAACATCACCAATTAAAACGTTTTGAGAAGAAAAATAAACACTATGAGAAAAGAAGCAAAGAAATGAATAAATAATAAAGTTATATGTACTATAAATGAATGACATTCTATCATGTTGATCCCATTTATTTTTGGCCAAGATTTTGGTGCATTTTAGTAAAGTTTTTAGGCACAGATCTGTGTGTCCAAATAATCAATTAATAAATTAATCAAACATTCAAATTACCAGCACTATAAATCAACTACAATAAAAAATATATGAACTACACAATATTACAGGCAAAGTGTAACACCGCTAGAACCATAATATAACTATGTTACATAATATAACTATCTGTGATAATAAAACTATGTTTGATAATAATATAACTAAGTTTGGATTGAATACACCAAACAAATCTGCTATATGAACTATAGATCGTTATAATAACGAACAAGACTGAATTGTTTAAAATTGTTTTAATTTCTTCACATTATATTGCCAATAAAATTGCTCTTTGGACTGAAATGTAACTGTTGCTGGAAGTTGCCTAATGATTGGTGCAATGGACACGACTATGATATCTCTCATCTCATCTCATCATGTTCCTCTTGTACTTTGCGATGTTGAGGTGAAGTATAAACAGCGGGAGACTGCTCACTTATGGGCTTCATGTATCGATATTCCCACGGACTCTGTTATTCCCTGGGTCCATCGTTTACATGGTTGGCCTCATCCTCTGCTTCCATCTGGTCTGAACACCACTGCTTGTTGATGTATACTGTTAATTTGTAACCTACTTGCATGGCCAAACCATTTGCCTTGCTGCCTTCAAATAAAATCTAGTGCAGCTATAACCTCCACTTTAGTCCTGATTTCTTCATTTTTAATCTTATCATTTCTTGATACATTGAGTATTCTTCACAGGAATCTCATTTCTGTTGTGATTTTTCTTTTCTCTTTTTCTATCATTGTCCAGGTTTGGCATTGGTAACAGAAATGGTAGGAAGATTGTGTTATAAAGTGCTTTCTTGGTAGTTATTGATACATGTTTGTTCTTTAGTATTGGTGTCATTTGTCCAATGAGTTGGTTTGCCTTATTGCATCTATTTTCGATCTTGTCTTATGATTTGCCATTTGATGATGTTATACTTCCTAGGTATGACTATAATATACAAAGCTATATTTAGTCTGTAGTAAGTCCGGATGGAAATTCTCAGATACATATTTCGTGGACTGTGTGATCTGAACATGATGAGAATATACAGTAACATGAGCTCATAATACATGTTTTTGTTTGTTTTGCATATCCTTTACAGGACATCGCTGCTGTCAACATCAGCATCTTTCAGCTGATTGTTGATTTCATGGCAAGATTACGCTCAGTAGTTTCATAAAACACATGACTATAGAAAATTGGCTCAGCAAATATGACTTCACTGCAGCACAACTAGCAGTAGGTCGAGAATTCATCTAGCCCATCACGGTAGACATAAGAGAAAGACATTATTTTTACAACTCACTTTGAACTCAAGCACAGTTGATACTCGTGCTACTACTTCTAGTGCACCGAACTGGTTTTAGGATGTGGATTAGCTTTCTCTGTTACCAGTGTCACGCCTGTGAAGAATATTAACTAACTTCTTTTTTACTATACATACTATTCATTTCTTAACTTCTTCTGTCTCAGTTTTCTGTTACATTAACTCATCATCTCCCTGTTGTTACTTTAATTCATTTTGTCCTATAATTGTACCATTTCAACTCATTCAGATTCAATGATCGGTACAGACTTTGGGATTGAAACTGTTGTAGTAACAACTGCCTAAGTTTTAAAGAGTTTTAATGATTTTGATGGAGGTAGCAAAATAGCTATTTCAGTGGCTGGTGCATGGTCCACTCAAAAAATGGGTTGCACAAAGAGCCAGCAAATGCAGTCTTTGACATTTGTGAATACTGGATTTGAGTTTGAAGCATCACAAGTGCTAATTGTGAATTTATAGGCAGCATGACTCACGTGCCTAACTATATGTAAGGAGTAAAAGTACCCTTTTATATTGCTTGAGGCAAACTGGGTATATAGTGCTAGCTCTATATTTATATAGACCAGTTAGCACTAAATGAGTGATGGGGGTCAATGTCACTTCAGTTGCCTTTACTTCCCAGAAAATTTCCTGGCACCCATTTTAGACTGGCTCCACCTGGGAGATCAAATCAATTCTGGAAAATCCACTGTAATGGAGATTTGAACACATGACTACTGGAACAGCATTGAGGCATCAAACTATTTGCAAAAGTCATGGAAATAAGAATGCCGAAACTTTACATTAAATAATGAAGATCCAATATTTACAGAAAAACATAAATGGATAAAATACCTGGCCAAAGCATAATGAAAGAGCTGGGCTCATTGTGCCAGTTTGAAAAACAAACATACCATCACAAGCTGCTGTGACTGCTACTTTGTAGCTACATTCAGTGCTGTTACAGCTCAGTACAGTGTTGTACAGTCTCTGCGATGACATCAGTGGAGCTCAATTTGCTGTTTTTCACATTGTCATATCTGTATCTGATCACAATCCTTGACTTGGTTGGTTGTGTTAACTCTGAAATAATTTAGAAAATACTGTGGTTGATGTGCTAATCTCAGAGCATTTTACATGGCTTCACAAATAAATCTATTAATATACATACCACTACGTGTGTGTGTGGTTTTATTTTTTTTTTTTTTTAAATTACTTTAATTATATCTGAAACAGAACAGGTTGAACAAAGTAGAGATTTATTTTTTTTTTCTCTGGAGTTCAAATAAAAAGTTTCAAAATGGATGCAACAAATTGTTTATAAACTTGAGAAATGATGCTTACTTCACAAGAGAAGACAAAATTTGACACAGGATTTAATATCGTAGGCACCTTCTCTCCTTCTTAGTTTTGAAAAAGAAAACATGTCCACCTCATTCAATCTGCTTCTTCAGTCTCATCTTCAGATGATTCATTTTCCATCATTATCATTCTCCTGTTCTTTATAATTTAGTTTTTTCTGATGCTATAGTCCTGGCAGGCTATTTTTACCGCTGTTTCTTTTCATCTGTCCATTTGCCGACTATATCTGCAATGCTTGCTTCTTCACTATTGCCTATTCCTACCACTTACCGTTATTGCTTTCATTATGCTGGTTGTTTTGAGACATCTTGTCAGAATAAAGCCCAATCAGCTGCTGCTCTGTGCCTACAATCAAAGAAGCTCTGACAGTAAAGCTAGACCAAGACTTGGATGGTTAGATTTCATCAAGGGTATACTACCCACACCACCCATGTGTAACCAGATCAAGACAATTAAAGCAGGCAAGGATAAGTAACTCTGTAACCTACCAAGCATGTTATATGAGGTGACTAAACAGGGTTGATCTTGGGGCAGACTAGGCCACAGAAAATTTTATCTGCAAAATCAAGCCAACCATGAAAAAGTTTACAGATAACGAAAAAAAGAATAACTAAGCCTACCAAATTAAAAGGAGGCACTTCCAGAAGAGGTATGGGAGATTGCAAAAATTAGGATTGCTGGGTGTGTGTTAGCTGAAACCTATGCTCCGATAGAGGATAAAGGGCATATGAAGAAGAAAGAGAAGTTCAGTCAAGATAAATAACTTCACATCTTTCCTAACTTAACTGATTCAGTGCTAAACAACAAGCAGGTTTGGACCAGACATGATACACAATCAAATGATCAAGTATCACAATGTAAATTTCCCTTCACTGAGCATTACAATTTGGGAAGATACATGAAACAAAACTAATAGCATGATGACTCTATTATGGCAACATATTGTCCTTATGTCCAAATAGTCGCCACATCTGGTGATATAATATCCTTTGGCACTGTATCAGTTAAAGGCAATTGCAGACAACAAGGTACCACCAGCATGGGAACAGAGAATAGATAACAGAGTAACCTATATGTTTTGAAAGAGGCTAAGACAAAAAAGGCAACTTTTTACAAATATCAGAAAGAGGCAGTCATTATCTTTTACCACAATTTATGAAGAGAACAACTGGAACATGTTTCGACAACTGGAAAGATTTGTGGAAAGAGAGATACAGGAAGACAGCAAGAGAAGATTCTTGACAGTCCTGGGTCATACAAGCAAGAATGTCCACACACAAAATAATACATTCTATCCATCCATCCATCATGTGCCATGCCGGTAAGCGTGGGCGGTCATGTTCTGCCATCTCACTCGATCAACAGAGTCGTGGATCAGTTCCGTGTTTCTGTCTCGACCATGCCACAAGGCCAAGCCATCCAGATACTTGTTTCTAGGTCTTCCCCTTGGTCTGTTCCCCTCGATCTTACCAGTTGTCACCAAGTTCTCCAAATCATTTCTTCTCATAACATGCCCAAAAAATTGTGACTGTCTACGTCTAATGTCTCTGATCAGTTTACGATCTTCATTTGTTTCTTGAAGGACTTGTTCATTGGTCTTTCTGGCTGTCCATGGTATTCTTTGCATTTTCCTCAGAAACCACATTTCTACAGCCATCAGATGTTTTTCAGCGTGGCTGCTCATTGTCCAAGCTTCACATCCATATAAAAGTACAGGTTCTATGTAGCATCTCAACACTCTTTTTCTCGTTTCAATTGACATCTTTTTATTGGTCAGTATGTTTTTCATCTTGCTAAAGGCTACTTTTGCCATGGCGATTCTTGTTCTAATCTCTTCAAGGCATCTCCCATCAGATGTTATTACTGTTCCGAGATAATTGTACCTGCTCACTTGTTGAAGAATATTCCCATTTACTTGTATATTACATTGTGGTATTTCGTCCTTCCTAGTGACGACCATAATCTGTGTCTTTTTACAATTTAATTCTAACCCTAGTTGTTCACTGTGTGTAACAATCGCATCTACTAAATGTTGCAGGTCCTGTTCATTGTCTGCAATCAAGACTGTATCATCTGCATATCTAATGTTATTGATGCATCGTCCCCCAATGTTGATTCCTTCCATATCTTCAATATTTCTGAAAATACTTTCACTGTACAGGGAAAACAGATCTGGAGACATTACACATCCCTGTCTCACACCCCTTTTAATAGGCTGATATTGGCTTACTTCATTATCAACTCTTATGGCAGCTTGTTGTTTCCAATATATGTTTTTTACAAGTCTAAGATCTTTTCCATCAATTTGTAGATCTTCAAGCATCCTTATCATGTTGACATGTCTCACTTTATCAAAAGCCTTTGTGTAGTCAATAAAGCAAAGGTGTAGATCTTTGTTTACTTCTATAGAACGTTCGATTATGTTTCTCAGTATATACACAGCATTTACTGTACCCTTGCCTTCCACAAACCCACATTGTTCTTCTCCTATTTCAGGTTGTATTTTCCTCCTAACTCTTTGCATGATAATTCTTAACAAAATCTTCGTGATGTGACTCATTATACTAATTGTTCGATGTTGATCACATTCCAAGGCTCCTGATTTCTTTGGGATTGCAATAAATACAGAATTACATAACTCATGAGGTATATTTCCAGTATCATATATTGTATTAAGCAGACTGGTAACTTTATCTATTCCATATTCTTCTAAAGCATTAATCATTTCTGTTGTGACGCTGTCTGGACCGGGGGTTTTGCCAGATTTCATATGATTAAGAGCATTCTGAACCTCCATCTTCAAAATTGCTGGCCCTTCATTGTTATTTTGAACAATATATTGTTCGTCTCTGCTATCGTCATAAAGGTTTTTCACGTAATCTGACCATACATGTAAAATCTGATCTTTTTCTATTATGACTCTTCCATCTTTTGTCTTTAGGCAGCCTGCTGATGTACGTGTTCTTTGATTAGTAATCTCCTGAATTCTTTTGTGCATTAGTTTCGCATTTTTACTGTTGTGTTGTTTTTCAATTTCTCTGCAATTTTTCTCAAGCCATGTTTCTTTAGCCTCCTTACATAAGGTTCTGACTTTTCTGTGAATTTCTTCATATTTGGCAGGATTATTTTTGTTCTGTCTTCTTGTTTCCATTAGTTGTAAAATTTCTTCAGTCATCCATGTCTTACGGCCAACTTTCTTTACTTTTGGAATAGTTTTTTCTGCTGCACAACTGATTGAATTCTTCAGCATTTCCCATTGATCATCTACATCTTGAAATAGGATCTCTAGATCAGACAATAAATCAAATTTGTTCTTTACTTCTATGTTAAAATTATCTTGTATTTCTTTGTCAGTTTTCAATTTGCCCAAGTCATATTTAGGGTTTCCTGCTGTATACTTGACTTTCTTTAACTTTACCCTCAATGTGCCAGTAATTAATCTGTGATCACTGTAACAGTCTGCATTTGGAACTGTTTTTACAACTGTTAATGCATTTCGAAACCTTTTGCTTATCAGGATGTAATCTATCTGGTTTTTAATCCTGCTGTCTGGACTCCTCCATGTCCATAATCTTCTAGGATGTTGTTTAAACCAGGTGTTTCCTACAACCAATTCTTGTTCTTTTGCCCATTCTACAAGTCTGTAACCTCTTTCATTTCTCTCTCCCAAACCATGGTTGCCTACACTGTATCCATCGCTTTGCTTTCCTATTTTTGCGTTGAAATCACCCATTATGATATTTATTTCTGATTTTTTACAGTTCTTTAAAGCAGACTCCATGTCATTATAAAATTCCTCTATACTTTCTTCACTGCTTTCACTTGTTGGGGCATATACTTGAATTACATTTATTTTAAAAGGTCTTCCGTTTAATTTTACTAATAGAACTCTGTCTGACACAGCCCAATATCCTTTTACAGAATTTGATGTTTGCTTATCTAATATAATGGCTACACCTCTTTGCTGTTCTTCTCCCCCCGAGTAAATAATCTTACAATCCTCTCCTGTCCTTATCCCTGCTCCTCTCCATCTCGTTTCCGATATTCCTAATATGTTAATCTTCTCTCTTGGAGAAACATAATCACCCATGCCTATTGGCAAGGCTCTTGATAATGGTGATCTTCGATATAATAATTTCTAGCAAGCACCTGCACAATCTGGCAACATTGCTGTAGGATTTAGAACAGTCTGGTGTGTCCAGGTGTAGTTCGTCACAAGCCCACACTGGAATCTATTTACAATGGAAGGTACCATGGTCAGTCCAGGTTTACAGATGATCTGGCAAGTTGTTAAACTCTTATCTGCATTTTTTGTACAAGACAGATCCTGATGGCCTGATCGAAGTTTAAGATCTGTACACTCTAGATGATTGATAAAGAAAGCAAACAAAATTAAATATTGAAACAACATAGTGATAATAATTAGCCAAATGTTGCATGCTGTTTACAATAGAGGTATTGTATGTGACATGCTGTTTACAATAGAGGTATTGTATGTGACATGCTGTTTACAATAGAGGTATTGTATGTGACATGCTGAAAACTATAAACTGATTAGAGAAATTAGACGTAGACAGTCAACATTTTTTGGCCCCGTTATAGGAAGAAATAAATTAGAGAACTTGGTGACTGTTTGCAAGATTGAGGGAAAAAGAACAAGGGGAAGGCAAAGAAGTAAATACTTGGATGGCTTGGCCATGTGGTAGGGTCAAGATAAGAAGATAGAGCTGATCCACAACTGATGTGAAATGGCACAACATGACCGCTAAAGCTTATCGGCACGGCACATGATGATGATGATGATGATGATGATGATGATGATGATGATGATGATGATGATGATGATGATGATGATGATGATGATGATGATGATGATGATGATGATGTGACATGCCTCTCATGATCAAGTGTCTAAGGATTTATAAGAAATGTGTGGTCCCCAATAATCAAACATGAAATATCTGCAACTGAGACTGCCCAAGGATAATGTTCAACACAGCAGTCATGGAACAATCCATCAGCAAGGCTTAAAAAAAAGACATTTATCGAACATACATGATGAGCCATCAGATGAGTGATGAAACCCGTTTCTGTGATTCAACTATACAGTTGTAGCAACTCATTAGTATTTGAGCTCATCATGATAACTATTAAAACAGCATTGCAAAACTCAGTAAAACCATTCATAGCATGCAGTACTCCGCAATTAGCCATTGAACATTTATCTTTATCTTCGCATATCTTTATAATTTCTCAGCCACAGAATTACAGTTACCTCCTTTTCAGACTATGATTCTTCTCAGTTCCTGCACATGGCAGTGTCTGTGTAACAAAATCATGCATACAGTGGATACCAAGTGGCTGCCCAAACAAATATTCTAGGCCTGTCAGTCCCTACAGCACAGTGCCACTCTTCTCCTTCAGAAGGTTTGGCTGGACTTCATTGTATTAAGAGCGTTAATTTGAAATCCGTTCGTACCGCACCGCGCATAATTGCGTACGTTGAACATGATCATATCATAGTCATGTGATAAGTACAGACCAATGAATAAAAGAGCACGTGCTTATCGTCCAAAACGCATTCAAGAGGTTATTCGTAAGAAACTGCAATATTAGAAGTTGTGTTCACAGTGGGTACCACGGATGTTGACTGACCACCAAAAAGAGGAACGCATGGCATGGTGTTTTAACCACTGGCTGTGTTACAGAGTGGAGGGTGATGCATTTCTCTTCTGCATAGTGGCAGGCGATGAATCATGGTGTCACCACTTTGAGCCGAGCAGCAAAAGAGAGAGCATGCAATGGAAGCATGCATGGATCACAGAAAGCCAACAAATTTAAGTTACAGGTTTCCGCTGGTAATGTTATGCTGAGCGCATTTTTTTACCATGAAGGGCTATTGTTGGCCGACTTTAAAGAACCTGGTGTCGATATCAACTCTACTCACTACTTGGAAACACTAGACAAGCTGCAAAAAGCCGTAAAGAATAAACAACTCGGCATGCTTTCTGGCGATGTGATTTTGTTGCATGATAATGCTCGTCCGCATGTTGCAAAGATTGTGCAGGAAGCATTAGCAAGGAAGAAGTGGGAAATTCTGCAACATCCAGCCTATAGTCCTGATTTGTCACCATGTGATTTTCATTTGTTCAGACCTCTAAAAAAAGCTCTCAAGGGGCAAAGATTTCACACAGATGCAGACGTAATGAACGCAGTAAACTCTTGGTTCAGTGAGCAACCACAATCCTTTTTTGTGGATGGCATTCGCCACCACCTAAGCAATAGGATGCTTGCCTGAATGCCTACGGTGACTTCTTCATAATTCATTCAAAATGAATGCTTTAATTAATTCTACCACACCTTTTAATGTTTCTTTCATGCTTTTGTAATAAAGCCATTGGAACGGGTTTCAAATTAACAACCCTTATACTAGGCTGGCAAGTTTTTCCACAAATCGCCACCAACTTCCTGTGGAGGCTCTAGCCAAACTGATGTACTCGTAGGTTACAACAAAATGCGTTTAAAATGTATAAGTACTATTTTTAAAAGTTAGTTGAATATCCTTTACAGGACGTTGCAGTCAACACCAGAATATTTTGCTGTTGTGATATCTTGGTAAGTTTCCGTTCAGTAGTTTGCCATTACTTTCTGAACATCTGGCACCCATACCAAATCGTAAACAACCAATGCAACGTGGTCTGCTGCTAAATCGCGGGTATGCGGGATCACGAACTGCGTCTGTAATCCCATCGCCACGGAGCCGGCGTAGTTATTACTACTGTGTGTAATATATGTTTCCCCTTATGGATGTAAGTGAAAGTTACATTAGTGATCTGAAAATCTACAATCTCTAAATAGAAATGTGTTTACAATGTACAAAGACTATTACTGTGTGTAATACATGTATCCCTTTATGGATGTCAGTGGAAGTAAAGTTGTTGTTTGTTCATCAAGAATGATGATGACCATTCATTTCATCCAGTGGGTTGAAAGCATGGAGCGTTGAGTTCTAAGATGGCTGATAAGGCCTATTTTAGCTCAAAATGTTCTTTGACAATGTGGGCAATGAATGCTTGACGTTCCCGGAGGAGGATCTCCTGCAGTGGTTTTTCTGTCCAGCCTTTTCTTCACAGCTCTTGCAGTCCTGGTTGCTTCACAAGTGACTGCACCCTTATTTAATGATGTACACCATGAATTACGGTCTTTAACAGCAGTCTCCCGGGTGTCAGGATGAATTCCAAAAGCTTTCAGTGAGATTTTCAGAGTGTCTTTAAAGCATTTCCTCTGGCCACCTTGGGAGCGTATACCACAATGCAGTAAAGTAAAGGACCCTTGTCCATACCATGAGTCCTAGTGGGTAGTTGTAAAAATGTAAACCAAAAAGCAAGACCCTTGTACAACTCTTGAGGCATATTGATAATATGGTGTTAACCCCATACTTTTATAGACTATTGGGCACTCGATGGGTGATGTGGTCAATATAAAGTGTCTGCCTTTAGTTGCAAGGACATTTCCTAGAACACATTTTAGGTTAGGTCAACCTGGGAGAAGAGGTAATTTTTTTTTTTAATGACAGTTTCAGTTGGGATTCAAACATATGACCACAAGGACCAACAGGCAAATAAGTTAGCTACTGTGCTCCCACAGCTCCATCTTGCGGAAGTCAGAGAGTTTAAAGGGGAAAAGGGGGTTAAAGGGCAAGGGGATTGATTTCATTGCATCAGGTTTTATCCCATATGGCTTTGTCTCTTTCCACAGGGTGGCCTGCTGAAAGCACGGCACAAAGCATGATCTCCATAGCACCAGCGACGATTCCCAGAAGTCTCCAAGAAAACTGCAACTGTGAACCAAATGAAGTGGCGTGGAATTAAATCAACAACCTTCGGAGCACCAGGCAGGTGTCATAACTATTTAACCATGGAGAGTCCATTGAGATTAAAAGAAAGAGAAAAGATAACAAGAGATGAGGTTCAAGCATCAGAAAATGATTGTATGTTTTATAAAAGTGACTTATGTTCATTTAAAATTATTGTAAATGTTTTATAAAAGTGACTTATGTTCATTTAAAATTATTGTAAATGTTTTATAAAAGTGACTTATGTTCATTTAAAATTATTGTAAATGTTTTATAAAAGTGACTTATGTTCATTTAAAATTATTGTAAATGTTTTATAAAAGTGACTTATGTTCATTTAAAATTATTGTAAATGTTTTATAAAAGTGACTTATGTTCATTTAAAATTATTGTAAATGTTTTATAAAAGTGACTTATGTTCATTTAAAATTATTGTAAATGTTTTATAAAAGTGACTTATGTTCATTTAAAATTATTGTAAATGTTTTATAAAAGTGACTTATGTTCATTTAAAATTATTGTAAATGTTTTATAAAAGTGACTTATGTTCATTTAAAATTATTGTAAATGTTTTATAAAAGTGACTTATGTTCATTTAAAATTATTGTAAATGTTTTATAAAAGTGACTTATGTTCATTTAAAATTATTGTAAATGTTTTATAAAAGTGACTTATGTTCATTTAAAATTATTGTAAATGTTTTATAAAAGTGACTTATGTTCATTTAAAATTATTGTAAATGTTTTATAAAAGTGACTTATGTTCATTTAAAATTATTGTAAATGTTTTATAAAAGTGACCTAGATTAATTGAAAATGCTTTTTAATGTTTTATAAAAGTGATGTACATAAACTTATATTTTTCAGTTACATCACTGTTTGTGAAGAAAGCAAAGTAAAATAGTGTAAGAGCCATAATATTTGTCATGAACTAAAAGGCACAAGGTTACTATTCTATCAGGCAACACACATAATGAAGTAACAAGGTCAACCTGGACATGCCACTGCATTGCATGCGATGCTGCCGACTTCACTGCCCAGACATGGCGATCCTCCATATTTAGGGGCGGGACTATCACAAACACGACTTCTGAAAGATTCTCCACCTCCACAGATGGCACTGCAAGGTGAGAAGTCTGACCAATCTCCATATACCCCATTCACTACAAATGAAAACAAAATATACAATGTATAAATGCCAAGCATGTGACATCTATATTTAATTGTTAATTTTCATCTACTTTTATCTCATAAACTCGTCTGTGGGTCATAAGGGTAACATATTGGTTGTGTTCACAATACACATCTTCCCTGCTCTCCATCATCACTTACAGGTGTTAATGTGGCAACGTCTTAGTCTGTCCTGCTAATGATCAAGAATTTATTTTGTCATCCTTTTCGTTGCATGACTTTATTGGGTTTTTTTTTTAACTGCTGAATAGCTTGCTAGATGTGTTTCTGAGATGCTTGATGTGAAAATCTTACATGAACAGAGTAACTAATAACAATTGTTTGGAAGAGACTAATCAAAGTGGAACATTATATGCAACTATATGATAGACAGAAATTGTGTTCTTTGGTCATATAATGAGAAGACAAGCATTGGAGAACATCATGACAATTGAAAAGATCAAAAATAGAAGAGACAGACCAAGAGAAATTATGCTTATGATCTAAGACAATGGTATGGAGGATTGAGAATTGATTCAGAACACCAGGGACTGAGATCTATGGATAGACATACATGACTACGCCATTTAGTAAGGGACATGAGTATGAAGAATAGCCTGTGATCTTCACTGGATACAGCAGTTTGTTGATCTTAGCCAAAAGATGGAGAAGTCACTTGCCTTTGTTTTTTTAAGGCAACAAGAAATATGATCTTGAAAATGTTTGGGTAAAGATAATGAGATAGTGAAAAACGTTATGACTATACTTTCTTAACAAATGTCTATATCTCAATATGAACAGCAAATACAACAGAACGACACAGAAATATGTCTTTGACAAAAGCCTAGTGCGGTAATACTTATAGCAGATTAGAATTTCACTTTTTGTTGGCTTCATCGCCTGCCACTTTGGCTGCTGGCATAGAGCTATTTAGTTACACTCTGCACATGTCCATTTCCATTTCAAGCCAGTGTGTTATACCACAATGTCAGTGTACTATATTTTCCTGCCAGTGTACTATAATTCCATGTTCTTTTGCTATAATTTCATGCGAGTGTGCTATAATTCTATGCCTATGTGTTATAAGTCCACGCCATGTACTATAACTCTACGCCCGTGTGTTATAAGTTCATCTCAGTACACTATATTTTCATGCCAATGTGACATAATTCCATGACAGGGTGTTACAATTCTATGCCCATGTGCTATAATCCCATGCCAATGTGCTATAGCCGGTCTCCCTGGTCTAGATGTTATATGACTTTCTCCGTAATCTCATATACTCTCATAAGTAACATGACGTTGTGCAAGAATCTGTAGCGGTCTGTAATTTACGGGTTATGTCAGCTGGTCGCTCAGAAAGCAATGGCAAACTACTGAGCGTAATCTTGCCAAGAAATCAACATAAGCTGAAAGATGCTGGTGTTGACAGCGATGTCCTGTAAAGGATATGCGAACAAAAACAAAAATATGCTATAATCCCATGCCAGTGTTCTATAATTCCATGCCAACATGCTATAATTCCATGCCAGCGTGATATATCAGAGATACGATGTAGAGCTGAAATTATCTTGCAGAGTTCAGGATATCCCAGCATTCAATGTGTGATATGGTCACCATCATGCCTTACCTTCTGGAAACTGTCCAGTGGCAATTTATTGAGACTGAATTGACCCCAGGGCAATATGGTCAGCATAAAAATCCAGTCAAAAACTGGATTTTAACCCAGAAGCACATGATCACCAATTTAATGCATTGGCCCTATGCTCCTAGTAGCTACTAGTAGATTTTTAATGCCCTTTGAATGTATCAAAATACCTAAATTGCATAAATGCCCTTAGAATGTATCAAAATACCTAAACTACATGAATGCCCTTTGAATGTATCAAAATACCTAAACTACATGAAGATACAATCATATATTAAGAAATGTTCATATGTTACTAACATTTGCCATTATCATCACTACTTATAATCATTCAGAGACATTGCAAGTCAGAAAAACAATGAAACACATTACAAACCTGGACATTGATTTCCAAAACATTTTTCTTCCTGTTCTTGGTCGCCGTGACAGATTTCTCCTGATGGATCTGGTCTAGGATTGTCACACATATGCACTCTTCTTCTCCGACCTGACCCGCATTTCTCTGAACAAGTACTCCATTCTTCCCATGCACCCCAGCCACCATTCACTGTGATTTTTTGAAACTTGAAACATTAGCATTTTTAGCTATTAAACCTTATCTTTTATTACAAATAAGTGACAGTTGTTTTAAAGACCTGTTAATAACTCATCATTATCAAGTACTCCAGCACTAGGGCAGGTTGGATAGGCAATTTTTGGCTACCGAATCTCATCATTTATTACAAATAAGTGACAGTTTTATAGAGACCTGTTATAATTCTTTATTATCAAGTACTTCAGTCTTTTGGCGGGTTGTGAAGCTTCCTGATCACAACATTTCATAGTTGTCAGTCTTGCGCTCTTCTCTTTAATTTCATGTATATCTACATTGATAGATCTATGCATGCCTGTTTTGTAAGTGTTGTCCTTGACCTATTCTTTCCTATTTGCTACAGTTTTGTGCCCTTCAAGTCCAAGTCACAAAAGTGTCTTCACATTTTGATTGCTTTAACAAGTTTTCTTTGTTGTTTTATTTTCCAGAAGGTGCTCATTTGTCAGTCTTAAGTTCACCTAGTTTTTGTCATTTGTTAATAATCCTCATATGTTTAATTTACAAAACCATGATTTAAAATAAATGAATGAACACAAAATATAACTAGGTAACGTGACAAACAGATATAACGGAGATAGATTTTGTGGTTGTTTCGGGATTTGAAATTTAAATATTGAGCACAACCCACTACTGGCAACGCCGATCGCATTCTGATATGAACCTAAGGCCTATCCACGTCAATATGGAAGCACTATACTCGAGTTTCGCCCTCATTTGAGCTCGTCAGTAGTGCATATCCCTGACCGGATCCGGAAACAGTCCCGGATCACGCGTGTGAAGCGGGTGTGTAACCACGCGGCACACACTGGACACACCAAATTATCACAACAGAATCTCACAACGCTACCCATCGTAGGCTATGCTCAAGATTGCCCAATCGCCGCGACCGACGTCCGTCAATCGATGGGACCCGAACGATCAGGACTTCTCACTGGCAAGGAACACCAGGCCTCCTAAATCCAGTGAGCAATAATCAATTGATTTTGTGGTTGTTTCGGGATTTGAAATTTAAATATTGAGCACAACCCACTACTGGCAACTGGCGATTGTGGTTTAAGATTTAATAATCTTCTTCTTCTTCTTCTTTCGTTCGCTTGAAATATGTCTATAACTGCATTGCTGTCTTGTGTATGAATTTAACTGTCTTTTTCAGTTCACTCAGCGGTCCCTAGAGTTTATCTTCCACTGTCGTCTCTCTAGGCCAGAAGGTTTGCCTAGATATGTTACATTTTGGGCAGTCTTGGAGTATGTGCTCTGCTGTCTGCGACGCTAATCCACATGTACACATGGCTGTTTCACCAATCTTGAATTTTGTATACATGTGGTTGCGTAATCTATTGTGTCCTGTTCTGAGTCGTTTTTTTTTTGTAAGTCGTTTTAGTCGTTGGATCAACATCACGGCACACGGTTTAACCCGTAAGTGCTCCGTTTTCCTCCTAACTCAAACCTGAGTTTGGAGAAACTCAGCTCAATGCACGAACTCCGTTGCATCGGCGAGAATCCTGAAATGCTTTTTGGGGACGCAGAATAATGATTTGTTCTGGTCTGTCCATAACGTGGTAGTCATCTTGAGCAGGTTTTGGTGGCTTTCTGACTGATTTGATCAATCTTTTCTTTGGTGGTATGTAACTGGCACATCAGGCTGTTCTTCTTTGGCTCCTTACTTAGCCTAATTGATCAGCTCTGTCGTTTCCGGGTACTCCACAGTGCGATAATATCCACTGCATGGTGACCTTATGCTGACTGCTAAGTTCAGAAAGTAGTGTCCTTAGTACTGGCAATTTCCCAGACAGGAGCGCCTCGAGTACTGATTTTGCATATATCAATAGCACCATAGGTTGTGTACCATTGCTGGTATTTAGTAATTTCTCTGTTGCTATCTTGATTGCCTCAATTTCAGCATCATAGTTATGGCAGTACTTTCCTGTCGGTACTCTGGCTGTGTCCCTAGTATTATTTGGGTATTCTATGTACACTCCCGCTCCTCCATTTTGAACAGCATTTTGTGCTGACCCATCTGTGTAGACTCGGATCCAGAGGTCCTGTGGGTATTCTTCATCGAGAAAGCTTAGAGTGGCTGTTCTGCGCTGCACACTGTTCTGTTCTTCCTTGTCAAATATTCCTCTCACTTTTGTCTGGATTTGTAATGATAGTCTATGTTCATCGCTCTGGAATAGTTGTTAGGGGGATACCAACTGTGGGCAGATCGGTGGTTTCTCTGCAGAGTCGTTTGGCCTGGTGGATTGAATGATCTTTCTTGAGCTTTCTTTGTCACAATTTTTCTTTTCTCAGAAAAACCATGAGTACTAATTATAAAATCCAGGATGGACTCCGGGATTATTCTGATATTACACAACTCTGCGACTTTGAGGGATTGAAACCACAACTGTTTGTAACTTCGTGTTAGTAAATCAGTTCACTAACTACTCTTATGCTATACCTCACACGGTTTAGCCCAGCTTCACTTCGGTTGGCATTTATGATGTCTCTGTACCAAGGACCAACACAGCCTGGTATTTACTAGCAATTCAGCACAAGGCAACACCGGATCTCGGTACAAGAAAGAGTCTCTCCTAGAAAGTGTATGCGCATACTTGGTTATTGATTTATATAGCAACGTATTAAATTGTACGTGGCTGTAAACATTGACTGGTATTGAAGTCACAGAGATTGACACTTAGTTAGATATCTTTTATAATACTTTTTATCGCGTTAATACTCTGAGTGAGGGGGTCTTCACTCCCAGCTTTAAACAGAGACATTGACTAGTATAGTCATTTATTGATTCTTTTGGATAACAGTTGGTACTTAACTTGTGAAGTAGTTTTTTTCTGGTTAATTATTTGTTGTATGTTCTTTAATTCGTTTTGTTCCTTGTTTGCATTATATTCGTTGGTCTAATTAGTTATATCGTTATAATATTGTCATTTAGTTATAGATTTGTATTACTGATATTTTGTAAGTTAATGTAATTGTGATTTGTTTATGATCTTGTATTTTTCTTAACTTTGACTAATTTACACTTTCTTCATGGATGAAATGTCTGAGAAGTGGCAACACTGGCTCAATAAGTCAGGAATACGCCTTTGACATTTAAACATTTGCAGCTTATTTAACAAGCTACCAGAGTTATCTTCTATTCTTAATCAAAATTTTCATTTATTCGGCCTTAGTGAAAGTAGGCTTAATGATAAAATTTCAGATGAGGACATCTCTATTAAAGGGTACAACATTTTTAGAAGGGATCCCTGTAGGAAACAAGAGTAACCTATGTTTCTAATTTACTAAATGCTCACCGTAGGCTAGACTTTGAAACTTGCGAAATAGAATGTATTTGGTTAGAGCTAAAACTTCAAAACCGCACACCCCTGATAATTGGCTACCTCTATCGAAATCCCAGCGCTGGACACGTCTGGTACGAAAACTTCACTACCATGATGGATGTGGTTTTCGCTTCTGAGAAGGAAATTATACTACTCGGAGACTTTAACATTGACACCAACAAATCCAACATAATATGGGGAAATATAATTGCATCATACAATTTCCAACAAATAGTACAACAAGCTACTAGAGTAACAAAGTCATCTTCAACAGTCATAGATCACATTTATGTAACTTGCTCAGACAACATCATAGAATGCACCGTACCCAATTGTGCAATGAGCGATCACTACCCAATATGCTGCACGTGGTCTAAAAAAGAAATTAAAACTCCTAAACATAAACACATAAGTGTAAAATATAGAAGTTAACAAAAATTTCAAACAAAACGCATTTTTACAGGACTTGCTCAGTTCACCTCTAGACAATGTTTATCAGCTTCCTGACCCGGATGATGCTCTGGAATTCTGGATGGAAACCTTTATTGATGTTTTTGATAGACATGTGACAGTCAAGGAAGTTCGAGTAAAACACCACGTCAAGCCACCTTGGATCACCCAGGAAATACTTGAAATTATGAGAGACAGAGATAAAGCACATAAAAAGCGGGATCTCAGTGCATACCGTACTCTTAGAAACAAAGTTCAATATAACATACGACGGGAAAAGAAAAATTACTTTAAGAACTTAGTAATGGATAAAACAAATAGTAAGGATATATGGAAGGCAATTAACACCTTGACAAACAAGTGTAACTTCCTAAATTCTTTACCATCAAATCATATTACATGCGACCAATTCAGTAATTTTTTTCAAACTGACATAGACCAGTTGAAGGCTTCAATACCTAATTCTCCTTGCAACTTATCTTTATTGTCATCGTTTTGCGAGAATAGATGCTCCCGCGATATTCTCTCCGGCATACCGCTAATGACAATCACTGAAGTATTCACTTACCTCAGTAACCTAAAAAACACAACCTTATCTGGGTTAGATGGAAATCAGCAACCGGATTCTCCGTTGTGCTGCGCCAGTTATCTGTACATCACTAACCTATGTATATAATCAGTGTCTCACCAAAGGCCACTTTCCATCAGCTCTCAAAATCGCTAAAGTGTACCCTCTTATTAAATCTGGTTCATTGGACAATGGTCTCCCGAACAATTACAGACCAATTTCCTTACTATCATCACTATCTAAGCCACTAGAAAAACACATCCATAAAGTAACATTACAGTATTTAGTTCGCAACAAGCTTATTGTTGACAGCCAATCAGGATTTCGACCAAAATATTCTTACCATACGGCCCTAACAAACATGATAGATAATTGGCACCAGAATATAAACAACAACAGTCTATGTAGAACTGTGTTTATTGATTTCAAGAAAGCATTTGATATGATAGACCATGTTATTTTAATTAAAACACTGGAGACAATGAAAATTGGCCCTAATTTAGTCACTCTAATATCATCTTTTCTATCAAATAGAAAGCAAGTAGTATCACATAATAAATCTCTGTCTCAAACCACTACCTTCAATATTGGAGTACCGCAAGGCTCTATTCTTGGCCCTCTTTTATTTGCCATATATATTAACGATCTACCTTTGCATCTTTCGTCGTCCTGCGATCTATTTGCAGATGACTGTATAGTGTACACAAACGCTGAAAACTGTATTTTACTGGAGTCGTCTTTACAACAAGAATTAAATAATGTAGTTGGGTGGAGCTATTCAAACCTTATGCAAATTAACATCACTAAAACAAAAGCAATGTTAGTAACAACCAGACAGAGACTTCAAACTCTAAGCTCACACACATCACTTCAACTTCACATCGATAACATGCCAGTAGAAAATGTAATTGAGCACAAAACATTAGGCCTAATCATTGATAGAAACCTAACCTTTAATTCCCACGTTCAAGCGCTCATTAAACAAACAGCGAAAAAAAGTCTACCAACTCGCAAACATTAAAAACTTCCTTGATGAGGACACAAGGAAACTATTCTATACTTCTCATATACAGACACACTTTGACTACTGCACTACAATCTTTGACGGTTGTTCTAATTCAAACACCAAGCGACTTTACTCACTCCAGAAACGGGCCATGAGTCTAATTTATAGCAAACATTTATCTGACAAACCTAGCCTGTATAAACGCCTTCAGTTACTACCATTCCGCAAACGCCTGCTTTTCAATAAAGCTAAACTAATTCACAAAATCCTGCATCGGAATGCCCCAAATTACCTTTGGCCATTGTTTAAATATAATGCTAGACACAGTAAACGTTTAAATATACTACACATTCCGAAGCCTAGGATTAACTTATACAAAACAAGCTTAACGTACTCTGCAGCTCAACTGTGGAACAATCTTCCACAAGAAATCAAAGACATCACCAATCCCTATTCATATAATCGCAAATTATTCGAACACTATCTCAATACGGATTACCTTCCCCCTTAATAATCGAGATAATAATAATAATAACAACAAAACCCTAGTATAACAGCCAGTCCCCTTTTTGTAGGCCACATGGCTAATAACAAGTGTCAGACCATTATCTAATATTACTGTGTCGTGTAGTTTTGATGTTAGCATTTTGCCCATGCCTTTAAATGCATATCTTTTATATTGTTGCTGTTCTTTGTTAGCCTTGAATGATGTGTGAATGAAATAATGTATGAAAGAGAGTGATAGAAGGGCAGAATGTTAGACGGGCCTGCGTGCCCAATTCTTAACCCTTTGAAAATAAAGTTTGTTCGTTCGTTCGTTCGTTCGTTCGTTCTGATTTGACATCTTGTATTGCTATATCAATGTTCAATCAATCAATCAGGTGCCGTCTCTACAATGAAGGTTGGCGCAATGGATCTCCGACACTGTCTGTCTCTCGAGCTGACAGTACATTCTGTCAGATTGATGTTCGTCCATCTCTTAATGTTATCTTCCCGCTTGTATCGTTGTCTACCTCTTGCTCGCTTGCCCCAAACCTTGGCCTCCGGTGTGGTTTTTATTTATAAGAGTATTATGTCTTTTAACGTGGCCGAAATATGTCACTTGCCACTATTTTTTTTTTAAATTTCTTTCATCAAATCTCTTTTCATTCCCAGTTTTTTCTAGAACCTCTGTATGTCATTATTTTTGTTTCCATGAAATACGACATATTCGTCTGTATGTCCACATCTCCGGGGCCTTTATTCGACTTCCTTGTTGCTTGTTCAATGCCCAGGCTTCCGCGCCATACAGAAGTGTTGAATATAGGTAACATTTGACAATTCTCATTTTAATGCGTTTTGAATCTTTCTAGATGTTAATCCTGATTTCATGCTGTTGAAAGCATTTTTTGCCATTCCTATTTTCTTTTTGATTTCTATTTCACTTCTGCCATCATCCTTTATTATATGTCCAAGATAGGAGAAACGTGTTACTTGTTCTAGTATCTCCCCATTTACTGTGATGTTCATTGATGAACTTTCCTTTCCACTGCTAATTATCATAGTTTTCGTTTTTTTGTTTTTTGTTATGTTAATATCAAAGCATACATTATGCACTTATCCCTATTATATCATGTCTGACTTGACAATCATCACTTTTTGGCCACATTATGAGAAGACATAAATTGGAACATGTTGTGACAAATGGACAGATTTGCGGAAAGAGAGATAGAGGAATACACCTTGAGAAAATTCTTGACAGTCTTGTATCATGGTACGGAAGGGAGTCAGACACGAATTGATCTATGCCGTTGGAGATCACAATCTCTGGAGAGGCATCAACGCCCACGCCAGTCGGCAAGACACAGGATGATGATGATGACTTGGCATCTTGTGTTGGTAAATAACTATTATATCATGCCTGACTTGACTTCTTCTTCATCTTCTTCTTCTTCTTCTTCTTCTTCTTCTTCTTCTTCTTCTTCTTCTCCTTCTTCTTCTTCTTCTTCTTCTTCTTCTTCTTCTTCTTCTTCTTCTTCTTCTTCTTCTTCTTCTTTTTCTTCATCTTCTTCTTCTTCTCATTCTTCTTTCCTTCCTTCCTTCTGCTTCTTGTTCCATCTTCTTCTTCTTCTTCTTCTTCTTCTTCTTCTTCTTCTTCTTCTTCTTCTTCTTCTTCTTATTCTTCTTCTTCTTCTTCTTCTTCTTCTTCTTCTTCTTCTTCTCATCCTCCTCTTCCTCGTCCTCTTACTCCTTCTCTTCCCCTCCTCGTCTTTTATAAAAATTAAGGCACTTATTTTACTGATCTAATTAGGTCATAATAATACCATGACTTAAGAGGGAAATAAGAGGGAAGAATGTTAGACGGGCCTGTGTACCAAAGTTTTAACCCTTTTAAAATAAAATTCCTTCGTTTGTCCAATTACATAGGCCATAATAATGTCGTGACCTAGTATATAATGTGTGGCTGTATATTTTCACATGCGTAAAGTGAGTCAGAATGACTGAGCTATCGTATAGCACTAGATTGTCCTACTTATTTCTGTTAGCGCCGTTTGTTGGGCTGCGCTCAACAAACCCGACACCAACAATTGTGCAAACGGATTCGAGTGGAGGAGCACAAATTGGGAGGGTACCAGCCTTATTCTAGGGAAATCTAAAGACTAAACGTCATGACAGGCCAGACCCAAGCTTTGGTCGGCGACTAGTTTATGATCGAACCTCCAACAGACGGACAGTTAGGGCATTGCTCTTCTGATCCGACAGCTTCTGCAGCTTGTCTTGTTCCAGGCGTATTGGTGTTACCTTTTCTCTGGAGTGATCTATTCAGACCGAAAGAGGAAATGTGCGGCAACACGTGGTCTCTATAAGTCAGCCCACACTGTGTGCCAAGGAGAGGTATAACTCCATCCCTGGGCCCAGCCATGGGTTGTAGTTATCATGTCTTTTGTGAAGCACAATGTAAGAAACTATCGTCTATCAAGACGGCAAAGGTGCCGGTATAAGGTGGTATCTGTCATTGGAACTACGTTAACAGTTACTGGACTTCTAATATAAAATAAGATGCCATTTTTACTGAAGTTTGGCAGTCATGGTAGCATACTGGCGGGACACTCGTCTACCTTCCCCATGGTCCAGGTTTCAATAAGGAAGACAAAATCTAATATCAAAACTTCGCCTGGGATTTTAGGTTGACCCACCCTAACATCCGTACTATGAAATGTTTCGGGAAGTAAATGCGGTCTGTGCGATACAGATCACATCAGCCACCGAGTGCCGGTTGGTCTATAGAAATATGGCTGTAGCACCATATTTCTACTGTGCATTAAGGAGTCCTTTACTTATCACTTAGTATTACTTAGTATTATTGAAGTTTGTATTCAGAATGGTGGTATAATTGTCGTAGGCATTATGTTTTTTTGTTTTTTTTTTCGTTCGCTTGCTATTGATCTCAAGCGTAGTTAATACACGTACTAGCACTTCCGGTGCACTTGACTTTTTCTCTTTATTTTTGGTTTTAGATTTACCAGTGTCCCTCATCATCAGAACGAACTCATTCCGACTTCTGAGGTACTTATAATTTACGTCCCCAAGTCAAAGACGAGAAGTCAACATTTTAGTCCAACTGACCAGTGTTGGGGTTGAAGCTACTACCTCGGCATCAACAAACCTGAAGTTTAAGAGCGAGCGCTCTTATCCATTCAGTCATGCTGACTACTGGATGCGTTTATTTCACAATTAGTCTAAGAGACGTCAGAATTGTCAGTGTGTCTGTTGTTTGTCCATCAAGAATGATGATGTCCATTCATTTCATCCAGTGGGGTTGAAAGTATGAGCCATGAGTTCTAAGATGGCTTATAAGGCCTATTTTGGCTCTAAATGTTCTTTGACAATGTGGACAAAGAATGCTTGACGCCCCTGCGGTGGTTTTTCTGTCCAGCCTTTTCTGCACAGCTCTTGCAGTCCTGGCTGCTTCACAAGTGACTGTATCCTTGCGTAATTATGTACGAATTTCGGTCTTTGGCAGCAGTCTCCAAAGTGTCATGATAAATTCCAAAAGCTTTTAGTGATATCTTCTGAGTGACTTTAAAGCGTTTTCTTTGGCTGCTTTGGGCGCGTTTACCATGACGCAGCTCGCCCTAAACAGTTCGATCAGGGAGCCTGTGATCTGGCATGCGAGTCAAGTGACCAGCCCAGCGAATCTGATTCTTCATTAGTAGAGTGTGGATACTGGGCGTGAACGCTCTTTCTAGAACTTCAGTGTCTGGGATCTTGTCTTGTCATTTAATCTTCAATAGCTTCCTAAGGCAGACTGTGTGGAAGTGGTTTATATCCTAGCGTGTCGCTGATAAACAGTCCAGGTTCCACAAGAGCAGCGTGGATTATACGAATGCTTTGTAGACTTTCAGCGTTAGAATTGCCAGTATTTGTAAACTGTAAACACAAGCACGGCTGTCATATTCGCTCACAAAATTGCAGCTAGTTTGTTTTTCAAAGTAATCTTAAACAGCTTCGGCTTACAGATAGAATAAGAAACTGACCTTACGGTCCCATTATTTGTATCAGGTAGATTCCACGAGACTACAGCTGTGACCTCGCCTCTCTCGGTGTAAATAGGCGTGTTTATACTTGGGCAGTTGATGGTTGGCCCACCGGTGTCTTAAAATATGTAAAACAGTTTACGTAAGAAAATGCCTTATTGTTAACATACCAACCTAAATGATTCAGTGCCAACCAAAATGTAAGTTTGGACCAAACAAGTTACACAATCACATGAACAAGAATTATTTTGCACAATTTACTTTCCTGCGTATTGAAAATGCTGAAAGAAACAAAACAACTAACGCGATGACCTTTGTATGGCGATATACCGTCCTTCTGTCCAAATGGGAGGTCAATTGTGGCGATATATTATCCTTCGGCACTGAATCAGTTAATAATAATAGTACAACACATTTCAATATATGGTTATATCGAAAATAGCTGGTGGAAGATGCGCAAGAAATATGTACCAGAATAGGTCAAGCAAAAACTGCATTTTATGCAATGAAGAATTATTATGAAATGAATACTCCTAATTTAAATTCAGATAAAAATCCCTATCTGCTACATAGGAACCCTGTTAATCCTCGATAATTTAGTAAGCAGACAAGAACATGTCCCAAAGCTATATAAATTAGATTGTAAGAAGGCTAAATAATAACTTGATCAACCTAATTAAGTAATGAACGTATGTTGAAAGAGGTCAAGTAATAAAGCTTGTGTAATGGGAGTAGGTTGAAAGATATGAAGTAATAAAGATTGTGTATTGAATGTGTGGTGACAGAGGTCAAGTAATAGAGCATAAGTAATGAATGTGTGGTGACAGAGGTCAAGTAGTAGAGCGTAAGTAATGAAAGTGTGTTGATATACGTCAATGAAAGTGTATTGACATAGGTCAAGAAGTAAAACATAAGTAATGAAAGTGTGTTGACATAGGTCAAGAAGTAAAGCATAAGTAATGAAAGTGTGTTGACATGGGTCATGTAATAGAGCATAAGTAATGAATGTGTGGTGACAGAGGTCAAGTAATAGAGCATAAGTAATGAATGTGTGGTGACAGAAGTCAAGTAATAGAGCATAAGTAATGAATGTGTGGTGACAGAAGTCAAGTAATAGAGCATAAGTAATTGTCGTGTGACAACACCGGCCTGGTTCTCTGTGGTTGTCAACATATTTTAATTGGGGTTCGTTATTACCTTATGTCTTCCCTCTTACTAGATCGTCCCCAGGACGGTTCACGGATGGCACTACCCATATGACGACAGTGGACACCAGAAGACACCTAACTGACTATAATAGAACAACCTTATAAAAGGCAAATCTAGAATCTTTATTGGAGATTCTGACTCGAACACACAGATGAACAAACCAACAGACAGACATACAGCAATGAACAGTCAATTGGGTGAGAGTAGTCTGCTTGACATTCTCATCATTCCACATAGGTATGTCAGTGTAGTATCGAGTGTCAGTGTGTAGACGGAGGTGATAAGACACATTCACTTGATCCTGTATGATGCCTCCTGGAGCTTCGGAATTTGACCAAGTAAAGTTCAACAGCCACTAGTCACTTGGATTTTAACACAATCGAAAGTCACTGCACACAGGTCCACAGCACACAGCGACGGACTAAAGGCAAACAAGTTCTCAGGAATTAGCAATGTGTCAACAGCACACAGGCCTCTGCAAATAGGCACTCAGGAATCAGCAATGCGTCAACAGCACACAGGCCACTGCACACAGGCACTCAGCCACAGGAACATCAAAGGGGTTTCTGTAAGCAAGAACAGGCCAGGTGTACCTATCCATCACACCCTTGCACAATACACACTACATCAACATGCCACACTGACTCCATCTATCTCTTGTGGTCAGGCCCTTGAGCTCAGACCGCATCGTATGTCTGAACTCCCAGACATATCCCATGGATAGATTAGGTTACAGCTCCTAGTAATCCTAACTTATGTCGCGTCTCATCAGTAGTAAATAGTAAATAGGATGACACATTCCATACCATCTCATATCTAATAGATAGAAGATATGATGACAGGTTCCATTCATGAGGATGGCAGAAATCCATACCTCCTATGAAAATCATCAAGTGTTATGGCCTGGATCATCCTTCCTAATCACCATTTTGTCCCCTCAAGAAAGTAGATAAGCATATCAGGATACCTCAGGCAAATACTCCATGACATCTCCAAGGTTAATGGAAGATACTCAAGCTACATTGATAACTAACCTGAAATACTGAATGAAAGACCAGACAAACAACAGAAGAGTTTCATGTTCTTGTGTTGGTCGCTTCCCACCTTTCTGCATCGGATAACTGGATTTCTGTTGTGTGTGGGTGTATGAATATATAGACACTCATCACCTGAATAAATTCCTTTTGCTGCCTAGGAATTGTGTCGAATCGAACATCCCAAACCATCTGGTTCCGATGAAAGTATAGAGACAATAGAAAGATAGACCCGCATGACAAAGTATTCCCTTCTCAGTAAGGGAACTGTAGAGTCACACAACACTGATGAAATATCCACGCGATACGTGAGTGGGTGTTTCCGCACCGCTATACTGGCCCACGGTTCAATCCCTAGTAGGTGTGAAGATATCTTCCCCCCTTCTGACTAAGCCCAGTTAAATAACAACAGGCCTATGGGGCGATAATGACTTCCCAGCTTATAGCATCCTACACATTTGGATTTCACCGTAATGAGAAACGCAAGTGGTTCTTGCTCGTCACATGAGTGCTTGACAAGTACTCGTTTCAACCACGCCACATGATGATCGAAACATACTAATGTCAACATATTCATTAAGGGAATCAAATTAAAGCTCTGTTCAAGAGAAAGTTCTCTGTCCGAACAATAATTCCCTACGATACTCCATTGTCGAGATAGGGCATCGAATGCATTGTTAATTTGCTTCAACCAGATTGATCCACTACGCTGACTCGCACAATACATTCTGCCATGTCTGTTGAACACAGGCCTCAGCTTAATCTAGGTCATAGTACACACAGGCTTACTACACAGTTAGCATGCCTGGTTAACTTAACCAACAGCTGGTGTCCGCTGACGCTAGGTCAACGTGTAATTATCGGTCAGAGCACAGGATACGGTGCAACTAGCCGGCCTGGTCAAGAATTGACCCACAACTAAAATCGAAACTTTAGTTAAGCGACGCCAAGTATAAAAGTGTGTTACCTTTAAGACCTAGGAACAACTATGCAACAGACATCGACCCTGTAGGTTCATCAAGCTCTGGGTTGTAGGTTCCCTCTGGAGCCCCAAAAGGTATATCATGAAACAGCTGGTCAAAGACACGGCCCCTTGTCTCAAGGACAACAATGCCACCACTGCAGATCAATCTCTATAAGAGTTGCACAGATTACAGCTGGCGGGCCTGGCCGTGAAAGGATGGCTTCAACAACATCGGTAGAGCATTCTCCGGATCCCCGTGATGCCAATCATACAGCTGGCCATAAAAGCGGCCTCCTTTCTTGATGACTGTCTACCGAATGGCCTCTTCGTGTCAGGTCTGGAAGAACACACTCACCGAACTTGCCGAAAACTTCCGAGCATTACCTCACGAAAGTGAAGGCACCCGAGCATACCAAGAGTTTTAGTAGAGTGTGCGATTTACAACAGAACAGATCTACGCACACTCAAAGAGTTGAGTTATGATTCTCGGGACCCGTGAAATCCGAGATGTACTTCAAGGCCCAGAAGACGGTCCTAACGCTTTTACTCGGAAATCCCACTCTCATCCGCCATAAAATGTGGCCTAGCCACTGAGACGGGTTGGGGTAGAGTTGGTACTGTGTTGTCCCGTCTGAGATGCACTTGCGTTTCGTGACAGTAATGAATGTGTGATGACAGAAGTCAAGTAATAGGGCATAAGTACTGAATGTGTTGTGACAGAAGTCAAGTAATAGAGCATAAGTAATGAATGTGTGCTGACAGAGGTCAAGTAGTAGAGCGTAAGTAATGAAAGTGTGTTGATATACGTCAATGAAAATGTATTGACATAGGTCAAGAAGTAAAGCATAAGTAATGAAAGTGTGTCGACATAGGTCAAGAAGCAGAGCATAAATAATGAAAGTGTGTTGATATAGGTCAAGAAATAGAGCATAACTAATGAAAATGTGTTGACATAGGTGAAGAATTAAAACATGAGTAATGAACGTTTGTTGACAGAGGTAGAGTAATAGAGTAAACATGCACTCGGAGCGCCCCGTCAGCGTGCGATAATTTACTCTGCTCGTGGTTGTTATGCTCAGATATTATCGAATGCGCCTGTTCAGTTCGCAACGAAACGTTATGAAGTTCCCATATCCCAGCCTTGCTGACTTTTTGTTGCCGAAAGTTCGGAAAGATAAGAATGATATTGCACGACTTTTATAATTGTATACCGTTGTGGCCCGCTTAACTAACGAAAATAGTAGATATGGCCCTCTGCTTGAAAAGCTTGGGAACTACTGCGTCACATCATATAGGATCACTTACAGTGCACAATGTTATACAGTATCCTCACGTGTAATAATTTCCACGGCACAATGTTATCCAGTCTCCTCACATATAATAATTTCCATGGCACAATGTTATACAGTATCCTCACATGTAATAATTTCCACGGCGCAACGTTATCCAGTCTCCTCACATATAATAATTTTCACGGCACAATGTTATCCAGTCTCCTTATACATATAATAATTTTCACGGCACAATGTTTTCCAGTCTTTTCACTATAATAATTTCCACGGCATAATGTTATCCAGTCTCCTTACATATAATAATTTTCACGGCACAATGTTATCTAATCTCCTTACGTAGAATCACTTTCACTGCACAATGTTGTCCATTCTCCTCATGTAGAATAATTTCCATTGCACAATGTTATCCAATCTCGTTGCGTAGAATCACGTTCACTGCACAATGTTATCCAATCTCCTTACGTAGAATCACGTTCACTGCACAATGTTACCTAGTTTCCTCACATAGAATTACTTCCATTGCACAATGTCACCCAGTCTCCTCACATCTCACACAATTCAGTAAGTTTGTGCACTTATAGCGGATCCGAATGCCTGTATACGAGAATCACAACTATTATAAGTATTCTTTTATAACTCGGATTTCTGATCTTAAATGTATCCAGAATAACGGCCTGTTCATTGTCTGGACAGAACAAGGTTTAAAAAGGCTGTCAAGGTCATTAGGAGTTATTCTGATCATTTAAAAAGACTCACAAAAACAAGTGGTTGCTATATAAACAATCAACAGCATTTGGGACCAGACAAAACCATGTTCTAACCTGCCAGTTGGGCTTCGTTATTGTGCCATCTAGTGATTGTGAAGGTAGCTCTCTTTCTTCTAGACTGTGAGTCATTATATCTGTAGACTTCTGGAAAAAAAATTATGGTAGACATGAATATGTTACAATGGGGATGTTGACCAACTCATGATAAAATATGATTATGTGATATGTGAATGTAAATAACGTAATAATTAAATCAGCTGGCAGGAGGTTAACATAGCTGAATGGGTAAGAGAGCTTGTTCTTAAACATCCGATGTGCTGATGCCGAGGCAGCGGGTTCAATCCCTACACCGGTCAGCGGGACTAAAATGTTGACTTCACGTCCTTGACTTGCGGACGTAAATTACAAGTATCTCATAAGTCGGAGTTGGTTCTCTTGATGGCGAGAGACACTGGTAATATGGAAAGCTAATCCACACGCAAAAACCAGCCCCGTGCTCTAGATGTATTAGCACTTGTGTGGACTACGCTTGAGTTCAAAGCGAGAGAACACCTTGAATAATTGACTCATTCATGTGTCTGTCCATACTTGGTATTCATGTTTTCCGAAACTATTGTTCCACTGTTTTTAATTGTTTCTAGCTTATTGTCCATGTTTACCATGCATACAATAATATAGGTTCTATATAGCACTTTAACAGATTTTGGAGGTAACTATAATCTATGTTCTTTTACAATTCAATTCTAACTCTCAATTGTAACTCATTGCTCAATGTGAACAATAATAGTATCCACTAAAACAACAACTTAAATCAAAACTGTAATCATCTTGTAACTGGAAAGGTTTGTATAAAGAGAGACAGATGAAGACAGCGAGACAAAACTTCTTGACAGCCTGGTGTCATTGCATGGAAGGGAGTCAGCGCACGCATTGATACACGCTGTTGAAGATCAAAGTATGTCAGGATGCGTAATCGTTCACGCCAGGCGGCAAAGCACTTGATGAAGATGATGATGAGGAGGAGGATGATGATGCGGATGATGATGATAATGAATCATATTAGCTATTAACTGGAAGGGGGTGACAACCCCAGTGATGCCCCACCTGTGGTTAGCCAAGTGCCACCAATGCACACAACAATAGTATCCTCTCCCGGAATAAACACTAAACAAGAGGTGCCATCAGGAACATTAATAGTTCCACCAGACTCATTGAACTCTCCTTCCACGTGTGTGTCTATGGCAGACAAACTCTGATATGGAGTCTCACAATCATCTCTGTTCATATCTAGACGCAACTGGCATGTCGCCTGTGAAAATAACAAGCAAGAATTGGATAAGTATCTATGTTTCTGCTTTCCTGGACACCATCCACAAATTCGCCTGATTAACTACTTGACAATATCCGCACAATCTAGGTGTCATCAGCCGCTGCACGCTGTGGGAGATACTGACAACAACAACAAAAAGAAGTAGTGGAGGGGTCCGAACACTTGTATACTTATAGTTTAATGTGCATGGATGATGATCTACCAACTCCTAACCTACTATTGACTTATCTACATACCTGTAGGGTTTCCCAACAGCTGATATTCCAGTGTTTATCACAGATCAATCATGTCTCTTCTTCAAATTTTCGTTATACAGTATTGCAGTCTTTTTACTAACTAACTGACTCCAAATTTACTTATTGACATACATACATGTATAGAGACAGAGACATAGAGAGGCAAAGAGACAGAGAGACAGACACAGAGATACAGAGAGAGGCAGATAGAGAACGAACGAACTTTATTTTCAAAGAGTCACAAATCGAGCATTCAGGCCCGTGTTACATTCAGCTCTTACAACCACTCATCTATCGTATACCAATTATTTATTGTGCCTGTATTGTGTATAAACACATACATAACTATATACACACATTCATGCATACGTTCATTATTTACACAACCTCGCACAGTTATATACCAACTCTAAATTACACTCCCAGACAGAGCGAGAGGGGGGGGGGGGGGGGAGTGAGAGAAAATACACTCCCAGACAGAGCGAGAGAGGGGGGAGTGAGGGGGGGGGGGGGGAGCGCGCAAGAGATTTATTTTTTAAGAGTTGGTTGGTTGGTTGTTTGGTTGGTTGGTTGGTTGGTTGGTTGGTTGGTTAACCTCCGGTGAACTGATTGTGTAAGTATGCTGCAGTGTCGTCTGATTCTTGAAAGACAAGACATCGGCGGGAAATAAGTCTGAATGCACCCAGAGAGCGGTGCCCACAACCATCTTTTAGATTATCTGAGAAGGGCTGACGGAAGACAGAAATGTACCAGTACGATACGATGCCTGATTTCTTCTTCTCCTCCTCATCCTCCTCCTCCTCCTCGCAATCATCTCTCTTCATATCTGGATGCAACT